>JAMWET010000602.1:0-46781 GCA_024036415.1 Prochilodus magdalenae
GCGCTCGGTCACCCATCACGTTGCAGGTGTTCCAGGTACCTTCTAACTGGTAGGTCATATAAGGATGAGTATAATGGGGCACAGTTTACATTAGCCTGGGTATGCTATGTCCATTCTTGTGTTAGCACCAGGCTAGAGGCTGGAAAGAATTAGGTATCGTCGTCTTAACTGTACGTAACGACTGGTTACGATAGTATGTGTTCAGCGGGGGTGCCTAGGCTAAACCTAGCCACCAGAACAGACAGACCCTAGACCAGATCAAACCAGCATGGCATGTATGCTAGGGTTCAGTCCCAAATGGTTCCCTGCTCCCTACATAGTGCACTATGTAGGAGCCGACATACTGACGCCGGAATCCCAACAACACGGGGTACATCCAATGTGTCCTTTGGGATTGAGGAGCGACTGGGTGAATGCTACTTGACAAAGTCACCTATAGTGTTCAACCTTAGCAATGGAAGTCCCGCCCCCCAGAACCCCCAGCCCCCCGACCCTCCAGGCACCCAAGCCTAAGCTTCCAGAGGCGAGGGATTTTTCCATGTATGTCTAACCACGCTCAGTCAAGAGGGTCACCACTTCTGAAATGGACTGAAATTGCCGGTCTCCACGCAGCAAGTAGCATCCAAGGACCGTCTGGTTCGCCCGCCACCTGGTTCTTCCCCCTACAGAGGCCAAATTGATAGTTCCAGGAGATAAATGCCCAGGGCTGAGAGGCGCGGAGGGGAACGAGGCCCAAATGGCTGAAAATGCTAACGAGAAAACTAGCAGCCAGTAAACAACATGGAGGAGATCGATTTGATTATAACTCTGATGACAATTATGGGCTTTTTTTGCAGCCCAGTGATTTTTAAAGCGGTGTTGCTACCAGATACAACGTCAATAGTCATTTTTCTGCAGAACAGCAGGCTGATATGTGGCTATCACTGAACGGCACCGCTGCAGTCATTAGTGCTGCTCTGAAAGTCGCTCTGACAGGATCTGCAGACCAGTGGCTTTGTTCAGGACTCTCTGAGCCCCGCGGAACGCGTGATCATGCCCAGAGAGGGTGGAGATAGTAGAACCTCTTTCTTTCTGCTCCCTAATGATTCTTCTACGGTGAGGAGCCTTTCTTTAAAGGGGCGGTATCACCAAAACTCGCTTCTTCAGTTCCCCTGTTCCTCTGCTTGTGTATACCTCGTACCCCATACCTCTATACCTCCATACCTCCATACCTCCATACCTCCGTACCTTCTATCTCCATTCTCCATACCTCTATACCTCCATACCTCCGTACCTTCTATCTCCATTCTCCATACCTCTATACCTCCATACCTCCAACCTCCATACCTCCATACCTCCATACCTCCGTACCTTCTATCTCCATTCTCCATACCTCTATACCTGCATACCTCCGTACCTTCTATCTCCATTCTCCATACCTCTATACCTCCATACCTCCAACCTCCATACCTCCATACCTCCATACCTCCATACTGCCAACCTCATACCTCCATACCTCATAGGTCATTCCTAATACCTCCATATCCCCATACCTCTATACCTCATACCTCCAACCTCTATACCTCCTATCTCCATTCCCCATACCTCTATACCTCATTCCTCCATACCACCATATCTTCATACCTTCTATCTCCATTCCCCATACCTCTATACCTCATAGGTCATACCCTATACCTCCATACCTCCATACCTCCATACCTTCTATCTCCATTCCACATACCTCTATACCTCATAGGTCATACCCTATACCTCCATACCTCCATACCTCCATACCTTCTATCTCCATTCCCCATACCTCTATACCTCCATACCTCCATACCTTCTATCTCCATTCCCCATACCTCTATAGCTCATAGGTCATACCCTATACTTCCATACCTCCATACCTCGTACCCCATACCTCTATACCTCCATACCTCCAACCTCCATACCTCCAACCTCATACCTCTATACCTAATAGGTCATACCCTATACTTCCATACCTTCATACCTTCTATCTCCATTCCCCATACCTCTATACCTCCATACCTCGTACCCCATACCTCTATACCTCCATACCTCTATACCTTCTATCTCCATTCCCCTTACCTCAATACCTCCATACCTCGTACCCCATACCACCATATCTTCATACCTCCAACCTCATACCTCTATACCTCATACCTCCATACCTCTGTACCTCCAACCCCATACCTCCAAACCTAATACCTCATACCTCCATACCTCATAGGTCATTCCTAATACCTCCATATCCCCATACCTCTATACCTCATACCTCCATACCTCCAACCTCTATACCTTCTATCTCCATTCCCCATACCTCTATACCTCATAGGCCATACCCTATACCTCCATACCTCCTATCTCCATTCCTCATACCTCGTCCCCATACCTCTATACCTCATTCCTCCATGTCTCATACCTCCAACCTCCATACCTCCTATCTCCATTCCCCATACCTACATACCTCATACCCCCATACCTCCATAACCATACCTCCATATCCCCATACCTTAATATCCCCATACCTTAATACCTCAATACCTGATACCTCCAAACCTCGTAACCATACCTCCATACCTCATTCCTCCATTCCTCATATCTCCATACCTAATACTCTCATACCTAATACCTTCATACCCGTACCTCATATCCCATACCTCCATACCTCATAGGTCATACCTCATTCCTCCATATCCCCATACCTCCATACCTCATTCCTCCATTCCTCATACCGCCGTACCTAATACCCCCATACCTAATACCTCCATACCCATACCTCATACCCCATACCTTAATACCTCAATACCTAATACCTAATACCTCCATACCCATACCTCATACCCCATACCTCATAGGTCATACCTCATTCCTACATACCCCCATACCTCATACCTCCTATATCCATTCCTTATACCTCCATACCTAATACTTCCATATGCCCATACCTCAATACCTCATACCTCCGTACCCCAAACCTTAATACCTTTATACCTGATACCTCACAATCCCTTACTTCCATACCTCACACCCCCTTAAATCCATACCTCATACCCCCATACCTCCATCGGTCATTCCCCATACTTCCATACCTCATACCCTTTACCCCATACCTCACACCTCATACTTCCATACCTCACACCCAATACCTCTTATCTCCTACCTTAGACACTTGAGACTTGATGTGCTGCACCTGGGCCTTGTAGGTGAAACCTGTAAGATGAAAAGAGTCTACTAAAGGTAACGTTTATAAGACCACTGAACCTCCACTCTCTAGCTACATGCCTCGTTTCTCGTACCCAACCTCACAGTACCATCGGTGCAGGGGGTCATCTCCTGAGTCACCTCTCTTCATGTCGTTACCTGGTGATCCCTCAGTGTAGTGGCCTGGTAGGGGTTTTATTAGGCTCCTAGAGAGCCAGCAGCTGGTGATTAACCTCTCATTACTATGTCATTAAGTAGGAACCGGGCTGAATCAAGCCCACTATTTGTTTCACTTATCGAAACTAAGACCTCCGTCTGGGGCTTTGCTAACGCAATCTGATGAGCCTTCGTCTAACAGGTTAGATATTGACCTGCGGCTCTGTTCGTCAGCCAGTCCCAGTAGACCTCAGCTAAGGCCTGAACCCTTCGTAGAGCACAGCGTAACTGATGTGAGGTTTTACTGAGATCTTGCTGCGCGGGTGGGGGGGATTGTGTCTAATCGGGTGGGGGGGGGGGGGGGGGGGGGGGGGGGGGGGGGGGGGGGGGGACACACGAATCCAGAAAACGTCCTCTTGTTCAGTCCAGCCCTGGTCCAAACCCTCGCTTGGTAGACTCTGGGTTTCATAGGGTCTCTCCTACTGTGAGCCCACATCGTTGGGATGGGTGACTCTAATCCTCAGCCCTCAGTAATAGTCTACATTAAGGGTCTCCACAACAAGCTGGTTTAGCTTTGGATGCTAACATTAGCCAGGTCAGCTAGCTAGGTGACTTTACTGTCCACTGCTGCCAAACTGTGTGTTGTCTTTCACTGGTGTAGGAACGGTAATTTCACCTGCAGACCCTCATCTCCTCTTTCTCCCGACAAGGAAAGAGCTAGAACAACCACTGAGTGGATATCTGGACTCTCCGACTCCGGCCCGGATGAATAACGTCCCGGTGAACAGCCAGTTATTTGCCTGATGTGGTTTAATAAGGGCTCTGAAAGTAACGAGCTGCTGAGTCGCCGGTCCAGGCCTAGTGGTGTGTAATAACCGTATGGAGGTGCTGAAAGTGTTGATTCGTCTTAGATACTGTTAATAACGCGGAGATGATGAGCAGCCAGTTCATTACCGCCGGCTGGTTTCATAAGGCTTAATGAGGGCATCATAACAGCAATATAATACACCCCCACCCCCCACTCCCTCCACCGCACACCCCCACCCGTCCTTCTCCTCCTCATAACAAGACAGAGCATGGAAAGCATCTTCCCCCGGAGCCGAGTAACGTACAGATCGTCTTCATCTCTCCCGAAATGGTCTTTAGGAGACCGGAGTGGAATCAGGAGCTTTCGGGCGGGGGGTGGAGGGAGCACGGCTAAGAGGCTCGCCGAGCCAATACCATCTCCGGCGTTCACCTTGCAGCAGAATCCTGTTTGTTTTCTCACCTCATTGAACCCAAGCCCACCTCTGGGAATGGCCCTGCCATGTTTCTACGGAATGAGCCTCTGGCTGCAGGCGTAATTCCTTTGGAGCTGATGTGCTTCGGTCATGAATCTAGTCGAGCAATCAATGCCAAAGATCACAACATGGATCAATAGCAGATCATTATCTGGCTCATGCTGGCTGCCTGTTTGAGCATCTCCTGTTTGCCCATCTTAATGGACAGGAGGAGGAGGAGGAGGACGGCGGTGGAACTGCTGAACGGTGTTTAAAGGCCGTTGCCGGGTGTAATTTATAGCTGGGGACAGCTCTCTGAAGAATGCAAAATTTGAAATACACCGGGTTCTCAGCGTCCTGAAGCGATCGCCGTCCTGTGATTTGCTAGTGCGTCCGCAGTTACCTGTGTTTCTAGTTTTAATGTCTCAAACCACTATATACATGACGGTGTGGCAGAAACAGGGAAACGTACGGAAGTAACAGAGACTGCGTGAGAGTCACGCATACAAATTGGATATTTCATCAGAAAGCTGCACCATATAGATCCCATTCCTACCCCAACAGTTCCACACTGTGCTCCATCTGTTACTGCACAATACATCAGCCCCCTTCCGCCCCGTCAATCAATGGAACGAGACCACCACAGGTTTGCCAATGGAAGCAATTCTGAGAATGAGCCTGCTGTCAGTGTAAAACACAAAGTCATTTGGACGCTCCCTATTGGCCAGGGCCTCAGGATAATCCGGCGGGTGGTAAACATAAATTGCATATACGCTGTTGAGCTGCAGGGCCGAACTTCCAACAGCGGCCGGTACGAGAATAAACGGCTCCGGGAATAAATAATAAGGATATGCTTTATTATTAAAACACTCGAGTCCAGTGAATCACCGGCAGTCTGGGGATTCATAATCCCACAGGTGGGAACTGAGAACCGCACGCCAGCTGCACTCAAGTGGCATACTGGCTGACCGGAACCTCACCTCAGAGACTCGAGACCTGACTCAGACTTGCGCTTCAGAGAGCTGAGACTTAAATTAGACTCATACCTCTGAGGTGTGAGTCAGAGTGAAGCCTCAGAGGTGAGAGTCTGAGTCGAATCTCGGAGGTACGAGTCCAGGTCAAGTCCCGAATCTCTGAAGTGTGAAGTGTCTGAGGTGAGAGTCTGAGTCGAGTCTCGGGTCTCTAAGGTGAGAGTTCAAGTTAAGTCTCTGAGGTGCAAATCTGAATCTCTAAGACTTGACTCAGACTCACACCTTAGAGACTTGACTCAGACTCACACCTCAGAGACTCAACTCAGACTCACACCTTAGAGATTTGACTCAGACTCACACCCAAGAGACTCAACTCGGACTCACACCTTAGAGACTCAAGTCAGACTCACACCTCAGGGACTTGACTTGGACTCTGACCTCAGAGACTCAACTCAGACTCACACCTCAGAGACTTGACTCAGACTCACACCCCAAAGAGTCAAGTCAGACTCACACCTCAGAGACTCAACTCAGACTCACACCTCAGAGACTTGACCTCTAGAGACTCACAACCCCCAGAAGCCTAGATCACCCGCAAGTCAGACTCACACGCACACCTCAGAGACTCAACTCAGACTCTTAACTCAGAGACTTGACTTGGACTCACACCTCAGAAACCTGACTCAGATTCACATCTTAGTGACTTGACTCAAACTCTCACCTCAGAGATTCGAGGCTTGACTTGCGCATGTACCTCAGAGACTCGACTCAGACTCCCACCTCAGAGACTAGACTGAGATTCACATCTAAATGACTTGACTCAGAATCTCACCTCAGAGACTAGACTGAGATTCACTTCTAAGTGACTTGACTCAGAATCTCACCTCAGAGACTAGACTGAGATTCACTTCTAAGTGACTTGACTCAAACTCTCACCTCAGAGATTCAAGGCTTGACTTGCGCATGTACCTCAGAGACTCGGCTCAAACTCTCACCTCAGAGACAACACTCGGACTCTCACCTCAGAGACTCGACTCAGACTCCCACCTCAGAGACTCGACTCCCACCTGTATTGAGACACAGATATTGCTGTTATATAGAGGCACTGTAACATTACTATGGCAACCCATGACAGCCTATGACATCAGCCCTGCTTGTTTATGCCGCTGTTGCATAACATGGTGCAGGTGTAAGTGTATCAGCTCCTGCCCTTGGAACCCGCCGCAGGTCTGACTACAACTGCGGGGTAATTATACGAGCCGCTGTTCCCAAAGAGGCAACCGTGAACTCACCTGCACCGCAGGTACCTCCAGTCTGCCGTCTGTGTGGATCAGTCCTCTGCTCTCGGGGACGGAGGGACTGGGTGATTCACCGCACCGTGTGCGGTTTTAACTGGTGCACTCAGACGCATAAACAGGTCTGTTTGTCTGAAAGCACGGTAACTCGTTAACTCGTCCTTCTGAGGGTCCACATGAATGATGAGTTTGTTACCGCGGCGATCTCGCAGTGTGGAACATCCTTCAGCTTACAGGCTAGGGCCTTTCACCGTGCCGCGAAGGCCTCGTCTCCAGAGCAGCCTTTATGTCTCCGTTATTTATGAACATTATGCATATTGCAAAGCATCTGTCACTCACAGTTAGGTAAACATCTCATATGGCGAGGAGCGCATACCTCGCAATCATGGAGGCAGCCTACCTTGAGAGCCGCGCGGTCTACATAGGAACTCCTGCCGTATTTTACTAATCATAGTCAATCATTCATTGTACTGCTTAAGTGTCGTAATTTAGGTTATGTAACACCCACTAGACCGTCTTTACAGTAGCACACAGTCACAGCCGGATACAGGCCCGTTAGACCAGCCGCACACCACGGGAATGAACGCTGGTTGTGACGGGCATGTGACGTAACCCAGGATGGGTCTTATCTCTGTACCTGACTGACCCAACAGAGAGCAGTGGTGTCCTCCATGGGTCATGGGTCACCACGCAGGACTACATGCACACAGACCGTTACCACGACTGTCCTTAACACCACGTCACCGTCACCAAAGACTGCAGTGGTGTCGTACCAGACTGTCATGGAGTGACTCAGAATGGCAGCGGGTCATCTTCAGTGACGAGTCCCGCTTAGCAAGGAGTTGCTAAGGTGTTGCTAGGCAGTTCCGTGGTATCCCAGGTAGTTGTTATGATGTTGCTAGGTGACTACTATCACATCCAAGGCGGCTGGTATAGCATCCCAAATGGTTGCTGGGTGATAATGACATCCCAGGTGGCTGCTAAAGTGTTTCTAGGCAGTTGATATGGTATCCAAGGTAGATGCTAATGTGTTGCTAGGCAGTTGCCATGCCATTCCAGGTGTTTGCTATGGTATCCCAGGTGGCTGGTAAGGTCTTTCTAGGTAGTTCCCATGGTATCCTAAGTGGTTGCTATGGTGATGCTAGGTGACTACTATCGCATCCCAGGTGGTTGCTGAGGTGTTACAAGGTGGTTGTTATGGCATCCCAAATGGTTGCTAGGCGATTATGGCATCCCAGGTGGCTACTAAAAGGGGTTTCAAGGCAGTTGATATGGTATTCTTCGTGAGTGTTAATGTGTTGGTAGGAAGTTGTCATGCCATTCCAGGTGGTTGTTATGGTGTCCCAGGTGGTTGCTAAGGTATTTCAAGGTGGTTGATATGGTATCCCAGGCGGGTGTTAATGTGTCGCTAGGCAGTTGGCATGGCATTCCTGGTGGTTGCCATGATATCCCAGGTGGGTGCTAAGGTTTTGCTTGGAAGTTGCTATAGTGTCCCAAGTGGTTGCTGTGGTGTTGCAGGTTGGTTGCTAAGGTGTCCCAGGTGGTCGTTAGGCAATTATTGCATCCCAGGTGGCTGCTAAGGTGTTTCTAGGCAGTTATCATGCAATTCTAAGTGGTTGTTATTGTATCCCAGGTGGTTGCTAAGGTGTTTCTAGGCAGTTGATATGGTATTCTAGGTGAGTGTTAATGTGTTGCCATTCCAGGTGGTTGTTATGATATCCCAGGTGGTTGCAAAGGTGTCGCTAGGCAGTTGCCATGGCATTCCAGGTGGCTGCCATGGTACCCCAGGTGGTTGCTAAGTTTTTGCTTGGCAGTTGCTATAGTGTCCCAAGTGGTTGCTGTGGTGTTGCTAGGCAACTGTTACAGTATCCCAGGTGGCTGCTGAAGTGTTGCGAAGTGGTTGCTAGGGCGTCCCAAGTAGTTCCTAAGATGCTGCCAGGTGGTTACTAATGTATCCTAGCTGGTTGCTGTGGTGTTGCTATGAGGTTGCTAGGGTGTCCCAGGTAGTTTCTAAAATGCTGCTATGTAGTTTCTAAGGTATCATGGCTGGTTGCTGTGGTGTTGCTAAGAGGTTGCTATGCTGTGAGTGATGTATACTGTGTGGTTGCCAGATTTGGTGAAAGAGAGGAAACCGGAGAAGCAGGTCTCTCTGTAGGTTTAACTCCACTCAGGTTGTTAAGGACCTCATTCACCCATCACACCTTCCTTGGAGACAGATCCCAAACCTGAGGTCGGATTCACAACGTCCACAGAATTGTTGGAAAACTGGGCGTGGCCTAACCTAAATCCCAAATAAGGAAGCGCTGGTGACCTGGGTGAATGTCGGCTGGTGAACAGGCCCCACGGTCGGCATCTACCGCCGCAGCACGTCCACCGCTACATGGAGCCGTTTGTGCTCACACCTTAACACGAAGCGCCCTCCAGAGGGGCGCACCGTCTGAAGTTGGTCAGCTTTTCGTGCTGCTGTCACTCTCCATCCTGTCCATGTCTTTTCAGTGCGAGTTAGCCGCGTACAGGTGCACGCTCGGACTCCCTGTCTCCACAGCTTTTCAAACGCTGAGATAATGAAATCATCTCTTGTGCTTGAACCGACGGAGGGTTGGGTAGCCAATAGGAGATAATCAAGATGCATGCAGCGCTGGGCGCAAAAAAAACAGTTTAGCGAGCCCTTCTCCTTGTGTCCCACCACTCCTCCACAAGGCAGCTGTGGACGCGTGGCAAACAGAGGAGAAGCGGGAGGTGAGGCGTACCCACGGCGTAATTCATGGAATGGCTTTGTCTCACAGGCACATCTCTCCCTCTCTCCCTCTCTCTCTAATGGAGCGCTTCCTCCTCCTCTTATTCCTCATTGAAAACGCACACCTACGCCAGGCCTCCGCCAGCGGAACGGGGACAAACAGGGCCACTCCTGCACCGGTACGCGCTTAATGGAAACTGCAAGCGTCGCCGTTTGCGAACATAACAAGCGGTCCCATGTCAGCTCCGCCGCACAATGACCACTCATCAATCTTAATGATGGGAGGCGGAGCCGGCCTCCTAATTCCTGCTCTCTGGAAAAGAGCTGCACTGCGCCAATTTAGCCACCGAAGCTGTTTATCGTAAGTGGGCTCCTGGCAGGATTGCGTAATGGTCTCCGGAACTGGTGGTCATTTTCTCAGGTAGGAAAATAAACCCGCCGTGTTAAACCAGGAGAAATGGGAGGTAAAGTGAGGTGCCACTCTTCACCACCACCCATCAGGGATAAGGGGCTGGCAGGCTTTCCTACTCCCCCTATCAGCACATGGAACAGGAGCAGCGCAACACCAGGACTGTCCTCCAGGAGCAGGTCTGGGCCATGTTCCGCATGTTCGCCAACGAAGGCTGGGGCTCGGGCTAGGCTCCTCCTTAGCTTGGAAGATAAAACCAACACCGCCCCCAGCTCATTACCCTCACCTCCCCCCAAGGCCTCCTTCAAAATAAGAGTCATACAAAGCTCACTGAATAACAGCTGGAACTGGAATTGGTCAGGTGGTCCAGATGTGGTGGAGGCCTTCCCTGGCACAGTTCCGAGGAGAATTCCCTGTAGGCTGGGATTGTATCCACTGCTGGTAGACCCGTATGACCGTACGCTTCCACACACCTGCAGATTCAGCTACTGACTACTCCTCACTCACTATGGTCCTTTTGGGCCACGCCCACATGCAGTCCCTCCTTTTAGCCAATCATTAACATCTGCTCTGGAGCCATTTTCCACACATGGAACGAGACATTCCCTGCACTGTAGCACCTCTTCCCAATCTATGGATCCCATCACTCACACCCCACAGGGGTTTATAGCCCATCATCCTCATGCAGCGCCATCTGCAGGAGCCTGAAGGTACTACCACCTTCCAGGGAGCTCAGTTCCATAAACCTCAGCGAAGGTCAGCATGTATTCCCCAGTGACCTTCGGAAGATGGGAACGTTACTCCCCCAAGCCTGTAGGCCACAGTATGTCTGTGGTCCTGAGGACGAGTGGACCGTTTGGGCCCCCCACATCGCACTGCAGCCTCTATTATAGACCACCGAAGAGCCCACAGCTGGTGTGTTGGTTGCGAGGGTTTAGGTGGTGGGGTTTGGTGGAGCACTCACCTACTGAGACAGTAGAGTCCAGAAGTCAGAGGCCACCAGTCACAGATTCACTGTCCTGTCAGAACCTCCACAAACGCACCTTCAGTTCCTCACAGAGACAGAACCTCCCAGGTTCGGTCTCAGAAGCTGGTCAAGCATCCAGGAAGCACATCCAGTTGAGGTTCTGGACTCTGGGATGGTCAGTCCATGGTTCTGAGAACACCAGCAGCTTCTGTGCGTCTCCTTCCTGAACAACTACACCTCCTTTTAGACCTCCATAGTGTGGAGGTGTCTTCTCACAGTGGAAGGATGGACAGCAACACCTGGTGAAGTTCTCATACCTGATTCCAGAGCTTGGTGTTCTCCTCTCTCTCAAAGATGAAAGTGGGGTCAGACTTGTTGGTGGGTCTACCCAGTCTTCCAGGTGGTTGTTAGGAGCCATAGTGTTAAGGTGTCTCCTCACAGGATGGACAGGAACACCTGTGGATGTTCTCATATCTGATTCCAGGAGCTTGGTGTTCTCCTCTCTCTGAGAGCACTGTTCATCCTATGGACACAGTGCTGTTGGAGGGTCTGCCAGGTCTTCCAGGTGGTTGTTAGGAGTCATAGTGTTGAGGTGTCTCCTCACAGGATGGACAGGAACACCTGTGGACGTTCTCAAATCTGATTCCAGGAGCTTGGTGTTCTCCTCTCTCTGAGAGCACTGTTCATCCTATGGACACAGTGCTGTTGGAGGGTCTACCCAGTCTTCCAGGTGGTTGCTAGGAGTCCTACTTTCCCTGTAGCTCTAGTCAAGCTTTGGAAAGTCCATTTTGCCCAGTGACTGTTATTTGGCAGGTGCACTGTTTTATATCTACTCTCCTCAGAAACGTCTCCAGCAATGGACAAGCACCGCCTGAGGAAGGTCTCCGGTGAGCTCGGAGGTCCATCGGCGTGTTGCACCATGTTGAGTGTTAAGCAATGCTGTGTAGAAGGCCCTATACAAGCAGAACTGACCTGAACTCTATTGAATTCCTCTTACACTGATACGTGTACAAGGTGTACCGAGGCCCTCGCGCGGTCAGACCCTCAGCACTGTCCAGCTGTTCCTGGGTGAAGAGGAATCTCAGCCCACACAATCAGAGCACAGCAAACAGCCCAACGTTCCACACCCCATCCAGCTGCATTATTCAGCAGACTGCTGAGCCGCACGCGCTCCGGCGGCTATGGATTCAGCACGCGCAATCTCTCAGCGTCCCAGCAGACGGCCTCTCCACACAGCTAATAAAACATCTGGACAAACTCCTCTATTGATTTACAAATATTTATTTATTTATTACATGTACGATCTGCAGAACCGTCGCCCCGCACGCGCTCCAGGTCACGTGAGGTTCTGCTCAGTAACAGCAGCACACTGCGGTTCTCTGAGCCTGAACGTCATCAGAACCATCAGAACCCGGTTTATTATTCATCACGATGATCTCCAGATCTGATCACTCACCTCAGATACCGAGCGGTCGGGATCACAGCTCAGCTCACCTATCAGCTGTTCACTCAGAACCCAGCTCTAGATACTCCCGCTACCTCCACTCTGGATATTACCTTATTAGAACTTCATTCTAGATATTAATTTATTAGAACGTCAGTCTGGATATTCATTCTATTAGAACGTCATTCTAGATATTAACTTTATTAAAATGTATAGATTTATAGATCATAACTTTATACTAAATATTATATTTAGAAATATTATTTATTAGAAATAAACTGGCTAAAAAAAAAAAAAACTGGATATATAATGTATTAGAATTTTATTCTTGAAATTAATTCTCTTAATTAAGAACTTCGATTCCTGGCTATTATTCTAATAGATCTTCATTCTGCGATATTATTTTACTTAAGACACTTCATTTGGAATATTAATTCTATTAGAACTTCACTTCTGGATATTATTTTTATTAGAAATTCATTCTGGATATTACATTTTTATTTGTAGACACTCTTCCTTCTGGAATCATTAATTTTTATTAGAACTTACATTCTGGATATTAAATTCAATTAGACTTTCATTCTGGATATTAATTTTATTAGAAATTCATTTTGGGACATTAATTTTATAGGACTTTCTGTCCTGAACTTATTACATTCGTATTAGAACTTCCATTTCGAATATATTAATTTATTAGATCTTCATTCTGGACATTATATTTATTAGAACCTTCATTCTGTGGATCATATTTTCTTTTATAGAAACTTTGATTCTGGATTATTAATTTTATTAGAACCTGTGCCATCCATCCTGGATATTAATTCTATTAAGCACTTCACATCTCCTGGATATTAATTTTTATTAGAACAGTCATTCTGGCTATTTAATTCCTATTAGGACTTCATTCTGGATATTAATTCTATTAGAAATTCATTCTGGATATTAATTCTATTATAACTTTATTCTGGATATTAATTTTATTAGAACTATCATTCTGGATATTAATTCTATTAGTAACTTCATTCTGGGATAGTCTAATCTTAGATTAGAAGTCTTTCATTCTGGATAATTAATTTTAATTAGAACTTTCATTTCTGGATTATTAATTGCTAATAGAACTTTCATTCTGGATATTAATTCTCTATTTAGAACTTTCATTCGTGGGCAATATTAATTTTATTAGAACTTCATTCTGGATATTAATTTTATTAGAACTTCATTCTGGATATTAATTCTATTAGAACTTCATTCTGGATATTAATTTTATTAGAACTTCATTCTGGATATTAATTTTATTAGAACTTCATTCGGAATATTAATTTTATTAGAACTTCATTCTGGATATTAATTCTATTAGAACTTCATTCTGGATATTAATTCTATTAGAACTTCATTCTGGATATTATTTCTATTAGAACTTCATTTTGGACATTAATTTTATTAGGACTTCTGCCTGGATATTAATTCTATTAGAACTTCATTCTGGATATTAATTTTATTAAAACATTCTGTGATAGTATCATAACAGAACTATGTTATCCAAGTATCTACAACATGTTCTTGTTTTTAAAAACAGTGAATCCAAACTCTTGAATGATTGCCTGATAAATAAATAAATAAATAAATAAATAAATAAATAAATAAATAAGCCCCGTCTAATAAAAGTGCTTCCCGGAGTGTTTTTATGGGAACGGCTGGCACTCTGAACCAAAATCGCGCGCTGTGAAGGAAGCCGCTCGGCGGAGCTCTGAAGTTTTATACTGTGCGTGTTCTGGAGGGTCCGAGGGGGAAAAGTGTCGCGAATTACTCGTGGCGGAAACAAAAAAATGATAAAACACGTTGGCCTGGACAACCCGACAAAAGCCACATTCCAGAGGGGACACCGTCCCGTCGTACATAAGGGTTCTTTTGTGTGAAGGTCCGATAGGAAGCCAGTATATAGCCCCGCTCCCAGTCTGGGGACACTTTTATTCCTCTGTTTATTAAGCCTTAACTTACCCCTCTTTTATGGAGCGCACACATAAAAGCATGAGCTCGTTCATAAGCATGGCCGGGCCCATACCGGTCGTCCAACACAGGAAGATCGTAGAGACACGCCCACCCACATGAACCTTCCAACGTGAGGCAATGGACAGGAGCTAAAACCACAGCCCGCCAAGAAACCAGACTTACGCAGCTCAGATGTGGCCAAAACCTGGCTCCTGTATGAGCGCTAACACGTTAGCTACGAGGCTAATACAACTCAACAAGCCACAGAAGCCTGTGGACGCCATTTAGCATGATGCTAACTGCAGGCCTTGCTTTAAAAAAAAGGCAATGTGGATTGTTTTCAGTAGCAGCGGGGTAAAGCGGGAAAAACGTGACTCGTAGTCACATATGTTGTTATTAGAGGAGACATGTGTGAACTACAACAGGCATGCTAGCAAAGCTAGCGTAGCATAGCATGCTTCGGTCCGTGTTTAAAGTAATGTGGTATTAGAGATGGTTCAAAACTCCACACGGTTTGAGGCAGTGTATAATTAACCAGTGCTAATTGAGGCTAATGCTAATAAGCTCGTTATCTAACCGGGGAAAGCTGACTTGCAGAATGTCTTGGCTGATTGGCTGTTAGCCTACTATAGCATGACGTTGCCTCGGGGCAACAAACCCATTTCCTCACTTTGCAGTGGCAGGATACATGCTTAATGATGGTGACGGGTTTAATGTCGGAGACTCGGAAGCTGTAGCTGGTCACATGGTCTCTGATGAGGGTTTGGTGACCTGTTGTCGGCAGGGTTAATGGCGAAGTGTCACCTAGTGGATGTATATGTAATTAGAGACGGCTTAGACACACCCCACCAATACAAACGTACGAGAATCGCCGCTACCCCAGAGGGAGAGTCAACCCACACATCGTGGCTACAATGCTAATGATTCCGTGGTTCGGCACACACTCGATTGCTCCGCACACACGCTGACCTCCACCTACTACCTCCATCGAGTCATCATCCCGTTACAGTGCAGCACACCATCGTCGGCAGACGGCTGCACCACGCATGGACTACCTGCACACAGACGCGTTACCACGCCTGTTCCTTAACACCACGTCACCCCGCCACCAAAGACTGCAGTGGTGTCGTACCCAGACTGTCTGGAGTGACTCAGAATGTGGCAGACATCAGGTCATCTTCAGAGTGACGCGAATAGTCCCCGCATTAGTCTTGTGTGAGGACCGCACCCAGGGCGAATCCGTGTGTGGAAGGCCACTCGTGGTTCAGCACCAAGATGATAACGGCTTGTAGTCACCACACGTCCAAGTAGACCTGGTGTTCCTCCACCCTCCACCTCCACCCCTACCGGAGCACCATCTGCAGGAACTGTGTGAGGATGTTCAAGCTGCATGGGATGGATTATCACAGGACTCCATCAGGAACCTCTACAGCTCCATACCGAGACGCCTGGCGTGTTGGGTTAGCGAACACGGCGGCCCGACGCCATACTGAGAGACAGACTTCTGTACATGTAACACACTGATCCTGAGCTGATCTGAAGGACACGTGAAGTCTGGAGGTCTGGAGTCTGTAGAAAGTTGGTGACCTCTGTGACCTATGACCTTCGGCCCTCGCTGACCCCGCTCTGTCATTGTACCTGGTCCGAATGTGGTTTGAATTGAGCCTAGCTTCTGAGAGATTCCACCATCCGCCACTGCGGGACCAAAGGGCTCCACTGGGACGGACGGAGTTGACCCCACCCTCTCCCTACATGACCCTCCGTATCCCAGAAGGACGTTTGGGATGATTGGAGTTATGCGGCCCACCGGGCCCCCAAACACGGCCCTCCTAACGCCTGCAGCGGAGGCGTTAACTCGGGGGGGTGGGAAAACACCAGCCAACAGGATTTCTCCTTCCAGCCTTGGGCTCCATCCTAATTCCTCCCACCCTCGGTGCCCACCACATGATTCCCTCTGCCTGCTGACTCCGCGCGGCTAATCAGGGACTTCTAATGCGGCTCGAGCTGACAAGTGCCTCTATCCTGCGCTAACGGTGGCTGAAGAGCGTCCCAGGCAATCAGCAGCCGCATCAGTCTTAGGAAGCGGCACTGGCGGGGGGTGGGGGTCGGGATTGGCGAGGGGGGGCTACTGGTGGCATGCCTACTGTATGCTGCTAAATGCAGGAAGCTTGAGCCTTTGTGTGAGAGCAAGCTCCGAGCACTGCAGGGGATGCTAGCTGCCTTCCAATAGCAGTCACATTGCATTAGCGGCGGTAAATCCGTGCCCTGACTTCCTTTGTGTCTCCCTCTCTCCCTCTCTCTCTCCTCCTTATTTCCTTTCTTTGTCTTTTCCCTCCTTTCTGCGCTCCTCTCAGGGGCATTTAGCACGGTTTACAAGCACAGATTGCGTCTGATGGAGATAAATAAAGCTATTCATAGACTCAGCAGACGAAAGCAGCCGCGGCGCTCAAACGCTAAATAACTTTCGGGATCAAACGGAGGAGGTTACCGGCGGAGGCCTCAGGAACTCGGCTCCCTGTAATACTTATCTCAATTAGACTCCAGCCTTTCTAATGGCGGACATTGATACATAAATTACGGCCGGCTTTGAAATCACTCTTGAAATTTGGAATTTCGGAGTTGAAAAGGACTTCATTTACATATAAATTGTTCCTTCGAGTACAAGAGATAACGCTCCCGCACAAACACGGGGGTGGGGCGGGGGGTGGGGGCGCCGAAAAACAAATACGTTTACCGATAAATAGGTGACGACTGTGTCTGCCGCCTTGTCTGCGCCGCATCTGGAGTTCTCCCGGAAACAAACGCCAACCGGCTTCGCCTTTTTCTACCCAACCCCCGCTCCCTCTCTGTTCTCTTCATACCCTCAAGTAACTTCGCAATAACGGAGCTAGCCAAGCTAAAGCTAGAGGGAGAGGGAGAAAAGGATTAGCGCGGTAATCCTAGACTAGGAACAGGGAGGCCGATAACGCTGCCGGCCTGCCTGCCTGTTTGCCACAGTGCCTAATATCATCACGGAACAAAACGTCCTGCGCCTAGCGCTGTTAGCGGGACATTCGTCTCCGGAGACCTCTCGCCGGAGCGCCTCTTAGCTTCCTAGCTAATCAACCTAATAGGGGGCTTTAGCTTGTTTACCTTTCATTCCCTGGATCTCTGTGGACAGCCAGTGTTCCAACGTGGGTAGCACGTCAGGATGGCGGTCTGCCATGACTTCTGGAATGTTTGGCGTCTGAAGTTTCCGTCCTGGAGCTACAGGGCGATGGTAGCTAATCAGTAGTAGGGGATGCGGGGTGATAACTACATGCCTCACTGTTAGCTTTAGAATATGGAATATAGTCCATTAGCCTCTTTAGCATAGCTAAAACATTAGCATGAGTAGCTTTAGCATGATTACCTGTTTGCGCTCCAAGCCTCCTTAGAAACGCCGGTACCACTATAGGATGTTTGGTGAAGTTTGCTTACATGGTTCTGCACCGGATGCTGCTAAGCTATTAGCAGATGTGTGGTGCTAACTGAACGCCTTGTCTGGAAGTTTGTGGAGACGTTCAGTAAGCACTAGAAGTCTTAATGAGCTGGTTTCTGGAACTGTTTTACTCAGGGTTAGCTTTAAATGTTGAATAAAGTACATTAGCGTTAGCTAAACACATAGCAAGTGTAGCTTTAGCATGGTTACCTTTCATCTCCAGAGCAGGTCTGTGTTCCTAGCCCATGAGAAACATGGGTAGCACGTCAGGATGGTGGTCTGCCATGACTTCTGGAATGTATCCGTCCTGGGTTTTGGACTGGAGCTACAGGGCGATGGTAGCTAATCAGTAGTAGAGGATGCGGGGTGATAACTACATGCCTCACTGTTAGCATTAAAATATGGAATATAGTCCATTAGCCTTTTTAGCATAGCTAAAAACATTAGCATGAGTAGCTTTAGCATGATTACCTGTTTGTGTTCCAAGCCCCCTAGAAACGTTGGTACCACTACAGGATGTTCGGTGAAGTTTGCTTGCATGGTTCTGCACCGGATGCTGCTAAGCTATTAGCAGATGTGTGGTGCTAACTGAACACCTTGTCTGGAAGTTTGTGGAGATGTTCAGTAAGCTCTAGAAGTCTTGATGATCTGTTTTGTGCCACTGTTTTACTCAGGGTTAGCTTTAAATGTTGAATAAAGTACATTAGCATTAGCTAATGTAGCAAGTGTAGCTTTAGCATGGTTACCTTTCATCTCCAGAGCAGGTCTGTGTTCCTAGCCCATGAGAAACGTGGGTACCACTTCAGGATGACTGTTTAGCCTGACTTCTGGAATGTCGTCATTCCGCCAAGACGTGTTTGGCGTCTGAAGTCTGCGTCCTGGGTTTTGGACTGGAGCTGCAGGGTGATGCTAGCTGATCAGCAGTAGAGGATGTGTGGTGCCTCCCATCATCAGGAGACGTTCAGCCTCTCTGATAGACCTGATTATCTGGTAACACCGTATGACCCAGTGTTAGCATGGGAGGTTTGCTACGGGGCAAAGTAATGGAAGCTTATGTACACCAGTTAGCATGGTGCTAACTGTATGTCCTGCCTTAAACCATATGGACCTTGTGAACAATAACAGACTGGACCTAACTATGCTAGCATGACTAGCATTAGCATGATTTTTTCACTTTGTACTTCCAGAACCAGCCCGTTAGAAACATCGGTACCTCTTTTGTACCACGCTTTAACCCAGTTCTGGGACGTTAGCGCAAGGGAACTTAGCACTTTGTCGCTAACCACCTCCGCTCCCCCTCGCTCCTTGACCTGGCCCAGCTGGCGTAGATTTGAAATGCAAGCAGGACAGATCACAATGTGAAGTTCTGAAATATGCAACGCACCAGTTGTACCAGTCACTTCCATTTGGGCGTCCCCTGGGCACACCTCGCATGGAAGTAGGCTAAGCAGACAGATCCGGAGATGCAGAGAGGCCGTACGGAGACAGAGCGCCTCCCCCCTCGCGGTAGCCGGAGCCAGATGGAGGCTGTGCTATAGAGTAGCACTTACGGGTAAGTAGATGGCTCTGCCTTTGCGCTCGCCGTCCGTAATGTGCAGAAAGCCTCTCGCCTTCACTCTGCGAGCCCTGGCCTCCCAAATCTCATTCACTTACTTAATGTACTCTGTAGACACTATCTAACATTTGGCAGCCTCACAGCCCTCTGCGCTTTACTAATGAGGCTCTCGGCCCCTTTACCGTTCGAGGAAAGCCCTCTAAGTATCCGCCCACCGGCTACGGAAGCGGCATGAGCAAGTGCCGCGTTTGACGCTAATTAGCGACGGGCGAAGGCCACGGAGGTGAGAGCGGCTGTGCCACGGCTTTCAGGTTCATAATAGACCGCTCGCCCAGGTCTCCGGGTTCACCCACAGCGGGAAAGGGTCGACGCTCCATGCTCGGAGGCAGCGGGCGCTGATCCGGAGGCTGGAAGTCACTGGGTTTCTGAGAACGTGAGCAAAGCTGGCTAAGCACAATGTGGTGTCTCTCCCGTGTACCCCTGGTGCTCCCTCCTTCGTCCCAGCTGACACATCCGTCTCCCTCCTTTCCTTTTTTGGCTGTGGGAAAACGTCCCCTGAATGTTTCCCGAACCGTAGGCTAGAAAACATTCCCCGGACTGTTAGAGCAACCTTGCTATCGTTTCGGCGTTCCAGGATTGTTGATTCGGCTTGTTCCCCAAACGTTCCTCTCAAGCTACGTGAACTTTGGGAACGCTAGTCTATCCTGCACCACCAGTTATTCCATTCCGGGAATGTAAAGACCCCTCACTGTCTTCTTATGCTGGATGATGGTTTTCCAGAATACCACTTCCTGTGATTGGTGGCCAGGCCAGGGCGTTCCCTGCCTGCGGCCCAGTGAGCTTGACCCTGGAGGATAAGTTGTTAGGAAGGCTTGCTCCCAGAACATCTACACGGAGCAGCATTCCGCATGTTCCTCAAAGGTTCTGCCTAAGCTGCACCTACGGTTCCGTGTTTCAGGAATGTGGATTTGGTGCGTCAGTATTCCCATTTCTCCATGTTCCCTGAAGGTTTTCCTAAGGTTGGACGCACGCTCTCGTTCATCACGGTGTGATTAACACCATTCTCCGTGCTCGCTGGGTCCGTGTGTGAGCTGCTTCCTGTTCTATTACTCAGCTTTTGTTCACCGTGAGTCATCCGGAGCCAGAGGACGGGTGGTGGTGACGCTGGATGGTGTTTTGGGCAGGAGGAGTGGAGGGCAGTGGGAAGGAGGGATGGAAGGTGGTGGGACAAGAGATGCGTCAGTGTCTCCTAACTGGATCAGGAATCCGGAACATCATGGAATACTGATGGTAAAGCCTAAATAGTGACATCACAGCCGTCTGCTGCGGTTTAGCCTCCGCACACGTATCCACATTCCTCCTTCAGTGCCTGGAACGGAGGTTCGAGGAGAGGAGGAGGAGAGGGGGCTGGAGAGGGGGGGATCAGAGGCTGCCCACCCGAGCATGATTAATAGGAACAGCGGTTTTCCTAAACCAGTTTCTGGACAGGTTCTGTTTATATGGTTCTAGATACGGCTGGGCTTTTATATTTAGCAGCCTGATTGCTGGTTCTGGATAACGATGATCAGTTTTTGGTTGAAATAGGAATTAAAAATGTAATAAATGTTATAAATAAATAACATCCCGTTCGGTAGGGAATTTTCAAAGTGAGTTTTTTTAAATGTTGAAATTTCCGGTTTGTGCTGTTTGGGCATGTTCCCTGAACGTTCCAGATGCCAGGTCTCTTCATGCTCCCCAGGTTTTTCACAGGGTAGAGGAACATTGAGAGCTGTAACCTAATTTTCATCTACAGCAATAATATTTCAGGAATGTTGACATGGCATGTTTCCTCAAACCTTCAGAATATTTATTTTCATTTTATTCACACATCCAGCTTTTTCATTTTTTTATGTTCCAAGAGGGTTCTGAATATTTTTATTTCTTCATCTTCTCAACAGTTTAAAAATATTCAATTTTCGTAGTGTTCCCTAAACATTAAAATATTACATTGGCTTCAAAATCCTTAAACAATCCGAATATTCAATTTTCTTTATATTCCCTAAACCTTCAGAATATTCCATTTCCTTTTGTTCCCTAATCGTTCCAAATATTCCATTTTCTTCATGTTCTGTAAACCTTCAGAATGTTCAATTTTTTTGTTCCTCAAATGTTCCGAATGTTCCATTTTCTTTGTGCCCCAAACGTTCAGAATATTTAATTTTCTTCATGTTCCCTAAATGTTACAAATATTCCATTTTCTTTGTTCCTTAAACATTCCAAATATTCAGTTTTCTTCATGTTCCCTATATCTTCAGAATATTCCATTTTCTTTGTTCCTCAAATGTTCCGAATGTTCAATTTTTTTTGTTCCCCCAATGTTAAGAATATTAAATGTTCTGAATAATTAGTTTTCTTCATGTTCTCTAAATCCTCAGAATATTCCAGTTTCCTTGTTCCTCAAACATTCCGAATATTCAGTTTTCTTCATGTTCCCTAAACATTCAGAATATTCCATTTTCTTCATGTTCCCTAAATGTTATAAATATTCCATTTTCTTTGTTCCTTAACAAATGAATCGACCCAAATATTATATCTCAATGACTCTGTGGGAGTGCTATTAATCAGCCTATGATACTCTGTTATAGTCTTAATGCAAAAGTGTTAGTTTCCCCTATACTTTGCCCTTGCCAGGAGATATAGTTGCGATCAGCGTTTTAATCGAAACTAGTGAGATTTATTTCTGGAGCCGACAGAGGCAACACACAAGGGTGTCAGGAATAGGGAGATTAAATTTTCTTTGTGTTCTCTAATTCGACCCTAATTTATGTCACGAACCCACATGAAATCCAAACATTGAAATCAGGGCTCACCACAAAACCTACACCCTAAAACCTAAATGTAGATTTCCGCTCATATCCCTCTAGTAGACCTTGGTTCAATCATAGAAACTTTTTCAATCCAAGGTAAATACTTAGTAGCTTTTCGAAGGTAAAGAATAAGAAAAGATTCATTTCCTTCTTGTTCGAAAGAGCAATGTGATCCTTAATTATGCTAAATAGACCTAGTGGTTAAATATCACTAATTTAAGCCCATTGTTCCAGATTGTTCAAAGTACAAGCAACTGAAATGAAAATATACATTTATTTTGTGTCGGTAAATCTGTACTATGACACACAAAGATGGGTTCAAGTAGCCTTCTTGTTCTATGAAAGGATTCAATGATAATCATAAGACTCTATTACACCACATTAACATATATTCCAATATCCAATGTGCCCACAAGGCCAATTTACCCCGAGACTTTCTTAACACGGCGTCAGAGACTTCAAGGGTTCCCTTATATCCGAGCATTACTGTTCTAGTCTTTTGACGAAGTGGACATGAACTTTGTCTACACAACAGCCATTCTAACAATCCCAAGTAAACGCAGCGGACAGGTTACAGGACATCCATCTTTTAACCTTCATTTGGTCTTTGGAGTTCCTCATTACTGCCACACAAAACAAATCACATAATGTCCATTAGTCACGAAAGGCCAGAAATTGCAAGAACTCCTAAAGTACACACTCGTGAATGGGTCACATCTGGAATCAAAGAAATCTCTATTCTAAGGCTCGCAGCGGCTACTTGTATGAGTCTCAAAGGAGGGCCCACAATGTTTGGCTAGAAGTTACTTGCAAATGGTAGAACAAAGTGCACGTGAATGACCGTTCTTCAATAAATGTAGATTTAGAGCGTTTCCACTAGAGGACCAGGTGATGATATAAGGTGAAGTTCTAGTAGGAAGACGGGGCAATGTATGGTTTTCACACCTTTAGGAATCCATTAAATCCTCAGAAAATAGTGGACTGCATGGATTTCGGGGTTGGTAGAAGAGACAAACGATATCCATTCGAAATTCTTCATTCCAAGTTATGGCTCCTTCTAATGATAATGTGAACCAGTCGACCTTTAAAACTATTTCAGAAGTAGTTCCATATCCTTTATACCTTCAGGATCGTGCGAGATAGAAATGTTACATAAATATTCCATTTTCAAGAGAATCCTTAAACATTTCCAAATATTCAGTTTTCTTCAGGGACGCACCTATAGTCTTCAGCCCGTATCCCATTTTCTTTTTTCAGCAGCACCATCCCAAATGTTGCATGACAATATTTTATACACATTTTCAGACGCAAGAAAGTTTGTATGCTCTAAGATCCTCTAGAATCCGATTCAGAGGTTCTTCATTTCCCCAGAACGTTCCGAGCAAATTTAAAGTATTACACTTTTTTGTTCTTTAACTGATCAAAATATTCAGTATTGTTCCTCTCGCATTGTCTATTGCCCACTATACTTCTTCAGATATCATAGTCGCTTTCTAGTTGACGTTGTTCTTGTTCTTTGTTCCCAAACGGTTCCGTGCTCTAATGACTTAAACCCCATCGGGGTTGCCCTTGACAACCCCAAAAAAACATCCCCACCAGAATATATTCGCATAGTTTTTTAGCTACTTCACTAGATGTCATTGAGGAACCCATTAGCTGACAAGATCACACAATAATGCATATAGACATATACTAGGTTTTTAGGTATGTCTTGTCCTGGTGCAGTTGAAGTTTTCTCTGCGAGTTATAGTAAATATGAAGTTCAGCATGCTTACTGTCGTAGCCCTTCAATGTTGGGCATGTTATAAGCATGACATAGCATGAAGACTAACAAATCATACAATAATCAAGCTTATCGGTGGAGGTCTACATGCTACAGGATCCACGTACAAGCATCCTCCTGCTTGACCCAAGGGGTCCTATCGTATGTTGGGCTATGACTAATTCTACGTTTGAGAGCGATACTGTTTCACTCGGGTATTGGAACATATGAATCACATGTACACTCTCATAGTGGCGTCCCATCCGGAGTAGATACAACTGGCTACTGCCCGTTTGGTCGCATCTTAGCAAGATCCAACAGGGAGGCGACTCCGTCAGGCTCCGATCACGTTGAGTAGCACGCTCGGAGCAGGCGGAGGGCTGCGCGTTTTAATGAGCTGTTTGCTGGGGAAGTCGGACATGACGCAGCGTACACAGGGGCTCTTCGGAGCCTGCGACGCAAACGTGACAGAAATACCCCGAGAGGTTGTGGATTTTTTTGGGGGGGGATTTTTTTCCAGTCCTCCTTTTTTTCGCCTCCTGCTGTCACATGGAATCTGCAATCATCCGATTCATTACGCGGGCAGACGCCTTCCTCGGCCCGCTCGCTGGCTTTCTGCTGCTTTGATTTTTTTTGTTTCTCTCTCTCTGTCTTTCTTCCCTCTTCCTCTCTTCCCCCTCTCTCTCGCGTCTAATAAGACATGTTCCACTTTTCAGAGCTCATCGCTCTGATGAAGCTGACAACACTGAACGTTTGTGCCGCCTGCACATGGGACAGCTAGCACATCTCTGTCTCTGTGTCTCTCTCTCTGAACCTCTTTAGAGGAGAAGAAATCAAATGTACACAGTTGTTCTCTCGGTGTCTGATGTTGGGGATTAGCACTGCCGCCGCGAGGCTAAAGGGGCTAACTAACTAGTAATGGAAGACTCTGTACACCAATTTGCATCAGCCTTGCTCATGCGCTGGCTGGCCCTGTATGAGGACTGGCTGTCTAACCCTTCACTCCGACATCAGGAGGCCCTGAGTTTGATTCCCGGGGATGCCACAGCCATCCGTAACCTGAATCGGGAAAGGGCCAGGTTTGAAAAACACTGACCTAGGTAACGGAATAATTAGGAAAGTGTTTTACACCTCTCTGTGTGAGGTTCTGATGTTGCTTCATTTTGTAACATTTGAACTCTGGTGAACTCTGGTGAATTCTGGTGAATGCTGGTGAACGCTGGTGACTGCTGGTGAACTCTGGTGAACGCTGGTGAACGCTGGTGAACGCTGGTGAACTCTGGTGAATGCTGCTGAACTCTTGTGAATGCTGGAGAACTGTTGTGAATGCTGGTGACTGCTGGTGACTGCTGGTGAATGCTGGTGAATGCTGGTGACTGCTGATAAAATCTGGTGAATACTGGTGAATGCTGGTGAACTCTGGTGACTGCGGATGAACTCTGGTGACTGCTGATGAAATCTGGTGAATGCTGGTGAACACTGGTGAATGCTGGTGAATGCTGGTGAACACTGGTGAATGCTGGAGAACTCTGGGGAATGCTGGTGACTGCTGGTGAACTCTGGTGACTGCTGGGGAATGCTGGTGAATGCTGGTGACTGCTGATGAAATCTGGTGAATACTGGTGAATGCTGGTGAACACTGATGAATGCTGGTGAATTCCGGTGACGTCTGGTGAATGCTGGTGAACTCTGGTGACTGCTGGTGAACGCTGGTGACTGCTGATGAAATCTGGTGAATACTGGTGAATGCTGGTGAACACTGGTGAACTCTGGTGACTGCTGCTGACCTCTGGTGAACTCTGGTGAATGCTGGTGACTGCTGGTGAAGTCTGGTGAATGCTGGTGACTGCTGGTGAAGTCTGGTGAATACTGGTGAATGCTGGTGAACACTGGTGAACTCTGGTGACTGCTGGTGAATGCTGGTGAACTCTGGTGACTGCTGCTGACCTCTGGTGAACTCTGGTGAATGCTGGTGACTGCTGGTGAAGTCTGGTGAATGCTGGTGAACTCTGGTGTGGTCCCCTGTGCATGTAGATGCCATTTGGGACCGTTTGACTTATCAAGTGTCCTGAGATCACCATAACAAACCACATCTTGTGCCGGCCTGCATGCCCAAAAACTTTGGACAGTGGTAGGCAGCCCTATCCACTGAGTAGCTAGGAGTTAGGTGCCTTGCTCAGTTGTGATTCTCCAGACACAAGGTCTTAAGACTAGTTCCCCAATCCCCAGCCCACAACTGCCTCAAATTCACAGCTGTATGAAGCCAGTGCCCAGCATTCCGCAATCATGAGCACAGAGAAGCGACGTATGGAATCGCGCAATCAATCCACAGTTCTTTTGTGTGAAAGCAAATACTCGAGTCTCACTCTGGACAGATTCTGGGCTCGTTATCTTCGGTTTGCTGTCACACACACACACAAGAGTTCCATTCAAACAGCAGATCAATTGTGCCAATTCCATACATCATTTTCCAGCGCAAGGTTTGGTAAAGTGGTTGGCAACGGCTTCTTGCCTCTGCTGCTCTTTATACATTCCCTTGGAGACAAACAATCAAGCCAAAGAACGACACCTTTTGTCCACAGCAGTCCTTTCACCGCCATCTCGGCACTTGAAAAGGGAAGTAGCGTGATGAGCCACTTTACAAAGTGAACCAATCATGCAGCCCCACACAATGCCGGGAATAGACTTCCCCATGCACAATGGAGTTCCCTGGAAGCTCACCCTGGACCACTGATTTCAAAAGGACTGCTCCTAGGCTTACCTTTCACACCTGACCAAATGTACTGGACTCCCAGAGCGAGCACTCCTCGGTCTGGACAAGAGGCTTCAGTGGGAAATCGTGCAATCTGGATTATCGTGGAAACCTGTTACCCTATCATTTTAGGATTAGTTGACGAGTACCAATTAAATACACACAAATCTCGAGTCAAATCTTGGGTTACAAGTGCCAAGTCTAAAATCAGGACTAGCAAGTCTCAAGCCAAGGTTTAGGTCAATACCAGCAAATCTCAGTTCAAATATCTAGTCAATACCTGCAAGTATTCTAGCAAGGCTCGAGTCAATACAGCCAAGTCTCCATTTATGTAAAGAGTTAATACAGGCAAGTCTCAAGTCAGTACCAGTAAGACTCAAGTCAATTCCTGAGTCAATACAGACAAGTCTTCAATCGAGTTGTGAATGCCAAACAGGCATGTCTAAAGTAAAATCTCAGGTTGAAACTCCCAAGTCTTAAATAAAATCTTGAGTCAAAACAGGTAAGTCTCCATTCAAGTCTTAAAGCAAGGACCAGCAAGTCTCAAGCCAAGGTTGAAGTCAATACCTACAGGTCTCAGAGCAAGACTCGAGTCAATACAGGCAAGTCTCCATTTAAGTAAGGAGTTAATACAATTCTCAGGTCTTAAGTCAACACAGATGAGTCTCAAAGTGAGCCTCAATTCAGTACCAACAAGACTCAGGTCAAGTCCTGAGTCAGTACAGGCAAGTCTCAAGTCAAGTTCTGAGTCAGTACAGGCAAGTCTCAAGTCAAGTCCTGAATCAATACAGGCAAGTCTCAAGTCAAGTCCTGAGTCAGTACAGGCAAGTCTCAAGTCAAGTCCTGAATCAATACAGACAAGTCTCAAGTCAAGTCCTGAGTCAGTACAGGCAAGTCTCAAGTCAAGTCCTGAATCAATACAGACAAGTCTCAAGTCAAGTCCTGAATCAATACAGACAAGTCTCAAGTCAAGTCCCAAGTCAATACAGACAAGTCTCAAGTCATGTCCTGAGTCAGTACAGGCAAGTCTCAAGTCAAGTCCTGAGTCAATACAGGCAAGTCTCAAGTCATGTCCTGAGTCAATACAGGCAAGTCTCAAGTCAAGTCCTGAATCAATACAGACAAGTCTCAAGTCAAGTCCTGAGTCAATACAGACAAGTCTCAAGTCAAGTCCTGAGTCAATACAGACAAGTCTCAAGTCATGTCCTGAGTCAGTACAGACAAGTCTCAAGTCAAGTCCTGAGTCAATACAGACAAGTCTGACGTCAAGTCCTGAGTCAGTACAGGCATGTCTCAAGTCAAGTCCTGAGTCAGTACAGACAAGTGTCAAGTCAAGTCCTGAGTCAGTACAGTCAAGTCTCAAGTCAAGTCCTGAATCAACACAGACAAGTCTCAAGTCAAGTCCTAAATCAATACAGACAAGTCTCATGTCAAGTCCTGAGTCAGTACAGACAAGTCTGAAGTCAAGTCCTGAGTCAGTACAGGCAAGTCTCAAGTCAAGTCCTGAGTCAGTACAGACAAGTCTCAAGTCAAGTCCTGAGTCAGTACAGACAAGTCTCAAGTCAAGTCCTGAGTCAGTACAGACAAGTCTCAAGTCATGTCCTGAGTCAATACAGACAAGTCTCAATGTGGCTATACAGTCTTAGGAACCGCATGGTCAGCCTGTTAGAGCTCACTCACAGGGTCAGGGTCAGGGTCAGGGTCAGGGTTAGTCTACCCTACTGGAAGCCCGTGTGGTGATTCAGCACTGCGGCGAGCGCCATGCTAACTGGTGCCCACTAGCCTCCGCTCCTGTAGAGCTACATTAGCCTCGCGGCTCCAGTGTGCAGCTGAAGAAGCTGAACAATCACATTCCAGGCAAAGGGCCGCAAGCCGGGTTTGATTTTTCGCCAAACTATCGCTTTAAGCTGTTTGTCCTTTCTCCCTTTTACAAGCTGTCATCTCTCTCTCCTCTCTCGGAGAAGGAGACGTCCTCCACTCCTCCTTCGCTCTCTCTTTTATTCCTCCTTAATGAAATTGATCCACCTTGGAGAGGAGAGCGGCTAAACTGTCGCCCCAAATGAAACACCTCAGAATAGAAATGAAGGGATGCACTCCTCCATTTCCTCCTCGCCTCCTCCGGGTTTGCACACTTTGCCCTCCGTGAGCCACAGGGTGGAGAGGGAAAGCGAGAGCGCCTGTTAGTATTTCTGTCGTGAATCTGAACGTGTGCCGAGCCGGCTTTTTTCTGGACCCTTCCAAACATTTAACTATGAACTAGTTTTCCTTCCCACAAAGCCTCTGGCTTCTTCAGCGCCGCTCTCTTTTACACTGTTTTCTTTTTTGATCAAATCTATTAAAATTTTAATCTGATAGTGATTTTTCCTCCCCCCCGTTTCCCCCCGAAGGAGTACTTTCGTCTCGCAATGGAATAATTTATCCTGCGCTAACTGAGTAATTAAGGCCGATGATTCTCCTGCTCTGACGCAGTCCTCCTCGCCGTGAATGGCGGGCTGAACCCGGGGCTTGTGCCTCAGAGAATTAGGAAGGGCTGGTAAACTGGGTTCCTGCACCCAAAGGAGGTTCTTTCTCCTTCCTATTAGCTTTTGTGTGAGCGAGAGAGAGGAACACATCGGCACGGCTGGGGACCGAACCACGTCATTCTCTTGGACAGCATGCGAATGTGTGTGTGTCCCAGATTACTCCGATCCCTCCTCTCTATCTTTAGGCGGAGAGACGCTGTAAGCCTGTCAGAATTCAGTGGGACTCAGCGCTGCATCATGCTTCTGCATCTGCTCCGCCGGAGAATCGTCGCTGCACAAGGGCCCGAGCGCTCGGTCGGGATCAGGCCTGGCCTTCAGCTGTGCTTCAGCTTCTGCCTGCACGGGACCAGCAACCGCTGGCTGCTCCGAGGCATCATCCCTGAGACGCAGGCGCGTTCAGCTGACCAGAGGAAACGCAGATGTTGGAGAATTCAACACAGCCGAGTCTGAGTCAGTAGAGGCATATGTCAAGTCTTGAGTTCCAAGTGCAGACAAGTGTTGAGTCAATACGGGCAAGTCTCTAGTTAAGACTCAAGTCAATACTGGCTGGCTTCAAGTCAAATCTTAAGTCTGTATTAGTGAGTCTCAGGGCAAGTCTTAAGTCAATACAGGCAAGTCACAAATCGAGTCAGGAGTCAGCACCAGCAAGTCTCAAGTCAAGGCTCAAGTTAACACAGTTAAGTCTTGAGTCAATACGGGCAAGTCTCAATTCAAGTCTTGAGTCAATACCAGCAAGTCTCAGAGCAAGTCCCAAGTCAGTATAGGCAAGTCTTAGGCCAAATCTCGAGTCAACACTGGCAAGTCTCCATTTAAGTAAAGGGTTAATACATGTGAGTCTCAAGTCAGTATCGACAAGTCTTAAGGCAAGCCTCGAGTCAGTACATGCAAGTCTCAAGTCAAATCTCAAGTCAATACTGGCAACTCTATATTTAAGTAAAGGGTTAATACATGTAAGTCTCAAGTCAATAGCAACAAGTCCCAAGACAAGTCTCGAGTCAATAGGTGAGTCTCAGGGGAAGTCCCAAATCGAGTCTCGAATTATTACCACCAAGAGAGTCAACATGGAATTTGATTCAAGTCTCAAGTCAATACCAGCAAGTCTCAAGTCCAATCCTGAGTCAGAATGGACAAGTCTCAGGGCAAGACTTGAGTCAATACAAGCAAGTCTTGTATTGAGTCCAGGGTCAATACAGCTGTCTCAAATCGAGTCAATATAGGCAAGGCTTGAATCAACACAGGAAATTCTCAAGTTGAGTCTGGGGTCAGTACAGGCAAGTCTCCGGTCAAATCATGAGTCAGTACAGGCAGGTCTCCGGTCAAATCATGAGTCAGTACAGGCAGGTCTCCGGTCAAATCATGAGTCAGTACAGGCAAGTCTCCGGTCAAATCATGAGTCAGTACAGGCAAGTCTCCGGTCTAATCATGAGTCAGTACAGGCAAGTCTCCGGTCAAATCATGAGTCAGTACAGGCAGGTCTCCGGTCAAATCATGAATCAGTACAGGCAGGTCTCCGGTCAAATCATGAGTCAGTACAGGCAAGTCTCCGGTCAAATCACGAGTCAGTACAGGCAAGTCTCCGGTCAAATCATGAATCAGTACAGGCAGGTCTCCGGTCAAATCATGAGTCAGTACAGGCAGGTCTCCGGTCAAATCATGAGTCAGTACAGGCAGGTCTCCGGTCAAATCATGAATCAGTACAGGCAGGTCTCCGGTCAAATCATGAGTCAGTACAGGCAGGTCTCCGGTCAAATCATGAGTCAGTACAGGCAAGTCTCCGGTCAAATCATGAGTCAGTACAGGCAGGTCTCCGGTCAAATCACGAGTCAGTACAGGCAAGTCTCCGGTCAAATCATGAGTCAGTACAGGCAGGTCTCCGGTCAAATCACGAGTCAGTACAGGCAGGTCTCCGGTCAAATCATGAGTCAGTACAGGCAAGTCTCCGGTCAAATCATGAGTCAGTACAGGCAGGTCTCCGGTCAAATCATGAGTCAGTACAGGCAGGTCTCCGGTCAAATCATGAGTCAGTACAGGCAGGTCTCCGGTCAAATCATGAGTCAGTACAGGCAGGTCTCCGGTCAAATCATGAGTCAGTACAGGCAGGTCTCCGGTCAAATCATGAGTCAGTTCAGGTAAGTCTCAAGTAGAGTCTCAAGTCTGTACACTCCTCTAAAGTCAAGTCCAGAGTCCTACACAAGACAACACACATTTCAGGGTTCTGTCATCATGATTTCTGGTCCACACTAAGAGGTTCTTTAGGGAACCATGTGTGGTTCTGCTCCGGCCGTGTCCCAGAGGCACCGTGGCTCGTGGCACCGTGATGAGATCAGATTAATACCGTTTTGTAAAAATGATAGATCTGAATCAGGCCGATCATCTCCATGTACATTCAGAACCCATCACATCATCATGTGTTCCGTGTGGGTTACCGCCCCGGCGTGACGCTCGCCGCACCACCTTCCAGTAATCAGATTTCGGCTGCCTCTTTTCTCAGGTGCCTTTTCCACCGTCCCGTTCCGGTCCAGCAAATGGGAGGAGAGTCGGAGACAGCAGGAATGAAGATGCAGCGCATTAAGCCCTGTTTCCTTCACTGAGGACCCTGACGACACCTAATAGCTGGAAGGTTGAAACGCAGGAGGTGTGACCAGCGCGTGGCCTTCCAGACGGGTAGACCACAGTTCTAGCACACTTTGAAGTCTTTGAAGTCTGCTGCGACTGAATTGGGACCAAATGGAGAATTACAAAATTGCATTTGCATATTTAGTGGATGCTCTTACCCAGAGCAGCTTCCAGGGGTAGGTGAGTGTGCGTTAGGCGGCCCAGCGTTCTTATTGGTCTAGAAGTGGTGTTCCTGTCTGGACGGGGAGGACGAATTTCAATCCGCCTGCTATGAAATCAACTGTGCGCCGTATGTGAAAACAATCACTCTAAGATGTTGTCCCCAAAGCAATACGAGTTCCAAACGAGAGCTCATGATGAGGGAAGGAAATGGAACGGTTCTGTATGTCTTAGCATGCATGCTAATAAGGTTCCTGTTAGCAACCTAGCTGGCTAATGTCCCCATAGCTTCCTTCAACCAACACGGACTGGGTTCCGTTCAGGGAAGTACGTTCTCAGCTGGATGCAAAGTATGGTAGGTTCTTCAGCATGAACCGTGACTTTGAGGATGGTAGGTTCTTCAGCGTGAACCGTGATCTTGAGGATGGTAGGTTCTTCAGCGTGAACCGTGACTTTGAGGATGGTAGGTTCTTCAGCGTGAACCGTGATCTTGAGGATGGTAGGTTCTTCAGCGTGAACCGTGACTTTGAGGATGGTAGGTTCTTCAGCGTGAACCGTGATCTTGAGGATGGTAGGTTCTTCAGCGTGAACCATGACCTTGTCAACAAGGGCGACACCCTTGACACCCTTGTTCTGCTGAAGAACCCTGTCTCTCTTCTTATCGCCAGTAGATGATCTGAACATCTGCTTGCAGGTAACCAATATGCGCCGCCATCTTGGTTCTACTGTTCACCACCAGCGTTCATGATGTCGTATCCTCAGTTGTTCCAATTAAAACTGGTGCCAATTAAAACTGGTGCAAACACAGGCTGGTTCTAAGACTGCTGAATGGAACCGGTTCTAGAACCAGGATTGGTTTTGGCTTAGAAGATCTATTAGTGTCTCCAGGATGACTACACCAGGGTTTCTCAACCTGTGGGGCATGAAGTGCCACCTAGTGGTCTGCAACTGAACCACGTCAGTGTCATATGATTAAGAACGTTGCAGTAGCAGGAAGCTAACTCAGTATCTTCCACATGATGGACCTTTGTAGCCCACTTGTTGGAATTTGGATAGACCATGGGTCTTCTTCAACCAAGGTTTGGAGAAAGTTGGTTTTTGGTTGCTGGTGGCCGCTACGAGTTGGTAGCTATGATCAGGTGGGCCTTGAGGCGGAAAAGATTGGACCCTGGATGTGAAGCAGTGTTTCTACCAACTCCACACAGTCACAGTGCCCTCTAATGACATCATTAACCAACACCGTCGCCCTCTACAGGCGGTACAGCACATGCTAGTAGTAGCTTTGGTGGTTTTTCGTCGAATCTGTGATGTGACTCCGTTAATGCTTTAGTGTTTGGAACATACTGGGGGAATGTGTGAAGTGAATGTATCCACCACGATTACTAGAGATAAGTTTTAATCTGTCCAGAATCCAGAATGAATTTCAGAAGCTAGCTGTTAGCACACGCTGCAGCCGTGCCATACCAGTCTGTTGGGTTCTGCTTCGTCCCAGGGTCGGACAAACTCAAACAAACAGCCAAATAAACCTGCTGCAACTTCCCTCAGATTTAAATCCCGTAATGAAGGCCTGTAAGACCCCAGATAATTACGCATTCTTCAAGCAGGACTCTTAAGAGTCAGCCCAGATACCCAGCGCCAAATTAGTGCCATCCAAATTCACTTAATCCCCTCGTAAACCTCCAGCTATTTGTCCACCGGTTTGCAGAATTAATCCCATTTGTGCTCGTTTGCGCCTCTTGGCCTAATTGGACGTGACAGTGTTGCTCTGTACTGTTGGCTTTCATTACCGCTGCCATCACCTGTCCGCACCGGCCGGCCGACGCCCCAGAGAAGGGCTCCGGCTTTGTCCGGAGGCGAGGAAAGGAGCCAGGCCGGCGCTAATTAGTGTTTTCTTCACACAACACCTCATTGGAATTTCAGCACGGCTTCATCAAAGGCCGCGGCGCAAGTTGCGTAGCTGAGGTGATCCGCAGGCCTGGTCATTCCAGGTGAGCTCCTGAAGTCTGTTTGCCACTAATATTTTCATATCGGGTCAGAAACATTAAAGAGATCATCGGAACGCTATGACTCAGCACGCATGGAATTCAGAGAACGGGTCCTTTCAGGCTAGCTCCTTCAGCTCAGGTCACTTCAGGCTGGCATCTAGCTTCACTGCTCCTGGGGGCATGTGATCCAAGAAGACTCCAGATTCACTAGACGTCATGGGCAACAGGCATATAGGCAGTAGCTGATGGAGGTATCTAGTGTTTTCAGGGCCGCAGTGTTGGGTAATTCCAGGTTAGCTTTTGCTAGCAACACTGCTAATGCTAATAAGACTTGTAAATCAGCTTTGTGGCCAAGTTTAACACTGGCATGCAATCAGAATCAGCATTGCCTCAAGTTGGAATGCTATCTGGTAATTTCAGGGTTCAGGTCATTTCAGGTTGCTCCTGCTAGCAACAAGTGTACTGCTAATACATCACGGAGTGACTCAGAATGGCAGCGGGTCATCTTCAGTGACGAGTCCCGCTTTAGTCTTGGTGGAGACGCCCAACAAACCCGTGTGTGGTGGCACCGTGGTCAGCACCAAGAATGGTTTGGTGTCACACGTCCAGAAGGCCTAGAATATAGAAGGGTATGTGTTGGTTAGCAGCAACGAAAGCTAATATGCTAATCGATACCTGCCCAACAGATATACGACTGCAGGCTAGGTCATCTCAGGTTAGCCTTTATTAGCATCACTGCTACTGCTAATATGAGACGCAAAGAGACTGTATGGATTCGACTTCCTGCAGGCCGTCCTAAGTGGTCCACAGATCAGGCAACCGTAGACGCTCGCCCAGCGCCACGCTACAGCCAGTGCATGAATCAGTCAGAGCCTGCACTCTGAATAAAAGCCACCCGGATACCGAGGTAAAACCGGGGGGCCGGGCTGGGAGCCATTAGTCATGTAAGTGTAACTGCTCTATCATCCTTTTTGTTTTTTTCAATCACAGCTCAGAACTTAACATTTGTCCTAATGATTGGGAGCCGGGCTGCTGTGCGGAAATGAAACCGCTGGAGATTTGCGCGGCTAAATGAAATGCACAAAGACATGAAAATTACACGGCAGAAAAGTGCTCTGTATTTTGAGCTGCTGAAGAGAAATGGGCGCATGTGAAAGATTGCCGTTCGCCCAGCGCCACATGAGGAACCGAAATAATGCCACTGCGAAAGGCACTTACGTCTGTTTCGAAACTTTCCTGACTCGCCGCACACTTGAAGAGGACGCAATTACAACAGAACAGCTGCACCCAGAAGGAGGTGTGGGGGTGCGGGTGTGTTGGGAAGGAAGATAAAGGTGACCAGGATCAATAACTGGTGATAAATTTAGACTGATATGATCAATATTTATTGAGCTACACATACAGAAGTCTGTCTCTCAGTATGGCGTCGGGCCGCCGTGTTCGCTAACCCAACACACCAGACGTCTCGGTATGGAGCTGTAGAGGCTCCTGATGGAGTCCTGTGATAATCCATCCCATGCAGCTTGAACATCCTCACACAGTTCCTGCAGATGGTGCGGTAGGGGTGGAGGTGGAGGGACACCAGGCCTTCTGGACGGTGCTGACCACGGTGCCTCCACACACGGATTCGTTGGGCGTCTCCACCAAGACTAAAGCGGGACTCGTCACTGAAGATGACCCGCTGCCATTCTGAGTCACTCCATGACAGTCTGGTACGACACCACTGCAGTCTTTGGTGACGGTGACGTGGTGTTAAGGACAGTCGTGGTAACGGTCTGTGTGCATGTAGTCCTGTGTGGTGCAGCCGTCTGCCGATGGTGCTGCACTAACACGATGACTGATGGAGGACACCACTGCTCGCTGGAGGTCTGTAATGGTGGTGTTGGGTCACTCTGTTGGTCTCCTGGATCATTCATGCCTCTGGTGCATCCCTTCTTCTATCCACTGCTGCCGACAGGGTGCTATAGTAGTGACCACACAAGCGGTATGGCTTTGATAAGACCAACCTGGCTCTCTGAGGTAGACTCGACTCGGAAAGGATGCTACCAACACAACCGAGCATGCGCAACAGGACGACCTTACATAGTCAGTCAGGTACAGCGATATGGCCGGCCCCTGCTTACGTCACGTGTGCGGTAGAGCATGAAACTTGCACCATTAGCCTGTCTCAGGACGTCCAACCTTCCCACCAAGTTTCATTCCGGTGGGCTGACTCGTTCTGGGTGCAGTGACCTCTTTGTCGGTGAGTGTATGTAAATGGGAAAGTTGTAGATTATCGCTGGGACTGGTGCTAGCCAAGAGCAACAGGCCATACTGAATTACAAACTCGCATACTAGCGTTAGCCCCTTAGGCTAAGTCAAACACCCAGCCAACCTGGCACGGCTTGACTCGAACAGTGGTAATTACAGATGCGCGATCGATACCTGTGGCCCACAGGTGGAGAGTTAATGAGCGTGATTCTTTTGATAGGCTCAGTGAGAACCCCGAAATTAGATTTTTAGCTAAAGCCACAACACGTGGCCCTTTTGTTTTCCTCATGGTTTCGCTCCACAGATCCTCACTGTTTTTCTCCTGCCCTATTAGCTCGCGGCCCGCGAGCGCCCTTGAGGCGTCTTTTACCAGTTCCTTCCCAGCGCACCATTCTTGGGTTTGGGAGTTTTTGATGTGTGGAGCTCCTCTGCTGGCCCAGGGGGATGCCGGTGGATCCCTGCCCAATCTGGAAGCTCCTGAGATGGGCTGCTCTGACTGTGCTAGGTCCCCGAGCCACCGGTGGCTATTGTCCTCTAACAATACACCCCTGTAAACAGGCTCTGCCCAATTGTTCCCTGCCCCTGAGCTCTCTCCTGGGCCCACGCTGTGGTGATATCCGGCTCCGCGCCTCATTCAGTCATTCAGGAAGTGGAGAATGAGTCCTGGGCTGCTGCTGCTAGCCCTCGTTAGCTTTGATGAGGGTGTGGAGCTACGGATAGCACGGCACCAGAGAAGCAGTTAGCCGTCCGGGGGTCTGCTTGGAATGCAGCCGTTCCCATGCATGAATTATGAAAATAGACAATAGCTGAAAATCTTATATCCCTGCAGACGGGGAAGAGATGTAAACCTCGGGTTTCTGTTCAGCACAACATCAGACTTAAGTCCGGTGTAGCTGAATTCAGACAGCATGCACTAAACATCCTCTAGAAGAATGTTTAGGCTGTGACCCATATCATCACATACACATCATCAAAGGAACAGCTGCACCCAGACGGTGTGGGGTTACAGTGTAGACTGACATGATCAATACTGAGCTACACCTACAGAAGTCTGTCTCTCAGTATGGCGTCGGGGCCGCCGTGTTCGCTAACCCAACACGCCCGACGTCTTGGTATGGAGCTGTAGAGGTTCCTGATGGAGTCCTGTGATAATCCATCCCATGCAGCTTGAACATCCTCACACAGTTCCTGCAGATGGTGCGGTAGGGGTGGAGGTGGAGGGACACCAGGCCAGGTTCATCTCGGTGCTGACCACGGTGCCTCCACACACGGATTCAAGACTAAAGCGGGACTCGTCACTGAAGATGACCCGCTGCCATTCTGAGTCACTCCATGACAGTCTGGTACGACACCACTGCAGTCTTTGGTGACGGTGACGTGGTGTTAAGGACAGTCGTGGTAACGGTCTGTGTGCATGTAGTCCTGCGTGGTGCAGCCGTCTGCCGATGGTGCTGCACTAACGGGATGACTCATGGAGGACACCACTGCTCGCTGGAGGTCTGTAGTGGTGGTGTTGGGTCAGTCAGGTACAGAGATCAGACCCATCCCTGGTTACAATCATTAGCAGGTCTCACCATGCTTCACTCCTGTGGGTTGACTCCTTCTGGGTGGTGCGGTTGTAGGTGTACCCCTACAGTACAGTGCTGGTTCAACTGCCTCAGTCCCATTGTAGGACCCATAATTCCCTCAGCATGCACTAGAACCGTACATCCCCGTACCGTAACGGAACCGCCGGGCCTTTATAGGCTGTAACCGGATCCCGTTCTTCCAGAGCTAACGGCGAGTGTTCTTTCCAAGCCTGTTTTGACTGAGAGACTGAAAATGAAACGGACAGCTCAATGAAGCAGTCGGTGAGAAAGAGGAGAAGGAGAAATACACACACACATATATATATTTCTATATTTCTATATTTTGTGCCCACGCACCATATAGCCCTGTCAAAATCTCGATGTATATAGATGTATAGGTTGGACAGCCACGAGTGCAATCTCATTCCCAACTCTCGCTATGTCATTATATCTACACCCACGGCAGTCGTCTACTTCAGCGCTTCCAGAGCGTACCTCGGCTCTCCAGCTGCTTCACAACAAGCCCTGACCAGCCACAGCTTCCAATCACAGTAACGACTACATGAGAGCGGTAATTATATTTAGAGTGCAAACAGCAATTTAGGGGGCCAGGAACTGGAGGACGTGGGCTTTCAGTGTGGAGACTACCGTGGCTGGGGGAAGCGTGGCTAGACTGGCGCACGGGGAAAGGCTTAAGGGGGCCGGACTGGAACGAACCACTCACGGGGGCGAAGGGGTACGACCTTAGGTGGGGTTTAAGAGCAGAAGCATGTAAACCACGTAATCGGTTGTAGGTTTCTAACTGATGGCTTCGGTTGTGCCACCTGTTGGAGCAGCCAAGTGCTTCCTGTTGCTTGTGGGAGAACATCAGAGGAGTTAAGGTCTTGTGTGTGGAGGCACCGTGGTGTATTCCACCTCCACCCCTACCGCACCATCTGCAGGAACTGTGTGAGGATGTTCAAGCTGCATGGGATGGATTATTACAGGACACCATCAGGAACCTCTACAGCTCCATACCGAGACATGTTGGGTTAGCAAACATGGCAGCCCGACTCCATACTGAGAGACAGACTTCTGTATGTGTAGCTCAATAAATATTGATCATATCAGTCTAAATTTATCACCAGTTATTGATCCTGGTCACCTTTATCTTCCTTCCCCACAGCATTCCCAATCCCACACCTCCGTCTGGGTGGAGCTGGTCTGGTTCTGATGGGGGTATTCACGTGCCGCCACTGCTGAATCTCTTGGTCTCCGTGTTTATCCACACCGCACACTGTGTGTTATGTATCGGTGTGAACGTGGATCATCCGGAAGCTCCTAATTACATTGTTTACTTACTCATTCGTTTCAGGCTGTAAGACCAGATGGAGGTTTATGGCGTAAACAGGCGTACTCCTTCCACCGTTCCGGCTTTATTGTCGGGAGAAGAATAAAAAAGTACAGCCGGCTTCAAGTTCATTAAAAACGCTCGGGAACTGTCGGGAAGGATCATCGGTAGAGAGGAGTTTATGAAGAGAGCCCGGAATCGGAGCTTCTGCAGTTTCAAAACAGAGCTCCTCCACGCCAGTCACCGATATGAAGCGCTCCCAGGAATGTCAAAGACTGGGAATGTTAATGCCTTGTAATGTATGCATCATTCGGCACGTGAGGCGGGAGTGGAGGACCTGGGTAATCACCCGAGCGAGTTAAGTGTGGAGCCCGTGGTTGCATTCTAATGTATACCTCTCTCTTTTCCTCCTGTAGACTCTAATTTATTTCCGGCAGAGTTCAGAAGCTGATATACCTCAGTACGTCTCATGGCCTTGGGCGTCCCTGTCTCTCTCTCCCTCTGTTGTTTCCGCCGAGCCTCTGAGTCGCGGTATAGAACCTGCTGGGAGTGCCTCAAGGCAAAACGGCCCGGTTTAAAGTCCCGGTAGCTTCGTGAGCGCTATAAATATTAGTTGACAATGCAATTACCGGCGAGCCGGCCGGCAATACTGTAGAACTCATGGAGATTAGCCAGGCCGTGCTGAATATTGCAGAGGTTTGTATACCCCCGAGACCAATGATCATGAGAAATCTCTGGAATTTCTTCAGGACATCCGTCTCCACCCTGCTTTCCTCCACGGGGAAAGGGAGGCTTAAAGCCGCCGTGGAGGGATGAAGGAGGCCGTGTTATTGAAAAAGCCCAAAACGGCTGACCTGCCAGAATTATTAATCGTCAATTATTCATCTCCTTATTTATGAAACTTGAATGAGTGATTAGATCCGAGCCATATCGGATGCATTATTGAAATCGTCTCTGAAGGATTTTCCTAAAAGCACGTCGTTCCGATGTAAACACTTCCCAAGGATTAGCTGCTCACGTCCTGCTATGCTGAAACACTGGCGTGTCTAAGTTATAGTCTAGCAGGACCAGCCGGGACTGGACCAGGTTCCGGAGGTAGGCCAGGTCAGTGTTCAGACTCTCTTGGTCCACTCTGGTCCAGATTTGGTGGAGGCCTTCCCTGGCACAGTTCCGAGGAGAATTCCCTGTAGACTGGGATTTTAGCCACTGGATACCACCGCTACCTGCCAGGGAGCCACAATGCCAGGTGGGAGAGTTCAGTTCCTGGTCTTGATCGACCCTGCTGTGCTGTCCTTGGGCAAGACTCCTAATGCCACACTGAGCTACCGGCAATACGGTTACCCTCGTAGAGCGCCAGCTACAGGCCGTAAATGTAAATGAACTGTTTGTTTTGATGTTTGGAGGTGTTGATTTTCATTGGGCACGGATACCTCGGGTCATTCCCATTCACGTGCCTCCTCGGAGGCAGCCTCAGTTAAGTCAGTGGATAGTGTTTAGAGTTCTACTAGTTACACACTAATGTCTGATCATTAATAGAAGCGGGTTATACGGTGGTCATCGTTCTCCAGCCTAGCGGTTACACTGAGGAGGCGCTAGCACCTCCTCATGTAGAACTAATCCCATCCCAACACAGCTTATGAATCCCCCAGGGAGTATTTACACCCCCCTCCTCCTCGGGCAGGACGTAGAAAGGTGGTCCCAGGCTTTTGCACAGTACCGGAAATTGAGCATCCCATGCACCTGATGGATAGCGCTGTGCTAACCCTGGGTAGGTCCTCCCGTTATGTGGAATGCTCCATTCCTCTGGGATTCCTGTCCTTGTTGACGCGACTGCATCCTGCAGTTCCTGCATATTTTGCGGGTGCGCTCCCGTCCATCCCAGAGGAGCTCTATCGGACTCAGAAGCAGTGACTGGGAAGAACACTGTAGAACTATTTGTCATGTTCGTGAAACCGTGTCACCCTGGACGTAATAAAAACAAACCTCTCCTCCACATTAATCTCCACTGAAAATGACGAACGAGCTTTTCCCCCCTCGGCTATGAAGTTACCATTTAGGAACTGAGGAACCGGCTCCCTGAGAACCCTCGGCTAGCCTCTCCTGCTTTGTGGGCATCACTCAGAGCGCTGGGCAGTTGCTTAGAGCAGCCCATGGCTGCTGGTTGTTGGGACGGGGTTTGAGGGGAACACAATGGAATGGGAAACTGAAAGGGGAGGAGCTTCTAATGACCTGAAATGATGTATGATGAGTTCAACCCAAACAGCCTGTGAAAATACACTCCTCGTCTAAAGAACAGCGCCCCCCAGAAGGAGGTGTGGGAGTGCAGGTGTGTTGGGAAGGAAGATAAAGGTGACCAGGATCAATAACTGATGATGAATTTAGACTGATATGAGCTAAAGGCCCCAGTGGCTAACGCTCCATCTGGAGAACACCGAACACAAATGGTGTACATGACGGTGCTGCAAGGGGAACCTCACTGCTCTCCTGAAAGAACACCACTGCCCCTCTGCAACCTGATGACCACGTGGATGAGTCGGAAGAGCTGATAGTGCAATGTTGATGGACTGATGAGACCAACGAGAAAGGAGAACCCTGCATTCCAGCATAAGAACCTATTCCCATCTGTGAAACATGGTGGTGGTAGTATCAGGGCCTGTTTAGCTGGATCTGGGCCAGAACGGCTCACCATCACTGATGGAACAATAAATTCTGGATTACACCAGAAGGTTCTACAGGAGAACGTTCTATCAGAACATCAGTCTGGGAGCTGGATATCAGGAGAACGTGACCCATGCAGCAAGACAACAACTCCACGCAAATGAGACGTTCAAAAAGGGAACCATTAAAGAAGAGTGGAGGTAACGTTCCGGAACGACCAAGTCAAAGTCTTGACCCTAATCCAATGGGAATGTTGCAGGAGGACCTGGAGTGAGCAGCTCATGGGGGTCAACCCACCAACACCACCCCCCGTATGGAGGAACGGGATAAACTCCTCCAGGTCAATATGCAGGATGGATCAACAGTTACTGGAAATGTCACACCGGATACTGAGAGCACAGGATCATGTACTGTTACCCTTAGAGATCCCTGGATCACTGGATCCCTGGATCACCAGATCCCTGGATCACCGGATCACTGGATCACTGGATCACTGGACCACTGGATGCATGGATCACTGGATCCCTGGATCACCAGATCACCGGATCACTATATCACTGGATCTCTGGATCACTGGATCACCGGATCCCTGGATCACCAGATCCCTGGATCACTGGATCCCTAGATCACCGAATCACTGTATCACTGGATGCATGGATCACTGGATCCCTGGATCAGCGGATCCCTGGATCACCAGAACCCTGGATCACCGGATCCCTGGATCACTGGATCCCTGGATCACCGGATCCCTGGATCACCGGATCCCTGGACCAGGTCTAATATTACTGACTCATTGGTTTACTTGGGTTCTGTTTATCTGTGTGTGAAAATCTGATGAAGTTTTGGGTCAGATTTCTGCAGAAATATAGAAATAATTCTATAAATCTTATTAGACCAATTTACTCATAACTAGCGCTGATAAAAAAAACTATTCCATTAATGTTAGATCAGTCTTGCATGGCAAGGCTGTCAGTTTGACTTTCCCGTACTTCTTTCCCTCCGTGAATATGTACATTCATTCCCAAGCCTTTTCATCTTCCCCCTTTTCACAGCCGTAAAAGTGACAGAACGTCACACGCCAATGCTATGCTAATAAGACCTTAGCCGCTACATGAATAAAGCTCTTTCTTCTTATTAAAAGGGACTCAGGGCCACATTCAGGTTTCCTGCTGAGTGCTTCATCTCGGCGCGTACCGCACACGCAGCCAGTGGAAAACCAACACAATCGAGAAATGTACAGCGTAAGCTCATTTGGAACGACGTCTGGAGGAACCGCAGGTGCTTTCGGGAGAGTTCCTCACAAATCTCGGCCAAAAGCCTTTTCAAGTGCCTCGCCTTCAGCCAAAGCCAGCGCTTGGAATAATTCGAAACTATTAGATCCCCGCCTCACGCCACGCTTTGGGATGGGTGAGAGAGTTGCCACGTCTCTTAGAAACCACCATAGCTCAGCTTCTTTGGCCTCCTGCCACTCTAGTCAGCAATATCCACACAACCGAATCCACTTTTAATAAGACTGTTGTGGTACATTCGCCCTTTAACAGCGAACACCAACACACAGCTGGAGCGGCCGGTGCCGTTTCATCTGCCTCCCAGTGAACGTGAAAAGCCACTGACTGACCTGCATCTCATAAACAATTCAGAGGAGAAAGACGTTTCAGCTCGTTTATGGACCGGGTGAGCGGTGCCAGTGTGGATGAGTGTCGGTGGTGTTTATGGGGCATTTCATGTAAAATGAAGGTTTTAAACCTAAAACATGTGGGAAGAGGGTCTCCAGACCTCCACCTGACGGATATTCTGTACGCGCTACTTAGGAATTGAGCAGTGTGCCAATACAGAATTTCCACTGTAAATATATTTAATCTGTAAAGTACAGAATTTAAACTGTATGAGAATTTAATCTGTAAATTACAAAATTTCCACTGTATAGATGTTTAATCTGTAAAGTACAGAATTTAAACAGTATAAGTATTTAATCTGTAAATTACAGAATGTCCACTGTATAATATTTAATCTCTAAATTATGGAAGCTGTGTATGTGTGTTCATGTAGAATGTCCACTGTATAAGTATTTAATCTGTAAATTATGGAAGCTGTGTATGTGTGTTTATGTAGAATGTTCACTGTATAAGTGTTTAATCTGTAAATTACAGAATTTAAACTGTATAGATAGTTAATCTCTATACTCCAGGATTTCCACTGTAAGAGTATTTAATCTGTAAATTACAGAATTTCCACTGTATAAATATTTAATCTGTAAATTATGAAAGCTGTTCATGTTTGCTTATGTAGAATTTCCACTGTATGAGTGTTTAATCTGTAAATTATGGAAGCTGTGTATGTGTGTTATGTAGAATTTCCACTGTATGAGTATTTAATCTGTAAATTATGGAAGCGGTTCATGTTGGTTTATATAGAATTTCCACTGTATGAGTATTTAACATGTAAATTAAAGAATGTCCACCGTATGAGTATTTAATCTGTAAATTATGGAAACTGTGAATGTGTGTTATGTAAGAATTGTCCCACTGTGAATAGTATTTAAATCTGTAAATTAGGGAGCTGTGTATATGTGTTTATGTAGAATGAACCCACTCGTATATAATTACCTTTAATCTGTACAATTATGTAAACTGTGCCTGTGTGTTATGTAGACTGTCCACCGTATAAGTATTTAATCTGTAAATTATGGAAGCTGTGTATGTGTGTTATGTAGAATGGCCACTGTATGAGTATTTAATCTGTAAATTATGTAAACTGTGTATGTGTGTTATGTAGACTGTCCACCGTATAAGTATTTAATCTGTAAATTATGGAAGCTGTGTATGTGTGTTATGTAGAATGTCCACTGTATGAGTATTTAATCTGTAAATTATGTAAACTGTGTATGTGTGTTATGTAGACTGTCCACCGTATAAGTATTTAATCTGTAAATTATGGAAGATGTGAATGTGTGTTATGTAGAATGTCCACCGTATGAGTATTTAATCTGTAAATTATGGAAGCTGTGTATGTGTGTTTATGTAGCAAGGTCAGCACTGTACCGAGTATATTAATCTGTAAATTTGATTAAGCTGGTGATATGTGTGTTATGTAGAATGTCCACCGTATGAGTATGTTAATCTAGTAAAATTATTTGGGAAGCTGTTCATGTGTAGTTTATGTAGATTATGTCGCCACTGTATAAGTATTTATATCCCTGTTAAATTATGTAAACTGTGTATAGTGATGTTATGTAGAATGTCCACGTATGATTAGTAATTTTACATCTAGTAAAATTATGGAAGCTGTGTATGTGTGTTTATGTAGAATGTCCACCGTATGAGTATCTAATCTGTAAATTATGGAAGCTGTGTATGTGTGTTTATGTAGAATGTCCACTGTATAAGTGTGGTTAATCAGGAATTATGGAAGCTGTGTATACTGAGCTATGTAGAATGTCCACTGTATAAGTATTTAATCTGTAAATTATGGAAGCTGTGTATGTGTGTTTATGTAGAATGTCCACCGTATGAGTATTTAATCTGTAAATTATGGAAGCTGTGTATGTGTGTTTATGTAGAATGTCCACTGTATGAGTATTTAATCTGTAAATTATGGAAGCTGTGTATGTGTGTTTATGTAGAATGTCCACCGTATAAGTATTTAATCTGTAAATTATGGAAGCTGTGTATGTGTGTTTCTAATGTCCCTGCTGAGTATTTTAATCTGTAAATTATGGAAGCTGTGTATGTGTGTTATGTAGAATGTCCACTGTATGAGTATTTAATCTGTAATTATGGAGCGGATCATGGTTGGTTTATATAGAATTTCCACTGTATGAGTATTTAACATGTAAATTAAAGAATGTCCACCGTATGAGTATTTAATCTGTAAATTATGGAAGCTGTGTATGTGTGTTTATGTAGAATGTCCACTGTATAAGTATTTAATCTGTAAATTATGGAAGCTGTGTATGTGTGTTATGTAGAATGTCCACTGTATGAGTATTTAATCTGTAAATTATGGAAGCTGTGTATGTGTGTTATGTAGAATGTCCACCGTATAAGTATTTCTAACTGGGTAAATTAGTAAGCTAAAGTTGTATGTGTGTTTATGATATAATGGCCACTGTATGAGTATTTAATCTGTAAATTATGTAAACTGTGTATGTGTGTTATGTAGACTGTCCACCGTATAAAGTATTTAATCTGTAAAATTAGGAAGATGTTGTATGCTGTGTTTATGTAGAATGTCCACCCGTATTGAGTAGGTTTAATCTGTAAATTATGGAAGCTGTGTATGTGTGTTTATGTAGAATGTCCACTGTATGAGTATTTAATCTGTAAATTATGGAAGCTGTGTATGTGTGTTTATGTAGAATGTCCACCGTATGAGTATCTAATCTGTAAATTTTGGAAGCTGTTCATGTTTGTTTATGTAGAATGTCCACCGTATGAGTATTTAATCTGTAAATTATGGAAGCTGTTCATGTTTGTTTATGTAGAATGTCCACTGTATAAGTATTTAATCTGTAAATTATGGAAGCTGTGTATCTGTGTTATGTAGAATGTCCACCAGATGGTATCCTGGCAATCTTAATCGTGTTTAGTTTGATGAGAATGTCATGTATAATTATTACTCCTATAAATGTAATGCTGTCATGTGTAGTAGAATGTCACCGCATTTTAAAGTACATAACTTTAATCTTTTCTTTTCTCAACCTTTCCTATTCTACTTTCAATTTAAGCTTATTTTCTTAAAACTTTCCACTTTTATTTATTCATTTCCCATTCATTTTCTTTTTTTTCTCTCATCCATTCCCTCGTCCTCACTATTAATTGTTATTTTATTATCCTTTCCACTATTATTTCTCACTTCCCTTCTTACCTTTATTTTTATTACTTCCAT
>JAMWET010000603.1:0-82396 GCA_024036415.1 Prochilodus magdalenae
GCTGATGTCTCTGTGCTACCTAGCAAGAAAGCAGTTACGTTCTGGTACCTGAGGCTGGTGCACCATTTAGGGTGCAAAGGAGAAATTTGATCATGAAGCTGGCGATTAAAAAGCTCAGCTCAGCTTCATATCACTGAAGAATTCCCCCCCCCCCCCTTCTCTTTGAAGTACTATAATGCCCTAAATGTGTTTAAGCAGTGAGGAGCTGAACTCCACCCTCCTCTGCCATCACTGCAGACTGGCAGGGTCGCCTACAGAGCACCGCTAGCAGCCTGTTAATGAAGTCATGTAGTTTTTGGTTTGGGCTCTTTTTTATTGGGTGACTCATTCGACTGATTGATTGATTGATGTGTAAAACTGAAGTTGTGAATGAATCGCGAGCGCCCATGCTTTTCAGTCTCCTTCAGATAAAGGCTGCACGGCAGCGTGATACACCGTTACTGCTACTGTACGGAGACAAACCAGGAAAACAGCATTGATTATTTTAAATATGACTCACCCATCATGTCATGGCCAACAAAATCATCATGCCTGTTATTGGAACGTTCTGCGTTTTCACCCCAGTGACTGCGAGAAACAGATCACGTATCTGATTCTTGAAGGGTTGTTCCATTTCATAGGCTACCACTTCGAACTCAGTTTTAAAGAGGAGGGTTCAAAAACATAGGGAAGGGGTTAAAATGAGAAATGGGATTGGGCCTTCCTCTCCACTCTGCTTGTACAACAGTACTACTGATGGAACCTGAACACTCCAAAACAGGTTAAAGTATCTGGTTATAAATGTACAGGTGCAGTAACGGAGGTGGTTATGGTAGTATGTTCCACCTCAGGTGGAATATAGTTCAGTTGATGAATAGCCGCCATCTGGTGGCCAAAACCTGCTAGTACAACAAACTGTCCTCATGATAAAGTAGGAGTGGTCTCATGATGTCAAGGAAGGAATGAAAGTTACTCAACAGCTGCTCCATAACCAGGATCCAGCTCCTCACAGCAGGACGCAGCTTCCAGTCTGAAGGATCTCCAGTCAGATAAACTCAGGTAAGCTCTACAGATCAACTCTGAAGGAGCAGAAAACCAGACCAAAGGAGAAACAGTGAACAGTGTTTTTTTTTTGTTTCAAGTCTCCCTCATGGTGTCTCTGTTTCTTCTCCGTCAGTCATGGCTTCCTCCAGCAGTCTCCTGTAAGAAGATCAGCTCCTGTGCTGTCTGTCTCAAAGAGTACTGGGACAGCAGTTCACGCTGTCAGTGTCCACTTTGTAAAGAGGAATTTTTTACCAGGAGTGTACATATAGAGGAGGAGAGTGGAGAGAAGAAGGTGAGGTGTTTAGACAGACAATAATCATACGACTGAATCATATATATTCATATCATATTAAATTATGATGATTTATAATCTACAGTGATGTGTGTTTATAGACTCAGCTGGGAAAGACACAGGCAGAAGTCCAGGACCGACTGAAAAAGATTGAGGAGATCAGAGTCTCTGTAGAGCTCAGTAAGGTGAGTCTTAACTGACCCTCACTGATTCTTTACTGCTGGCGTGTAAACACAGTGATGGCTGAAGCTTTTGGTGAGTGACCACTGCCACAGGAATCCACGTTCCGATGCTTGATGTAAACTTAAACACTAAAAGTCTGTGTTTAATACAGTACTGTTGTCTTAATTATGTTTCTGTGGTCATTTTCTTTCCAGCACACATACTGCATGGTGCTAAAACACCGAGCGCTGCTCTTCTTTTCTTTCATTTAAACTATTCTACAGCACTATTTACTGACTATTTAAAAAGCAGAAGTAAATTACAGCCGATACAGAATGGAGTGCACCGAGTTTCTCTAAATATTAAGACAGTTATAATCATAATGTTATTATTATTATTATTGTCTTCTGTTAGAAAAACAGAGTTAAACCCTCTCTACCTCACTCTTTACCACCAGTACTCTAATTCCCATTCAGTCAACAGTTCTCAGTCTACAACAAGCTATTTCTGGTTATGTCAAATTATCTAATCATATAATTTTAGGTTATATGGACCTTCTCTGTAATTAACGTTCTATATTACGTAGGAAATGTTTCTGTAATCTTTATATTAAAGTCAATAGGTGAGAATGTGTGATTAATACATCGGTAATCAGAGTGAGTAGTTCGAGACCAATGGAAATGGAAACCCAGTGTGGTTGTTGTAGCTCAGCTCAGCGGATAGCACCACTATCCACCAGGGAGCCGCCACCACATGTGGGAGACAATGGTTCAAAACCCAATCTGGGTGACTGTGCTGTGCTACACCAATAAGAGTCCTTGGGCAAGACTCTGAACACTACATTGGCCTACCTGTAATATGATTAACTTGTAAGTCACTCTGGACAAGAGAGTCACCTTAATGCCATAAATGGTAAGTCAGCAGATCTCTGTGGCAGACAGTGCAGCTTGTTCTAGACAGTGATGTCACACACCAAAGTTCATATATCTGAAAAAAAATTTCTTCCCTGCTGAGAGCATCACTCTGTTTAGGAGGAGTGTGGGTGGTGAGTGTGAATGTTTACTCCTCATTATTAAACTGCGTTGTCTCCAAATTCACTATATACTGTAATAGCAGGGTGTGAACTGCGGGAGGCGCTGCTGCGGCTCTAAAGCACCACTGAGCAGCTACAACCGTCTCAGCCAATCAGATAAGCCCACGCCAGTTGTTAGCCAATGCGCTCAAACGACGTTAGTTATTAGCCAATCATATCAGGCCTGGGGGTGGGACTACACGCTGCACCGTGAGGTCCGTCAGGAACGGTTGCCGTGGTGACAGGATTTGAGCTAAATGCTAATAGCTGAAATAAACATTAAAGCTCGTTCAGAACATCACATACAGAGTGGAGGTTCACACCTGCGTGTGGCTCGGAGGTAGATTATGGTCAGTACAGCTGACTGTCGGGGTTTTAGCCGGGTGTTAGTTAGATAACCTGGTTAACTTTAGGTTTACGTGAGGTAAATAAGAGGAGGGGAAAGGCTAACGCTGAGGATAGCTAGCTAACAAGCTAACTACTTTACCTGGAGAACCTCACAGATAGAGAGTGTAAATGAGGAAAAGAGTCTTTAAATATACTAATATGGGGTTTTTCAGCCTTAAATATATTTACTCAGCTTTTATCATGTAAGAAAAATAACAGAGAGAGATAGAGATGTTTTATACATGTACTTTGAGGAACAGACATTTTATATATCAGTGTAGACAGTCTGTGAAGCTCCATCTCAGATATTACTAGACAGACCTCGTGTTGAAATCCATTTGTTTCCTCGTTAACACATACACATATAGAAATAACATATAAAACTTCTAATTAAAATATATTTGCTCAAACTGAGTTTTGCTCTCCCAGTCACACACAACTAATGAACCCCTAAAAATCATGTACTGTCCCATTAAGTGACATGATGATCAGTCAAACACTAATCATTTGTTTTTATTGGATGTGGCAAGAAAAACAAGGCCACCCTGTCGAACACAACAGATGAAGAACAGATAAAGGTGAGCAGACTAAACTGTAAAGGCTGGAGAAGCAGCAGGTTTTCATTCCAACTGACCAGCGGCACCTAAACTAAACTACTGCTGTAAAACTCAGACCAACTGATTAAACAGGTAAACTCAGGTGCTTCTGTTTGACTGGAATGAAACCTGCAGCCACACGACCCTTTACAGGTAACACTGACCAGATCCCTGAACTAAACTCCTGTAACATAGTGCCCATTAATCTACCAGGTTACACCTACATGTACTGTTATTACTGCGTCTGTCGGTTTGGTGTATGTTGTTACAGGTGTATGTTGTTATGCTGTAGTTCAGCTGGTGAATATGTGCCACCTGCTGGCCAAAACCTGCAAATGCAAAACATTTATGTGTGGGTGTGGCGTCATGATGTCAATCAGGAAAAACTACACTGGTGCAAAGTCCATCAAAAGGATACAGCTCCTTATAGCAGGACGCAGTTTCCAGTCTGAAGGATCTCCAGCTAGATAAACTCAGGTAAGTTCTACAGATCAACTCTGAAGCAGCAGAAAACCAGATCAAAGGAGAAACAGTGACTTAGTTTTCTTCCTGTTTTATTTGGTTTCAGCTCTCCCTCATAGTGTTTCTGTGTCTCCTCTATCAGTCATGGCTTCCTCCAGCAGTCTCCTGTCTGAAGATCAGCTCCTGTGCTCCATCTGTCTGGACGTGTTCACTGATCCAGTCTCTACTCCATGTGGACACAACTTATGCATGGTCTGTCTCAAAGACTACTGGGACAGCAGTTCACACTGCCAGTGTCCAGTCTGTAAAGAGGAGTTCTCCAGAAGACCTGCGCTCCGTGTGAACACCTTCATCTCTGGACTGGCTGCTCAGTTCAAGGAGTCAGTTCAGGTGAAATCCAGCAGAGCTCCAGAGAAGCCTCCCTCCGGACCTAAGAAGGTTCTGTGTGACTCCTGCAGTGAGGAGAAACTGGAGGCTGTAAAGTCCTGTCTGGACTGTGGAGTCTCTTACTGTGACACTCACCTGATACCTCATACAACTGCCGCTAAACTCAAGAAGCACAAACTGATGGATCCTGTGGAGAACCTGGAGGACTACATCTGCCAGAAACATGAGAGACCCCTGGAGCTGTTCTGTAGAGACGACCAGACGTGTGTGTGTCAGTTCTGCACTGAAGGAGACCACAAGACTCACAGGACAGTTCCTATAGAGGAGGAGATTCGGGTGAAGAAGGTGAGAGACATTTAGACGTGGTTATTAAACCTCTCCTGATTTTCCTTTGAAGTTATTCTCATATGAAGGAGTGATTTTCTAATCATTTATTTCTTTATCACAGATTCAACTGGGAACGACACAGGCACAAGTTCAGCAGATGATCCAGGAACGACTGAAGAAGATAACGGAAATCCAACACTCTGTTGACCTCAGTAAAGTGAGTCTAAACTGAGCCTCAAAGAGAGTTTACTATGTGTGCATTACTGCATACCCATAAACACAAAGTAAACCTGGTAAGAATCAGACCAAGGCATCAGTCCTGGTAGTCCTGAAACATAGGCGGCAGTAAATATATTTGATGCTGTAGATGTTACGGAGGTGGTTCTGCATGTATCGAACTGACGGACAGTGTTGTATAACTCTTGCTGTCTTTAGAGATCATGAGATGTACTGTGAGGTACCTCAAGGGTCTATGTTGGGGCCCCTTTTATTTTCCTTATAAATGCTTCCATTCATATATATATATTATGGATAAGCATGAAATCAGCTCCATAATCTATATGCTACATGCAGCTTTGAGTTCTGTGGCACCCACTAACAGTTTCATGAATCAAGCGGTGTTCATCTTAGGTTCTGCCGGATGCTAATGACCAAACTAGGATATTCGTCATGGCTGCTGAGCTTCTCTCTAGTCTCATTTTTAGGTCTTATATAACCAGCATTAGTAAATAATTTCCAACAGGCTTTACCTCACAGTGTGTGATGCTAAGATACTGACTATCTCATGTATTGTCTTTTATTTAGATTACTGTACAGCACCTTTCACTGGCATAACCGAAAACAGCCCTGACACATCCAGTACAGAACTATGTACTTGAGCATGTGAAATATCTTTCATATGTAAAGCTGCTTTATTTATGATGTAATTATCACTATTATTGTCGTCTCCTGGTAGAAAAACACAGAGCAGGAGAAGGCAGACAGTGTGGAGGTCTTCAGAGCTCTGGTGCGCTGCATTGAGAGAAGCCAGGCGGAGCTGCTTGAGCTGATGGAGGAGAAGCAGAAAGCAGCAGAGAGGCAGGCTGAAGAGTTGATTAAAGAGCTGGACCAGGAGATCACTCAGCTAAAGAGGAGAGACACTGAGCTGGAGCAGCTCTCCCACACTGAGGACCACCTCCACCTCCTACAGGTCAGAGTCCCTCTGTTTCTCAGTAGTACTGCAGGACATCACAGGACAGCACTCCCCATGCTGACGGGTTTCTCCTCTCTCCTGCTGGACTGTAGATCTGCAGCCCTCCACACACCAAGAACTGGACCGGCGTCAGCATAAACACTCATCTAAACCTGGAGCGTCTGAGGAGAGCTCTGTCTCAGCTCCAGGAAGGACTCAGTAAGGAGACGGAGAAGCTTGTTGGGATGGGTGAGTATTAGTTCTTCAGTAAGAGCTTGTGAGGATGAGCAGAGGTGTGTTTGTAGGGAGAAGATTTGTTTGTTTGATTGTATATCAGGAATGCATAATTGATATACAAGGCACGGTTTGATCCAGGATTCAAATCCTGGACTACTGAGTATAATGTACATTCAGTAGTCATTACTGTCTGTTCTTCTTTATGAACAGAACTGAAGAGGATTCAGCAGTATGCAGGTATGTGGGTTCTCTCTCATAATATAACCAGAGATGACTGAATCTGTCTGTTACGTTCTGGATGGTGTTAAATGGTGTGTATCTCTCTCAGTGGACGTGACTCTGGATCGTCGTACAGCTCATCCTGATCTCATCCTGTCTGATGGTTGGAAGAAAGTGAGACTTGGAGACAGGCGACAGGATCTCCGTGATAACAGAGAGAGGTTTAATGAATGTGCCTGTGTGCTGGGAAAGAGGGGGTTCTCCTCAGGGAGGTTCTACTATGAGGTTCAGGTCAGAGGGAACACTGAGTGGGATTTAGGAGTTACCAAAGAGTCCAGTAACAGGAAGGGAGAGATTACACTGAGTCCTAAGAATGGATACTGGACTGTGTGGTTGAGAAATAAAACTGAATATACAGTTCTGGACTCTCCTCGTGTCCACCTGTTCTTGAAACAGGCTCCCCAGAAGGTGGGGGTGTTTGTGGACTATGAGGAGGGTCTGGTCTCCTTCTATGATGTTGAGAACAGGTCACATATCTACTCTTTCACTGGTCAGTCTTTCACTGAGAGGCTCTATCCATACTTCAGCCCAGCTGTCAATTATAAAGGTACAACCTTAGCACCACTGATCATCACTCCTGTTACACACTAGAAATCCATAAAACCATAGACATGCAGCTTTACATTTCTGGGGCACCCACCTACAATCCACTGTAAGTCATTTATACAGTTGTGAGTCGTTGCCGGTCTCCCTATAATGAAATGAAACAGTCATGAAATGAATGTTATCTTCATGTGGGTTGATGGATTACATGTGGCAGATACTCATATAGTACCATAGCCCCGGTTTCATGAAGCCCTGTTTGTGTATATTGTATGTACATGTTTATGAGTTTATACTTTATGTTTGTGGAACACTTTGGAAATGGACTACAAATGACTGTGGTCTGCCTGCGGGTGGAGGAGCAGATGAAGCAGATGAAGACTGTGTTCCTGTTTTTATGGCTGTTTTCACAGTAGCTCATATTCAGTGCCAGCTGCCAGGCATCGGATCCTGTTTTAGAGGCTGTGCTTGTGATGCAATGGCGTAAAAAAGTGTGACATGGCCAGAAAACTCCTGTGGAGACCTACCAGACCACTCTGTTTTTAGAATGAGTATATTAGGCTTTGCAGGGACGGTCACACCAGCACAAGTCCATCCTGTATTAGACTATTTTAGCCCCTCCCCACTCAGCAATAGTACTGTACTCTGAATTTAAGCAGTAGATTATAGGGACTGCTGCTTTAAGGAGTGAAGCAGGAGCAAGGTCGAGGGTCGATCACATGTAGAGAAACTGAATTGTTAAAGTTGTAGCTCCTGATAAAAGGTAACGAGGACTGATGTTGTTAATGGTGAAGCTGGCTTATCAGCAAGGTTAGTGGTTATTGGTACTCATTTCAGTAGACTCATCTGAAGGGCTGTAGTGGCCACAATCATTTCCAAAAACAGGTCCAAGCTTATCTCTGAAACGGAATGACCCGTGTATAACATTAACACTGCACATATGTGTGTGTGTGTGTGTGTGTGTGTGTGTGTGTGTGTGTATATATATATGAGAAAGAGAGAGAGAGTGAGAGAGAGAGAGAGAGAGAGAGAGAGAGAGAGATAAAACAATACAATACAAACTCCTTTATTTTCCCTGCACATTTTGTTTCTCACTTCTGTGTTGTATTTCCTCATGGTTTCTTTCTTATGTTTACTGTAAATATAATAAAAATGAAAACAATAAAAACAGACAGATCAACTCCAAACTCAGAAAGTGGTCTGATGTTTACAATCTTGTTTATTCTGTAACTGCTCAATCATTTAATACGGGATACAGTTTGTCTTTATGAGTATGCAATAGTATATTTTATAAATAAAAGATTATTCAGCTGGCTAGAACGGTGCTAATGCACAGCTGCTGTGTTTTTACTCCATGAAGGAATGTGAATGTTCATGTGTGTTTACTGGACAGGGCGAATATAAGGCAAATGAGTATGCATTCATTTGACTAATTACATATTTCTGATTGTTGGATAAGATAGATCATCAGTAGGTGCTGAGGAGCGACATCTCCTTCACGTAGTGCTGTGTTCAGCTGGTTAAGAGCCGGCCCTAACCAATGAAATTCCCGTAGACATGCCCAGGTAATAACAACACCTAAGACACATTATAGCCTTTACCATTCTAAACAGGAACAGCTGTATATTACACCCAGCATTAATACATACAGAGCACTTTCCTCACATGGTGCTGCTGGTTACTGCACATACTGAATACAGTAAATGAACTGAAAATGGAAATCCAGTCTTACACCAGTGAATGACTGAAGGAAATACATTTAGCTCCAATGTTATGAGCAGGGCTAACACTGGCTAACTAGGCTAAGATGGCAGTAAGTGTTTCCCTCAGGGTAAACAGTGGATGGTTCGAGCAGCACACAGACTACAGAAAGTGTATTTCCCAGAAAGGGTATTTCCATTCATAGCACCTTAATAGTCTTTCCAGGTTTTCCTAACAGATTTAGGGGGGGAGTAACCGATGCTAACTCTCGCTAGCTAGCTAGCTAAATTAGCAAACATGATGAAGCTAGCTAAATTTGCTCTGGGCAACTGATGGTAATCATTACTATTCAAGGGATGATGTATTAATTCATCACATTACATTCCCTGTGTCTTTTTATCATCTCCCGTTCTCTTCTTCTTTTGTTTCTCTTCTACCCTGGGCTCCAGAATATTGGCTAGCAGCTGCTGTGTTGTTAGCTAATCTTTGTGTTTACCGTTGATCACCTTCACACTTCACTCCCCCCTCCTAGTATTTTCTGTGTTGAGGTGCGGTGGTGAGGCTGGGGTTGATGGGGGATGCAGAACTGCCCATGTAACACAGGATATTGTTTATGTTGTGTTTATTTTACACTTACTTGCTGTTATATCAGGTATCCAGTCATATGTTTGTTCTGTTTAAAGCTTTGTACCTCGTGTGTCGTTTATAATTTGTATTTCCTGACTGATTCCTTCTTTCCTTCTATTGTTTACGATGTTTGGCTCATCAAGGCTATTTTAGTTCGAGAATCAGCTGCGGAAAGTTATCTCATATTTTTACACAATGTTGTTTGTTCTATAACTGTTCACTCATTTAATGCTGGATGAGGTTTGTCTTTATGAATATGAACTTGTATATTTATATGTACATTCATGAAATTATATTATTATATCAGGTGTCCAGTCATATTAAAAAAATATATTTAAAAAATTAAAGTCAGTTGCTTTTTGCATAGGGTAAAATGTTCATTATAAATGGACCATAAAAAATTCCAGACTTACTGAGAATTTTTACTTACACTGAGGAATGTTTTTTTCAGTCCTCCTGCTAATTGTCCATTTTAGAGATAAGAGGTATTTTCCCAGGAGCGGTGATATAAATGCTAGTTTCTACATTTACATTTTGTATTTACATACAGGATATACATGTATATGCTCTGTTTTTCTAGCTGCTATAAAAACCAAATTTTAAAGTTTCCTTATTTAAAAAAACACATAATTCTTTGTGAGAATAATATCAGTAAATATATTACATGCTATAAACCTGCATGCAGTTAGCGACTACAGCTCATCCCTGGGCTAGTCTCTTTTCAGCTTTTCAGTAGTAGTGAGTTCCTGACCACATGTTCACTGCTGGCTGGCATTTTTTTGGTGGACAGTGGGACAGCATGTTTACTGTAACTGTGTCTGCTGGGGGTTTCCCAGATTGCACCATACTGTCCGAGGAAGAAATTCCAAGTACCTTCCATACAGACAATGGTGGGTATAATATGTGGTCCGTGGTCACTGGGGTGGTCATGGGTGGGGGAAAAGAGTGACTGAAACATTGCACAGCTATATGTACATATAATATACATTTCAAGCATTTAGCTGACGGTCTTATCCAGAACGACTTACAAGGTTATTCGTTTTACAGGTAGGCCAGTGCAGTGTTGGGAGTCAAGCCTAAGAACTCTTATTGGTGTAGCTCAGCATTTGCTACCTAGATTGGGGTTTGAACCCCCGTCTCCCACATGGGGTGGTAGCTCTCTGGTGGGTAGTGGTGTTAACTGATATAGCTGGTGTAGCTGATGCAATAGCCAGTGAGTGTACATGCAAAGTAGGTCCGGTGGTTAACATGGTGACGAAAGGCATCAGGTGGCAGTAGTTCAAACAGTCAGTCTAATTGACAGCACTGAACTATTAACACGACCTTTACAGGCTGTTTCAGTCTGTTTAAGTATTTGATATATTGGAGAGAAAGGGTTTATTGGGATGATGTAGTTCAGGTGGTGAAAATGTGCGCATGCTAGTCAGAACTTGCAAGTGCAGCCAACCAGCACCATGCTCAAGTGGGAGTGGCATCATGTTATTGCTCAGGAGAAGCGAAAGTAAAGCGAGGCTGTTTCCTAAACAGGATCCAGTTCCTTTAGCACCACACAGTCTTTGGTGGTAGGATTTCCAGCCTGGTGAACTCCACGGATAACCTCTGAAGGAGGTCCAAAACCGGTAATGTGTTTTCTTACTGTCTGTAGCTGAGAATGCCTCCAGCTGTTCAGGACACGTTTACCATCAGCTGTAACTCGTGTGATGTCAGTTACTTTTCCAGATGCATTTAACCTTTGATCAGTTGTTCAGTTATAGACTAGCAGGTAGAACGTGAAGCTGATCAGTCAGGTGAATGTGATTCGTTCTGTCAGCAGGAAGTTACTTTCATGGTGTCTCTGTTTATCTCCTCCGTCAGCCATGGCTTCCTCCAGCAGTCTCCTGTCTGAAGATCAGCTCCACTGCTCCATCTGTCGGGACGTGTTCAACGATCCGGTCACTACTCCATGTGGACACAACTTCTGCATGGTCTGTCTGACAGAGTCCTGGGACAGCAGCTCACACTGCCAGTGTCGGGTCTGTAAGACGGAATTCACTCAACGACCTCAATTATCAGTGAACACCTTCATCTCTGGACTGGCTGCTCAGTTCAAGAAGTCAGTTCAGGTCAAATCCAGCCCGGCTCCAGAGAAACGCATCAAACCTCAGGTGCTCTGTGACTTTTGCTCCGAGACGAAGTGTGCAGCCCTGAAATCCTGTCTGACCTGTATGGCCTCTTCCTGCAAGACTCACCTGGAACTTCACCACACAGTCGCTTCATTCAAGACGCACAAGCTGGTGGATCCTGTGGAGAACCTGGAGGACTACATCTGCCAGAAACATGAGAGACCACTGGAGCTGTTCTGTAGAGACGACCAGATGTGTGTGTGTCAGTTCTGCACTGAAGGAGACCACAGGGCTCACCGTACTGTTCCTATAGAGGAGGAGATTCCAGTACAGAAGGTGAGACACAATGAGACGAGGAAATGTCCTAAAAATTGTTGAAATTCTTTAAAGATATTATTATATGTCTCTTTTTTTAAGATTCAAATTGGAACAACACAGGAAGGAATTCATCAGATGATCCAGGACAGACTAAACAAGATTGAGGAAATCAAACACTCTGTAGAGCTCCATAAAGTGAGTGTTAAGTTGCATGCCCGTGACAGAATGCTGAATTCCCTCTTGAATGTGCTGCGTTGACTGTGTAAATCTATATAGTTAAAAACTAGTTTGGGTGGTCTTGAAATCCTGAAGTTGTCTCGAATGGTTTTACATGCATGTACCTGACAGACACTGTTTTGTTATTCTTATCCAATTCATAACCGGAAGGCATGGCATTTGGCATGTGGTGTACCTCAGGGGTTTATCCTGGGGCCTCTTTGATTGTTGTTTTACCTGCTACGTTAGGCTGTATTATGAGTAAACATTGAGTCGGCTCTACAGCAGTGCAAACAACATGCCGTCGTCCATTTCTGTTGATCAAAGGAGTGATGCTGGTACACTGCTGTAATAGTTTCGTAAGTTGGACAAACAGACGTTTCTTGACAGTCCTTGGAAACAAAGCTGGAGCTTGTCCTGATGGGTCGACTGCACAGAGGGAGAAGCTAATAAGCAAAGGATGAATTGAAATGGCAGACCTACCTGCTGTTTTTAACTTCAACCCAGTTTTAAGTCTTGTGCTGATGATGTAACTCAAACAGCATTGGAACTCATGCACTGCTGCTTTTACTATTCTCCTGTCACGGTCATTTTATTCTTGGTTTGACAAGCTCCTGTCTCCTGGTAGAAAAACACAGAGCAGGAGAAAGCAGACAGCGTGGAGGTCTTCAGAGCTCTGGTGCACTGCATAGAGAGAGGTCAGGCGGAGCTGCTTGAGCTGATGGAGGAGAAGCAGGAAGCAGCAGAGAGGCAGGCTGAAGAGTTCATTAAAGAGCTGGAGCAGGAGATCACTGAGCTAAAGAGGAGAGACACTGAGCTAGAGCAGCTCTCCCACACTGAGGACCACCTCCACCTCCTACAGGTCAGAGTCCCTCTGTTTCTCAGTAGTACTGCAGGACATCACAGGACAGCGCTCCCCATGCTGAGGGGTTCTCCTCTCTCCTTCTGGACTGTAGGTTTACCCGTCCCTCTGCAGACCTCCACCCACCAAGGACTGGACTGACCGCCGTATTAACACTCCTCTGAGTGTGGAAAACCTGAGGAGAGCTCTGTCTCAGCTTCAGGAGGAGCTCAATAAGGAGAAGAAGAAGCTACCGGAGATCAGTAAGTATCTGAAGTGGGCTGTTTAGATGTTCAGCAGATGTTTGTAGAATGAAAAAGCTTCTGTGTCATTAGGGTCAAGAAGGTCATGTCAGCCATAATGGTCCCAACCACGTTTTAACCGCACTGGAGATGTAGATGTGTTCAAATGCTGGTTTGTGGGTCATTGTGTTCAGCCATTGAATAGGCACAGTTCAAATTCCCAAAGTGAATGATCTCTTCCATTACTCTCTTCCGAACAGAGCTGAAGAGGATGCCACAGTATGCAGGTATCTTCTCACTGATCACATGACCAAATACAGTGGGGTGCGAAAGTTTGGGCAGCGTTGTTAATTTTCATGATTTACCTTTATAAAGCTCTCTCAGAGATTTCAGCTTTCAGTCTCCACTGTGAGAAACATTGTGAGAAAATGGAAGACCACAGGCACAGTTTAAGTCAAGGCTCGAAGTGGCAGACCAAAAAAAATCTGGAATAAACAGAAGCGAAGGATGTTGAGAACAGTCAGAGTCAACCCACAGACCAGCACCAAAGACCTACAACATGATCTTGCTGCTGATGGAGTCACTGTGCATCGTTCAACTATTCAGCGCACTTTACACAAGGAGATGCTGTATGGGAGAGTGATACAGAGGAAGCCTTTTCTCCGCCCACATCACAAACAGAGCCGCTTGAGGTATGCTAAAGCACATTTGGACAAAGTGCTGTGGACTGATGAAACTAAAATACAGTTATTTGGGCATAACAAGGGCCGTTATGCATGGAGGAAAAAGAACACAGCACTCCAAGAAAAACACCTGCTACCTACAGTAAAATGTGGTGGTGGTTCCATCATGCTGTGGGGCTGTGTGGCCAGTACAGGGACTGGAAATCTTGTTAAAGTTGAGGGAGGCATGGATTCCAATCAATATCAGCAGATTCTGGAGACCAATGTCCAGGAATCAGTGACGAAGCTGAAGCTGCGCCGGGGCTGGATCTTCCAACAAGCCAACGACCCTAAACACTGCTCAAAATCTACTAATGCATTCATGCAGAGGAACAAGTACAACGTTCTGGAATGGCCATCTCAGTCCCCAGACCTGAATATTATTGAAAATCTGTGGTGTCACTTAAAGAGAGCTGTCCATGCTCGGAAACCATCAAACCTGAATGAACTAGAGATGTTTTGTAAAGAAGAATGGTCTAAAATACCTTCAGCCACAATCCCGACTCTCATTAGAAGCTATAGGAAGCGTTTAGAGGCTGTTATTTCTGTGAAAGGAGGATCTACTGAAGGTTTTTTTTTTTTTTTGGTGCCCAAATTTATGCACCTGCCTAATTTTGTTTAGACAATTATTGCACACTTTCTGTAAATCATATAAACTTCATTTCACTTCTCAAATATCACTGTGTTTGTCCCCTATATGATATATTTAAAATAATTTTTTTATCCAAACAATCAATGCTTTATAAAGGTAAATCGGGAAATTTAACAACGCTGCCCACTGTATATGAGAATCCAGGTTTACATGTTGACTGCTGCTGTTTAAATGGGTTTAAACTGTGTCTCTGTCTCTCAGTGGACGTGACTCTGGATCCTGATACAGCTCATCCTGAACTCGTCCTGTCTGATGATGGGAAACAAGTGAGACTGGGACACAAACAACAGAAACTTCCTGATAGCCCAGAGAGGTTTGATCGATGTGTCTGTGTGCTGGGAAAGGAGGGATTCTCCTCAGGGAGGTTCTACTATGAGGTTCAGGTCAGTGGGAAGACTGCCTGGGATTTAGGAGTGACCACAGAGTCCATAAACAGGAAGGGGCCGATTACCCTGAGTCCTGAGGATGGATACTGGACTGTGTGGCTGAGGAATAAGACTGAGTATAAAGCTCTGGACTCTCCACGTGTTCCTCTCTCTTTGAAACAGGCTCCCCAGAAGGTGGGGGTGTTTGTGGATTATGAGGAGGGTCTGGTCTCCTTCTATGATGTTGAGGCCAGTTCTCATATCTACTCGTTCACTGGTCAGTCTTTTACTGAGAAGATCTACCCGTACTTCAGTCCCTCCTCCAGTAATAAGGGTAAAAACTCAGCACCGCTGATCATCTGCCCTGATGAACGTTAGACACGACATGTATGTCCACCATAAAGCCGGTGCATAAGGTCAGAAATGTTTGTGCGGTGGCACTGCCCAGCATAATAACGTTATAGGCCTTTTTTAATGGTGGAACTTCTTTTAGTAAATTCCTGATGAACCATGTAGGAATCACAGTTCTATTATACGCAGTCGAGTCACATTATTATGACCACCAGCTAATATCCAGAGGAACCGACGGGTGCAGCACAGACAGCAGCTAGATGGGCGGGGAGTGACTCAGTAAGGTCCTGGTAGCTTGTCACAGGTATCTGGAGCCATGCTGACTGCAGTGCATCTGCAGGGGGCATGGGTGAGGGTCTGTAGTATGGCGTCAGATTACTGTCAAAACTAGGGGGCACAAAAACACAGTAAAAAACATATACATTAATATTTTTGCGCGCATAAGCGTCTCACTCACACAAATGTGAAACCTGCGAGCAGAAAAAGAGGATTTGCATGCGCGTATTTCATAAAATCGCTCTCACACTCTGCCTGTTTTTCATTTTCGGATGTTTTTCCTTCTCACCCTGTTCATTTTCCTCGCACGTAAAGTGCGCTACCTTCTGCTGCTCTCTAAACTCGCGCGGACTATTTGCATGGAAACCTTGATGGGGTGGTTTTGACAGTTTGGGAGCTGGCACATTCTGTTAGCGCATGCTATTGTGACCCTGACTGACCGCCCACTATGAAACACCTTCTCCAGAACAACAAAGATGGCGGACTGAAAGAGGAACGCCGACAGCTGAGATCAATTAAAACGAAACGTTGGGTTATCTAATTTAGTCAAGCTTAACACTTTCATTCATTCCTTGGCCCACTTGCCTGTTTCCCGTCAACTTAAAACAGACGCAGTGAGGCGCATCATCAGTTTGCTGAAGCCTTACATCAAAACAGACATTCAGATGTATATAGTCTTACAAAAGAAACCCTGTGTGTCTGTCTGACCTGTCCTAGCATATATGGGTGTACGTGATCTGCAAGGACGGATTCATATCCAGATGAGAGTCCGGTTGAGTCCTGCCCAGAGAATTCCATTAAAAAAACCCTGACATCCTTAATGAACTATGTGCTACTGTTGCCGTCAAAAATGGGAAGTGATCATCATAATGTGACTCAACTGTGTATATGGATACAAGGGCTGAAATATTTGGGTTTTATTGGTTTTAATTTTGGGGTACAGATAATCCGTCACCGCCACCCTTTTTTATCTTCAATAAAGACGACCTGAAAACATCATGCTTCATTTCAGGCTTGTGGAATAATAACAGAATCACAGAACCTGAAGACTTTTTCACAGTGAAGACGGTTTTTCCAGCACCACTGTGGGTTTAAAGGAGTTGAGTTCTTTCCACTCCAGTGTACTTCTTAACGTGTCCAGGTCCAAACCTCTAACTGGGCTGAGGTTTGTCTGCTAAGCGTCCTGTAGTTTTGTGTTCATTGTTGTTTTAATAAAATCCAAAAGGTTACTCACTCTAACTCCAAAGTTATCATTCTAGCTCTCTACTTGTGATGGGGAAGTGAAGAGGAGATGGCTGTAACTGATAATGTGAGTTACAGTTTTCAAACCAATGAAGAAAAACAAAGCTTTGGTGACAGTGGGCTCTAATGTCAGCTAGCTAGCTAACCTAGCTTACATTAGCTCCCACTGACAAACACCAAACTGTTTTTTTTTTGGAGACCCTTGACCAGACTGTGTGTTTTCTTGGATGTTTTGTGCTGTGAACCCACATCTTCATGTTCTTGTTGTTGCTTGTTTTAATGTTGCTCGACTAATGTGAAGATAGCTGGACTTAGCTACTTAGCTCTGCCTTAGCTAGATAGCTAGCTATCGACAAGCCTGACAACTGAAACATGAAGGCTTCATAGCAAGAAACACCTTATAAAACCCACAGGCTTTATTAAGTATCTGCACATATCCATTTCGGCTTTGCCAGCAGATGCTAAGGTTAGCTAACACTACAGCCCAGTGGCATCCAACTTAGTTTTTCTTAACTCGTTTAACCTTATCGATTGCAACAATCTCCTTTTTCCCCTCACAAGGAAAACGCTAGAATGATAACTAAGTCATTTTTTCGGATTCATTATATGTAAATACTGAGAATGTTAATTCAGATGATGTTAAATAAGTGGATATTAAATATTCTGCACATCTCCCCAAAACAAATCTTTGAATACACATACAGTGGGGAAAATAAGGATTTGATACACTAGTGATTTTGCAAGTTTTCCCACATAAAAAGAATGGAGTAATTTTTATCACAGGTACATTTTAACTGTCACATTGTATAATTTTTAAATAATTAATTTGCATTGTATTGGGACGGTGTTCTTGGGGTTGTACTCATCATTCTTCTTCCTCCAAACACGGCGAGTGGAGTTGACACCACAAAGCTCAATTTTGGCCTCATCTGACCACATGACCTTCACCTATGCCTCTTCTGGATCATCCAGATGGTCATTGGTGAACTTCAAATGAGCCTGGGCATGTGCTGGCGTTAGCAGGGGGACATTGCGTGCCCTGCAGGATTTTAAACCATGACAGTGTAGTGTGTTACTGATGCTCCTCTTTGAGACTGTGGGCCCAGCTCTCTTCAGGTCATTGACCAGGTCTTCCTTTGTAGTTCTGAGCTGATTCCTGACCTTTCTCAGAATCATCCTTACCTCACGAGATGAGATCTTGCATGGAGCCCCAGACCGAGTAAGACTGACAGTCATCTTGTGTTTCTTCCATTTTCTAATATTTGCTCCAACATTTATTGCCCTCTTACCAAGCTGCTCGCCTATTGTCCTGTAGCCCATCCCAGCCTTGTGCAGGTCTACAGTTCTGTTCCTGGTGAGACCCCAGGCCATGGTGGAGAGGTTGTAGTGTGATTGATTGAGTGTGTGGACAGGTGTCTTTTTATACAGGTAACAAGTCCAAACCGGTGCAGTTAATACAGGTAATGAGTGCAGAACAGGAGGCCTTCAACACTAACAGGTCTGTGAGAGCCAGGATTCCTGCTTGCACTTATTTCATGCAGTAAAATTATTATTATTATTATTTAAAAATCATACCATGTGATTTTATGGATTTTTTAAAAATTCTGTCTCTCACAGTTGAAGTGAACCTACGATAAAAATTACAGACCTCTCCATTATTTGTAGGTGTGAAAACTAGCAAAATCAGCAAATACTTATTTTCCCCACTGTATATGCTCGGTGCTGAATCTCCGGATCCCAAAAATGGTGTTTGGACCAGCCCTTATGGATGTATGACTCTGTTCTGTTTCATGAAGCTCTGTTGTATTTGCGTATGCTAATGTAAACACTCATGAGGTTTTTATTTTACTGACTTCACACTGTAATTCTGAGATAAAACTAATCAAAATAAACATTAGACATTCTCTGATCAAACTCTATTAACTCTATAAGCTGTGGATCTTTACATGCAGTTACTATAAATGTGATATTCAGTTCTACAGAAACATGTACAAAGGAAAATAGGAACGATCCGCTACTTACAGATACATCATGTGGCACTGAGTTCTGGTGATACTGTCTAGGACTTACTCCAGAGACGCCTCCATATTTCCAGTCAGCCTGTTGAGTAGTTAAAGCTGTCTGTGCAGAGTGGGGGATGATGGAGTTCCATTGTGCTGCTGAACACGGTGTCTAGATCTGAGGGTTTGTGAACTGTGGCTAGGAAAAGTTATTAGATGACCGAAGCTACTGGTACCCCTCCTACCTGCAGCAAAGCAATGAGATCCCTCTTCACAGGCCCGTGTAAACTACTCGTTTATTGATAGTAAAGATTATTTTTATAAAAATATTATATTATTATCAGACTGTATACCAGCCGCTCCCCTCAGTAGTCTAATTCTACAGCAGTCTATTCCTACAATGTGCAATAAAACTCAGTAGTCTATTTCTATTTCAACTGCATAACATTATCCTGTTTTCTGGATTTAAATTTTTGTTTTTTTTTAAATATTATTCTGTACTTTTTGTATATATAGATCTTATTTATTATTTGTATATTTCCTGACACTTCTATTCATTCCTCTGTGCTGCTGTAACATTGCAAATTTCCCCACTGTAGACAATAAAGGAATATCTTATGATGTCTTATGTAATCATAATGGTGAGTGTGGCGATTACATACACTACATTAAAGAACAGTATTAACTGAGAAATGTGTTTAAAATCCTGATATAAAACTGTAAACAGTATTTTTATCTTAGCAGCAAGTCACTGTATGTGTTTACAGACCCCCAGTGCGGACCCCCTGGTGACATGTCTCTTTCTGCCATCACTGTAAAACACACCCACCTGACTCGCCCATCCTCCAGTAGCAGCTCAGTGTGTACTGTGTGGACTCTTCAGTATTACTAACCCTGTATGTTAGGAACAGTAGATGGTAATGTGTGGTGTCGTCTGCTGGTGGAAGCTGTGTGATGCAGCAGTGTATATGAGTCTTTATGAGTGAGACAGTGCGCGTTTATGAGAGTATGAAAGTTTGTTGCTGCTTATGTTTGATTGGAATGAAGACCTGCAGCCACACAGACCCTTTACAGGTAACACCGACCAGACCCCTGAACTAAACTCCTGTAACATGGTTCCCATTGATCACTACCAGGTTACACCTACATGTAGTGTTATTACTGTGTCTGTCTCTTTGGTGTATGTACTAACAGGTGCATATTGTTATGCTGTAGTTCAGTTGGTGAATTGCTGCCACCTGCTGACCAAAACCTGCTACTACAATAAACTATCCTCATGTTTATATGGGAGTGGCCTCATGATGTCACTCAGGAGAAACAAATCTTCAGGAAGCTGTTTCCTATACATGCTCCAGCTCCTTACAGCAAGACACAGTTTCCAGTCTGAAGGATCTCCAGTCAGGTAAACTCTACAGATCAACTCTGAAGGAGCAGTAAACCAGACCAAAGGAGAAACAGTGAAAGTGCTGATGGGTGTAAGTTACTTAGTGTTTCCTTTGTTCTCAAATCTCCCTCATGGTGTCTCTGTGTCTCCTCTATCAGTCATGGCTTCCTCCAGCAGTCTCCTGTCTGAAGATCAGCTCCTGTGCTCCATCTGTCTGGATGTGTTCACTGATCCAGTCTCTACTCCATGTGGACACAACTTCTGCATGGTCTGTCTCAAAGACTACTGGGACAGCAGTTCACGCTGCCAGTGTCCAGTCTGTAAAGAGGAGTTCTCCAGAAGACCTGAGCTCCGTGTGAACACCTTCATCTCTGGACTGGCGGCTCAGTTCAAGAAGACAGTTTGCAGAGCTCCAGTTAAACCAGCCAGCTCTCAGGTGCTCTGTGATATCTGCTGTGAAAATAAATGTCCAGCTCTGAAATCCTGTCTGACCTGTATGGCGTCTTACTGCAACACTCACCTGGAGCCTCATACAACTGCAGCTAAACTCAAGAAGCACAAACTGGTGGATCCTGTGGAGAACCTGGAGGACTACATCTGCCAGAAACATGACAGACCCCTGGAGCTGTTCTGTAGAGACGACCAGACGTGTGTGTGTCAGTTCTGCACTGAAGGAGACCACAGGAGTCACCGCACTGTTCCTATAGAGGAGGAGAGTGGAGAGAAGAAGGTGAGATGTTCATACGACTGAATCATATATATTCATATCATATTAAATTATAATGATTTATAATCTACAGTGATGTGTGTTTATAGACTCAGCTGGGAAAGACACAGGCGGAGGTTCAGCAGATGATCCAGGACCGCCTGAAGAAGATTGAGGAGATCAGACTCTCTGTAGAGCTCAGTAAGGTGAGTCTTAACTGAACCTCACTGATTCTTTACTGCTGGCGTTCCTGAATATTCATACTGAACACACAGACCATCAGCTGATCAAACTGCACACGGTCTCTACAGTTAATGTCCACTGTGAAATCTATTAACACTGTCAGAACACTGCAGTGTCCAGCTATGAACTCATGTGACCTTGGATAGGCGATGGCTCGTACAGAGCACTGGACTCACAGTGAGAGTCACTTCATATCGTCACTTCGGTCTTCACTCATGCTGTGTTCAGTGGGGGAACTAAGCTCGGAGCTCTGTGGTCCCTTCGCTAGGACACCATATTGGGGGTATAGGGCTGTGTGTTGCATCTTTCTCCCCAGTGCAGTGCATCTCCTTGCAATGTGCGGCATCAATCCTCCTTATACTGTGGCCAGCTAACTCAGCCACTTCCTGCTTCCTCCACTGCCCATCAAGCTGTGGATGTCAGCGGAAGAGCTACACTGATCCACTGGAGCCCCGACTCGACTACTTGCTCGAAGCATCCCTGAAGTTAATCGGTTGATTGCACCAGGCTGCCATGCTGCTCTCCTGGCAGGTCCTCATGACCAGTAGCCATCCAGGCATCCTCATTCACCCATCCTCCAGCTGGGCTGGGTTCTGCTGCTGAGCCTCACCACAATGCTTCCACCACAGTCATCACTGCCTGTCTTCACCACTGCCTCTTTCTCACAGTCCTTGGATTCTCCATGGTGTAACCTTTGAGCTCATGGTTGTGCTGTTCCTCACCAGTTCGCTGTGGGGCGCTGTTCTATATCTGACACCAGTGTGACATGAGCCTTTACTTCAGTCACACAAAATAGAATGAGCTAATGGAGAGATCAGTCCTCCGACACTGAACGGTTTGCTTTCCCAAATGTTCTGAAGTGGTGGTCCTTATACAGCAGACCGCTCCCTGATGGTGGCAGTGAGGTTCAGCTATAACTATATCATTATCACACGTCTCCTGTTACTACAGAGCAGGAGAAAGCCAGTGTGCAGGTCTTCAGACCAGAGTGCTGCATTGTGAGAAGTCAGGCGGAGCTGCTGGAGCTGATGGAGGAGAAGCAGGAAGCAGCAGAGAGGCAGGCTGAAGAGTTGATTAAAGAGCTGGAGCAGGAGATCACTGAGCTAAAGAGGAGAGACGCTGAGCTGGAGCAGCTCTCCCACACTGAGGACCACCTCCACCTCCTACAGGTCAGAGTCCCTCTGTTTCTCAGTAGTACTGCAGGACATCACAGGACAGCACTCCCCATGCTGAGGGGTTTCTCCTCTCTCCTGCTGGACTGTAGGTTTACCCGTCCCTCTGCAGACCTCCACCCACCAAGGACTGGACTGACCTCCGTATTAACACTCCTCTGAGGGTGGAGAATCTGAGGAGAGCTCTGTCTCAGCTTCAGGAGGAGCTCAGTAAGGAGATGGAGAAGATCCCTGAGATCAGTAAGTGATGATCTGCAGATGTGAGTTTGTAGCACGAGTAATTCAGGAAGCCATTACAAGATTGATACCAGAAATGACTGGTTGGTAAAAGTATTTAAATGTTTAATCATAAACGATTTCATGCCACTTGTTGTTAATATTAAAATGCTGGATTGTGGTTCAGACTAATCAGACATTTATTTAAGCCAAGTTTAAATTCTAATAATCAATAAGGATCAGAATCAGAATTGAGCCTTACCTGCCAGGTAGGTTCACACATACAAGGAATTTGTCTTTAATTAAATAATAAACTAATAAATAAATTAGACAGTTCAATAAGATAAATTAAAAGTCCAGTACAGCAGAACAGGAAGTGATTGATAGATAGATAGAGAGAGAGATACTTTATTGGTCCCAGATGGAAATTCAAGGCATCCAGTAGTAGATATATAAAGTACACATAAATAACAAGAGAAGCACAAGATAGAGTTATACAGGTAGTATAAAAATAGAGTCCTTCAGTGTCTGTGTAGAGTCCTTTAGTGTCTGTGTGGAGTCCTTTAGTGTCTGTGTGGAGTCCTTTAGTGTCTGTGTGGAGTCCTTTAGTGTCTGTGTGGAGTCCTTTAGTGTCTGTGTGGAGTCCTTTAGTGTCTGTGTGGAGTCCTTTAGTGTCTGTGTAAAGTCCTTTAGTGTCTGTGTGTAAAGTCCTTTAGTGTCTGTGTAGAGTCCTTTAGTGTCTGTGTAAAGTCCTTTAGTGTCTGTGTGTAAAGTCCTTTAGTGTCTGTGTAGAGTCCTTTAGTGTCTGTGTGGAGTCCTTAGTCTCTGTGTGGAGTCCTTTAGTGTCTTTTTAAAGTCCTTTAGTGTCTGTGTGTAAAGTCCTTTAGTGTCTGTGTGGAGTCCTTTAGTGTCTGTGTAAAGTCCTTTAGTGTCTGTGTGGAGTCCTTTAGTGTCTGTGTGGAGTCCTTTAGTGTCTGTGTAAAGTCCTTTAGTGTCTGTGTGGAGTCCTTTAGTGTCTGTGTAGAGTCCTTTAGTGTCTGTGTAAAGTCCTTTAGTGTCTGTGTTTAAAGTCCTTTAGTGTCTGTGTAAAGTCCTTTAGTGTCTGTGTAGAGTCCTTTAGTGTCTGTGTAAAGTCCTTTAGTGTCTGTGTAATGGAGGTAGCGGTGTACCATTTGCTGTGCAAATTAAGAAGATGACTGATGTCAGCCATACAGACAGTGCAGGTACGCAGTAATATAAATAATTTAGCAGTGCAAAATGAAAGTGATGAAAGTGTCCCGAATGTGGTTTGTAATTTGCCTTGTAATGTTCAGCTGTTGAGAAGAAGCTTCTCTGTAGCCTGGTTGTCTTGATCCTCATTTGGCTAAAGCGCTGGCCTGAGGGAAGACAGTTGATGTCCAGGGTGTGATGGGTCAGTGATCTTCCTGGTCTGGAAGTGTGCAGATACAGCAGTGTCTTCTCTGCAGGCGTGATGATGCGCTGCAGTCTGTGAGTGTCCTGTTTGGTGGCTGAGCTGCCCCACCCTGTGATGGACGTGGTGATGACAGTGGTGATAACTATATCATCTTTTATTCTTCTGTTACAGAAATGAAGAGAGTTCTGAAATACGCAGGTGTGTAGATTCTCCCTGAGCACATTATAAATATTTCTCTAGTCACATACGTGAGTCCATTAGATTATATGTGTCTTAGTTTTTAAATGGGTTTAAACTGTGTCTCTGTCTCCCAGTGGACGTGGCTCTGGATCCTGATACAGCTCATCCTAAACTCCTCCTGTCTGATGATGGGAAACAAGTGAGACACGGAGACAAACGACAGGATCTCCCTAATAACCCAGAGAGGTTTGATTATTGCTCCTGTGTGCTGGGAAAGGAGGGATTCTCCTCAGGGAGGTTCTACTATGAGGTTCAGGTCAGTGGGAAGACTGACTGGGATTTCGGAGTGGCCACAGAGTCCAGTAACAGGAAGGGACAGGTTACAGCTAGTCCTGAGAATGGATACTGGACTGTGTGGCTGAGAAATGAGACTGAGTATAAAGCTCTGGACTCTCCTCGTGTCCCCCTCTCCCTGAAACAGGCCCCCCGGAAGGTGGGGGTGTTTGTGGATTATGAGGAGGGTCTGGTCTCCTTCTATGATGCTGAGGTCAGGTCTCATATCTACTCTTTCACTGGTCAGTCCTTCACTCAGAGACTCTATCCGTTCTTCAGTCCCGGTCTCTATAATGGAGGTAAAAACTCTGCACCGCTGATCATCACCCCTGTTACACATTAGAAATGAGGAGTGTGTTTTTCATGCAGCGTATAAAAATTTATTCTGTGCTGAAATGAATTTAATAACGAATAAATTATTAATGAAAAATAAACACTTCTGTTGTAAATTTGTGGTGCAGTGTTATAATATTTTTAGTCACAGTTCTCCTTTTAATGATCTAGAACAAAGTTCAGAATATCAGTTTCCTTTTTATGATTTTTGAAACACTCTCTTTCACTCTGGAGATTAATGGGCTGCTCAATAGCGCCGCAGGCTGGCCGGTAAAGCTGTAGTTCAGTTTTCGAGGTGATTTCTGAAGAATGTGATCCCTGCTGAGAGCATCACTCTGTTTAAGAGGAGTGTGAGTGGTGACTGTAAATGTTTACTCCTCATTATTAAACTGTGTTGTCTCCGAATTCAGTATATGATGTAATAGCAGGGTGTGAACTGAGGGAGGCGCTGCTGCTCCTTTAAACCACCACTGATCAGCGACACCGGGCTCAGCCAAACAGATCTGACGTTGCATGTTGTGAGCCAATCAGATCATAGCTAACAAGCGGTAAGCCAATCATATCAGGCCTGGGGGTGGGGCTACACGCTGCACCGTGAGGTCCGTCGGGAACGGTTGCCGTGGTGACAGGATTTGAGCTAAATGCTAATAGCTGAAATAAACATTAAACCTCGTTCAGAACATCATATACAGAGTGGAGGTTCACACCTGCGTGTGGCTCTGAGGTAGATTATGGTCAGTACAGCTGACTGTCGGGGTTTTAGCCGGGTGTTAGTTAGATAACCTGGTTAACTTTAGGTTTACGTGAGGTAAATAAGAGGAAGGGAAAGACTAACGCTGAGGATAGCTAGCTAACAAGCTAACTACTTTACCTGGAGAACCTCACAGATAGAGAGAGTGTAAATGAGGAAAAGAGCCTTTAAATATACTAATATGGGGTTTTTCAGCCTTAAATATATTTACTCAGCTTTTATCATGTAAGAAAAATAACAGAGAGAGAGATAGAGATGTTTTATACATGTACTTTGAGGAACAGACATTTTATATATCAGTGTAGACAGTCTGTGAAGCTCCATCTCAGATATTACGAGACAGACCTCGTGTTAAAATCCATTTGTTTCCTCGTTAACACATACACATGTACTAAACTTTGAATTTTGATCTCCCAGCAAAAAACGTACCAATTTTATTGCCATTAAAGTCTTGGTTCCCATTAATCACTAACAGTTTACCTACATGTACTGTTATTACTGTGACTGTCTGTTTGGTGTATGTAGTTACAGGTGCATATGTTGTAGTTCAGTTTGTGATTTTTTTAAAACCTGCAACTACAACAAAGCAGTGTGTGGGAGTGGCGTCATGGAGTCAATTAGGAGAAACGAAACTTGCCCAAAGTCCATCACCGGGATCGAGCTCCTTACAGCAGGACACAAATTGCAGTCTGAAGGATCTCCAGTCAGATAAACTCAGGTAAACTCTACAGATCAACTCTGAAGAAACAGTAAACCAGATCAAAGGAGAAACAGTGAAAGTGCTGATGTGGTAGTTCTTAGTGTCCGTTACTGAAGGTGTCTCTATATGTTCCAGTTTCAGGTGTTCATTTGTTTATCTACAGAGTTCATGATTAACAGGTAGAATGCGCTGCTGATCAGTCAGACGAATGTGATTGGTTTTACACAGTACATAGACGCTTTTCTTTGAAGAGCACTTTTCATAGCAGTGGCAGATCAAAGTGCTTTACGGGTGTTTTTTTGGCAGGTAAAGAAGAAACTGTAAGCTTTAAAGTCATATAGGAAAAAATCATGTATCTGCTTTATAAGGTAATTACCCAGAAGACCGAATTTTAATTAAATATAAAAGTTAAAGAGACATGTTTTCAAATGTTTCTTAAACGTGTGCACAGAGTTCGACTGTCTAATAGAAGCTGGAACTGAGTTTGAGCTCGGAGCTGGACTGTCTAATAGAAGCTGGAACTGAGTTTGAGCTCGGAGCTGGACTGTCTAATAGAAGCTGGAACTGAGTTTGAGCTCTGAGCTGGACTGTCTAATAGAAGCTGGAACTGAGTTTGAGCTCTGAGCTGGACTGTCTAATAGAAGCTGGAACTGAGTTTGAGCTCTGAGCTGGACTGTCTAGTAGAAGCTGGAACTGTGTTTGAGCTCTAAGCTGGACTGTCTAATAGAAGCTGGACCTGAGTTTGAGCTTTGAGTTGGACTGTCTAATAGAAGCTGGAACTGAGTTTGAGCTCTGAGCTGGACTGTCTAATAGAAGCTGGAACTGAGTTTGAGCTCTGAGCTGGACTGTCTAGTAGAAGCTGGAACTGAGTTTGAGCTCTGAGCTGGACTGTCTAGTAGAAGCTGGAACTGAGTTTGAGCTCTGAGCTGGACTGTCTAATAGAAGCTGGAACTGAGTTTGAGCTCTGAGCTGGACTGTCTAGTAGAAGCTGGAACTGAGTTTGAGCTCTGAGCTGGACTGTCTAATAGAAGCTGGAACTGAGTTTGAGCTCTGAGCTGGACTGTCTAATAGAAGCTGGAACTGAGTTTGAGCTCTGAGCTGGACTGTCTAATAGAAGCTGGAACTGTGTTTGAGCTCTAAGCTGGACTGTCTAATAGAAGCTGGACCTGAGTTTGAGCTCTGAGCTGGACTGTCTAGTAGAAGCTGGAACTGAGTTTGAGCTCTGAGCTGGACTGTCTAGTAGAAGCTGGAACTGAGTTTGAGCTCTGAGCTGGACTGTCTAATAGAAGCTGGAACTGAGTTTGAGCTCTGAGCTGGACTGTCTACTAGAAGCTGGAACTGAGTTTGAGCTCTGAGCTGGACTGTCTAATAGAAGCTGGAACTGAGTTTGAGCTCTGAGCTGGACTGTCTAATAGAAGCTGGAACTGAGTTTGAGCTCTGAGCTGGACTGTCTAATAGAAGCTGGAACTGAGTTTGAGCTCGGAGCTGGACTGTCTAATAGAAGCTGGAACTGAGTTTGAGCTCGGAGCTGGACTGTTTAATAGAAGCTGGAACTGAGTTTGACCTCTGAGCTGGACTGTCTAATAGAAGCTGGAACTGAGTTTGACCTCTGAGCTGGACTGTCTAATAGAAGCTGGAACTGAGTTTGACCTCTGAGCTGGACTGTCTAATAGAAGCTGGAACTGAGTTTGAGCTCTAAGCTGGACTGTCTAATAGAAGCTGGACCTGAGTTTGAGCTCGGAGCTGGACTGTCTAATAGAAGCTAAAACTGAGTTTGAGCTCTGAGCTGGACTGTCTAATAGAAGCTGGAACTGAGTTTGAGCTCTGAGCTGGACTGTCTAATAGAAGCTGGAACAGAGTTTGAGCTCTGAGCTGGACTGTCTAATAGAAGCTGGAACAGAGTTTGAGCTCGGAGCTGGACTGTCTAATAGAAGCTGGAACTGAGTTTGAGCTCTGAGCTGGACTGTCTAATAGAAGCTGGAACTGAGTTTGAGCTCTGAGCTGGACTGTCTAATAGAAGCTGGAACTGAGTTTGAGCTCGGAGCTGGACTGTCTAATAGAAGCTGGAACTGAGTTTGAGCTCGGAGCTGGACTGTCTAATAGAAGCTGGAACTGAGTTTGAGCTCGGAGCTGGACTGTCTAATAGAAGCTGGAACTGAGTTTGAGCTCTGAGCTGGACTGTCTAATAGAAGCTGGAACTGAGTTTGAGCTCTGAGCTGGACTGTCTAATAGAAGCTGGAACTGAGTTTGAGCTCTGAGCTGGACTGTCTAATAGAAGCTGGAACTGAGTTTGAGCTCGGAGCTAGACTGTCAAATAGAAGCTGGAACGGAGTTTGAGCTCGGAGCTGGACTGTCTAATAGAAGCTGGAACTGAGTTTGAGCTCTGAGCTGGACTGTCTAATAGAAGCTGGAACTGAGTTTGAGCTCTGAGCTGGACTGTCTAATAGAAGCTGGAACGGAGTTTGAGCTCGGAGCTGGTCAGTAGCTGGTATTGAATTCCACAGTTTAGAAGCAGAGTAACTGAAAGAGTCTCTCTCTGTATTTTACAGAAGGTGTTTGTAGAAGGTCAGTATCTGCAGATCTAAGATCACTAACTGGAACATAATCAGAGAGACGTTCTGTGATATAAGTGAGAGCTTTAAGATCATTTAGAGTTTTAAACCCAGAACTTTAAAATCTATACTGAAGGAACAGGTGTCCAGTGCAACTCTTTTAACATAGGAGTTGGTTTTTGTTCAGAGCTGCTGCGTTCTTTACGAGTTGTAGGAGATGTATTGTTTTTTTAAGAACCCCAGTAAGAGGACCATTACAGTGATGAAATCCCAGGTTCACATTGATTTACAAGGCCTAATGGTGAAATGTACTACAGTTGATTTGCTTTTCAAGTTGATTTGTAGTTCTGGCACAAAATCAGCATTTCATTCTTCTAAAAGTGAACCTGCATGCCTTATTTTTCCACTGTAGTGATTGCCTTTTAGTTTGCCATTAATCCCTCATCTTATCATAGTGACCCATCATTAAAACTGTTTTAAATGGTCCTAAATCTTTCATGGTGTCTCTGTGTCTCCTCTGTCAGTCATGGCTTCCTCCAGCAGTCTCCTGTCTGAAGATCAGCTCCTGTGCTCCATCTGTCTGGATGTGTTCACTGATCCAGTCTCTACTCCATGTGGGCACAACTTCTGCAGGGTCTGTCTCAAAGAGTACTGGGACAACAGTTCACTCTGCCGGTGTCCAGTCTGTATGGAGGAGTTCTCCAGAAGACCTGAGCTCCGTGTGAACACCTTCATCTCTGGACTGGCTGCTCAGTTCAAGAAGACAGTTCAGGTGAAATCCAGCAGAGCTCCAGAGAAACCTCCCTCCAGACCTAAGAAGGTTCTGTGTGAGTCCTGCAGTGAGGAGAAGCTGGAGGCTGTAAAGTCCTGTCTGGACTGTGGAGTCTCTTACTGTGATGCTCATCTGATGCCTCATACAACCACACCAAAGTTTATGAAGCACAAACTGGTGGATCCTGTGAAGAACCTGGAGGACTACATCTGCCAGAAACATGAGAGACCCCTGGAGCTGTTCTGTAGAGATGACCAGACGTGTGTGTGTCAGTTCTGCAATGAGACAGACCACAAGACTCACAGCACTGTTCCTATAGAGGAGGAGATTCAGGTGAAGAAGGTGAGAGACACGTAGACATAAGTATTTAACCTTTCCTTTAAAATCATGTTCATATGAACAAGTGGTTTTCTTATTGTTTGTCATTTTATCATAGATGCAAGTGGGAAAGACACAGAATGACATTCAGCACATGGTCCAGGACCGACTGAAGAAGATTGAGGAAATCAAACACTCTGTAGAGCTCAGTAAAGTCAGTCTTAACTAAACCCTAGTAATTATTTACTGTGTGGGGATTCCTGAAAGCAATTAATAATAAACCCAAGCAACATCTGACTGCATACAGTCTTTTCAGTCTTTTCTGGCTTTTTAAGAATATAAAGCATTTTAGAATACTAATCAGTACCAAGTATCATTTCTTTGGATATTGCATATTAGGGTGAATTTGACACTGTATACAAATTGATGAAGTACTTTGCTGCATTTGTATCTGGAAAGAGTGACGTTCGGTGGAGTACCACAAGGGTCTATACTGGGGCCTCTTTTGCTTATACACGCTGCCATTCAGCTACATTATATGATTCCACAGAAAGCTAAAGAGCAATGTAGGATGTTTGGTTGTTTGTAGTTTGCTGGGTGCTGTTCTTCATTCTGACCTCAGTTTCAGATTCTGTATTGAAAGCATCAGTAAATCATTAGAAACACTTCAAACAGGTTTTTCTCACACTGCATGAAGCTCAGACACTGACATTTCTTTAATATTCTTTTATTTAGATCACTGCAGAGCACCACCTACTGTTTATTATATACTGTTACTGTCGTCCCCTGTTAGAAAGGCACAGAGCAGGAGAAAGCAGACAGCGTGGAGGTCTTCAGAGCTCTGGTGCACTGCATTGAGAGAAGCCAGGCGGAGCTGCTTGAGCTGATGGAGGAGAAGCAGAAAGCAGCAGAGAGGCAGGCTGAAGAGTTCATTAAAGAGCTGGAGCAGGAGATCACTGAGCTAAAGAGGAGAGACACTGAGCTGGAGCAGCTCTCCCACACTGAGGACCACCTCCACCTCCTACAGGTCAGAGTCCCTCTGTTTCTCAGTAGTACTGCAGAACATCACAGGACAGCACTCCCCATGCTGAGGGGTTTCTCCTCTCTCCTGCTGGACTGTAGGTTTACCCGTCCCTCTGCAGACCTCCAAACACCAAGAACCGGACTGACCTCCGTATTAAGACTCCTCTGAGGGTGAAGAGTCTGAGGAGAGCTCTGTCTCAGCTTCAGGAGGAACTCAACAAGGAGAAGAAGAAGATTGAGGAAACTGGTAATGAGATATTTAAATGTCCAGTAGATGTGAGTTTGTAGAAAGCAGAATTTAGGAAGGAGTCTTACTGGACTGATTCCAGACATGCAGCTTAATATCACATCACTGCACTGTGTGGCTCTGCACTGTGTGGTTTGTGGTTGGTACTACTCAGATATGTAATTAATCTTTTATTCTTCTGTTGCAGAAATGAGAGGAGTTCAGCAATATGCAGGTGTGTGGATTCTCACTGAGTACATTATATGTTGTCTGGTCATATACAGTACATGACTCTGCTTGATTATATATTGTTGTTTAGTGTTTAAATGGGTTTAAACTGTGTCTCTGTCTCCCAGTGGACGTGACTCTGGATCCTGTTACAGCTCACCCTGAACTCTTTTTATCTCATTGTGGAAAACAAGTGAGACACACGGAGAAACGACAGAATCTCCCTGATAACCCAGAGAGGTTTGATCGCTGTCCCTGTGTCCTGGGAAAGGGGGGATTCTCCTCAGGGAGATTTTACTATGAGGTTCAGGTCAGTGGGAAGACTGAGTGGGATTTAGGAGTGACCACAGAGTCTATAAACAGGAAGGGTAGGATCTTAGCCAGACCTGAGAATGGATTGTGGATTGTGTTTCTGAGAAATGAGACTGAATATAAAGCTTTGGATTCCCCTCGTGTTCCTCTGTCCTTAAAATGGGCTCCCCAGAAGGTGGGGGTGTTTGTGGATTATGAGGAGGGTCTGGTTTCCTTCTATGATGTTGAGGCCAGGTCTCATATCTACTCTTTCACTGGTCAGTCTTTCACTGAGAGACTCTATCCATTATTCAGTCCCGGTCTCTATAAAGGAGGGAAAAACTCAGCACCACTGACCATCACACCTGTTGCACATTAGAAATGAAGGCCATAGACCCAGATTCCCATGTGAATAAGAACATGCTGTCGTCCTGCGCCGGCGCTGCAGAACAACACAAAATATTTATTTTTAAATAGAAAATAATGAAGTAACTTTAAACAAGTAATGATAATCGATGTGCAGAACAGTGAATCATGTTGGGATCACAGCACCTTTATAGACAGAGAACACTCAGACAGCAAGTTGCTCATGTCATGTGGCTTTACCAGGGGTGATCCAGCCCTCTTTGTCATAACAGGCAGAGATCAAGCACAGTAAATCATAAACACAATAACACAGCTCAGAACTCAGGTTAGACTTGAGGGGGCAGCTGCTTCATCCAGGTTTAAAGTGGAACCTGAGTTTACACCTGAATGAGTCACATGGGTTTTTAAACATCAGTGCCCGGTCATCTGAACTGTGGTTTAAAGTACACCTGAAGTGTCATTTAAAAATCACACCTGCCAATATGTCATGTGTTTGGTGCTGCGATCACAGAAAAAAGAAATACTCTAATAATAATAATAATAATAATTATAATAATTTCCACTATGAATGGGATAGAAGTAAAACTGTTGAAGTCTAATGGTATGCAATGTAAATAAAGTGACTATGTAAAGTATACTGCCTTGAAAGTATCATTACCATGGAGACTGTATGTACAATAAAAACATACAGTATAAATATTCAGCAGTGTATATATAATGTCCAGCAGGTGTTCAGTTAGTGTCCAATAATGTCCCGGCGCAGTGAAGAGGAGTTGGTACAAACGATCCCCTGTACCTTCCTTTGCTACAGCGGAGCTGTACGAGTCTGTTGCTGAAAGTGCTCCGCTGTCTGACCAGAAGGTCATGAAGGGGGTGGGATGTGTTGTGCAGGATAGGAGTGAGTTTGTTAAGTGACCTCCTTTTGACCATCTGCTCGAAACCATCCAGTGGGCAGCCCAAAACTGAGCCAGCCTTCCTGGTCAGCTTGTTGAGCTTTTTAGCATTCGGTCCTTTGATGCTACCTTCCCAGCAAACTGCTGCAAAGAAGACCGCCCCCGTAACAACAGATTGGTAGAAGATCTCCATCATCATGCAGCACACATTGAGAGATCTGAGCCTTCTCAAGAAGTAGAGTCTGCTCATCCCCTTCTTGTACACAGACTCCGTGTTGGCCTTCCAGTCCGGTTTGTTGTTGAGCTGGACACCCAGGTGTTTGTAGGTATCTACCAGCTCAACGTTCTGACCCATGATGGTAATGGGGCTGATCGTGGACCTCCTTCTCCTGAAGTCCATCACCATCTCCTTGGTTTTGGTCACGTTGAGGAGCAGATGGTTCCTTGCAGTCCAATCCACAAAGCTGTTCACAAGGTCTCTGTATTCTCCATCCTGCCCATCCCTGATACACCCGACCACCACAGAGTCATCAGAAACTTTCTGAAGGTGGCAGAGGTCCGACCTGTGCTGGAAGTCCGTGTACAGGGTGAAGAGAAAAGGGGAGAGCACCATTCCCTGTGGTGCTCCAGTGCTACTGACCAGGCGATCAGACTGGCAGGATTCTGGCTGCACATACTGGGGTCTTCCAGACAGGTAGTCCAGGACTCAGGTGATCATGGACTTGCCCACCATCATTTATCCATCTTCTCTCCCAGTATGAGAGGCTGGATGGTGTTGAAAGCACTTGAGAAGTCAAAAAAAGTGATTCTCACTGAGGTGTTGTTCTGGACCAAGTGGGAGTGCAGCCTCTGCATTAGGTAGATGATTGCATCGTCTACGTCTATCTTTGGATACTAGGCAAACTGTAGGGGGTCTAGGAAAGAGCCAACCTGAGGTCTGAGATGTGAGGGCCACTGGTCTGTAGTCATTGAGAGAGGAGGGAAGTAGATGACTTCTTTGGGACAGGAACAACACAAGACGCCCGCTCTTGTTTAAGACTGAGTTCGAAGACATGCTGAAGAATTCCCAATAGCTGACTGGCACAAACCTTCAGTACTCTCGGACAGATTCCATCTGGCCTTACCTGGGTCGTTGTCACCTTCAGAGGGGTGTGTGGATCCTCAGACACTGGCTGTGGAGTGAGGGGGTGTAAAGAGGAGTGTGGACAAGGTGGAGGTGTTGAGGGAGTGTGGGTGATGCCATTGTCAATAATGGAGAAGGATGGTGTTGTGTTGAACCTGCTGAAGAAGTCATTCAGCTCAATGACTGTGTCCAGACTGCCCCCCACAGCCTGCTGCTTTGTCTTGAAGCCAGTGATCTGCTTCATACCAGCCCACTCAGCCTTAGCACTGTTTTGCCTAAGTCTTCCTTCCAGTTTCCTTCTGTAGGCCTCAACTTCACCTTCAGCTCCTTCTGCACACTCCCTAGCAGTTCTCTGTCCTTCGTTCTAAAGGCCTGCATCTTCTTGTTGAACAGTTCATTCAGGTCTTTGGTGATCCAGGGTTTGTTGTTGGGAGAATAACGCACCCGCCTGACAGGAACAGTGGTGTCCATGCAGATATTGATATAATCGGTGATGCAGTCTGTCATCTGGTTAATGTCATCACCAGCTGATTCACAAAAAATCCCCCAGTCTGTGGTCTCAAAGCAGCCCTGCAGAGCCTCCTCCGCCTCTAGTGTCCAACTCCTAAATGTCTTCTTTGTTACTGGTTGCCTTAAAACCATGGGCCGGTATGTGAGAGATAGTAGAAGCGGGTTGAAGGGCAGATGAACTGTAAGCGTCTGCCCTTCTTCTTACCGCTCAGTGCGGTGTCTCTGTCCGCCCTCACAATCTGAAAGCCAGGGATGGAAACGCTGGAATCTGGAACATCTGCGCAGAGCCATGTCTCAGAAAAACACAGCACACTGCACTCCCGAAACTCCCTCTGCGTCACTACCAGCGCATTAAAGCCTGCTTTATTTCCTCACGTTCCCCATGACGATGGAAGGGATGAACGGCTTGCAGCGTCTCCTCTTTGCCTTCGTTTTAACTCCAGCTCTGCATCCTCTGAATGGTCTCCACAGTTCTTTGGGAATGGAAACATTGACGGAGCGCGGAGCAGGTTTGCGGAGCTCCAGCAGCTGCTCGCATGAGTAGGCATAGCGAGCTGCGCTCTTCCCATCGTTCCCCATGTCGAGTTAGCAAAAGTACTTAACCAAAAAACGAAGAAACAGAACAAAATGAAACTAGGAGGAAATAAAGGAGAAAAACGAAGTGAAAAACTACACGTAAAAAAAGAGCTGAGAAAGGAGTAAAAACCTAATATAGGTTAGTAGTAGTGTCGCTCAGGACGGAGCTGCTGCAATCTGCTGCCGCTAACATGGCGCCATCTTTGAAGGATGGGCTGACTCCTTACAAACACACTACCGTGTTGTGAGCCAAGTTGACCCACTTAGTTATTAGTTTTGTAGTTTTAGCTCCGCCCAGTGCTTATTAACATATATTTGCATGTTGGTCAGTTTAAAAATGTAAAGTGTAAATCTCCAGCAGGTGGAGCTGATGTTCGTTTGCATTCATCTTTTTATTCTGACACTTGAAGCACATCCATGCCGAAAACTGAATCACGCACCGTCACTTAGCTGTTGGATTATCCATTTAGTATTTTAATTTTCATTTTGTCAGATATGCAGCCCATTGCTATGTAAAAGAAATAATGTACACACTGCATTTTGATTTTACTTTTGACACGTGTTCATAAATGCATTTCATAAAAAGCCAAAGCCGATATGAAGTTCAGATTCTCTTTTCTCTGTTAGCTTTTTCATTTTAGATTTGGCCATAAAATACCAGAATAAGGACTAAAATGAAATGACAAATAGCTGTTTATTTTTTTTTATTATTCATCACATGGCTCAAGTTAAAAATTAAATTGCACATGAAGATATTTTATTTCATTTTCATTTTTGGCAGGATATTTTTGCAGATTTTTGGAAAAAGAAATGACAAAAAGAAGTTTGCATTTACATGTTATTATTTTCATTTAATAATTTTGGGCCTGATTTGCCTCCTATACTTAGGATAGATAGATAGACAGATAGATGGATAGAGTCAAAAACAATCACAGCTGTCCAACATCTGGCCAAATTCTGGCCCACATATCTAATATCTGCCTGGAAGTCAACCCAAACTTGTAGAATTGGCCCAACACTATCTGGAGGCATCATGTAGATCTGAGTTTCAGACAGAAAGACACAGTCTAACTAAACAGAGCTCCATAAACCAAGCCCACAGTCTTCTGAAGAGTCTGGATGTAGCTTCATTCAGAACAGAATGAGGACACTGGACCAAAACTTCAGCAGACTGTTCAGAGTCTCCACTGTGCTCGTACAACAGTACTGCTGATGGAACCTGAACACTCTAAAACCACTGGGTAAAGTATCTGGTTATAAATGTACAGGTGCAGTAACGGAGGTGGTTATGGTAGTATGTTCCACCTCAGCTTATTTACATTCTTTCATGAATTCTGAGTTATTTCCACATGAATAAGTGTCTGATTTATTTATAGATATACTCAGGTTTGATATTTTAAAGAACGTGATGATGTAGTTCAGTTGGTGAATAGCCGCCATCTGGTGGCCAAAACCTGCAAGTACAACAACCTGTCCTCATAATAAAGTAGGAGTGGTCTCATGATGTCAAGGAAGGAGAAACGAAAGTTACTCGAAGCTGTTCCATAACCAGGATCCAGCTTCTTACAGCAGGACACAGTTTCCAGTCTGAAGGATCTTCAGTCAGATAAACTCAGGTAAGCTCTACAGATCAGCTCTGAAGGAGCAGAAAACCAGATCAAAGGAGAAACAGTGACTTAGTTTTCTTCCTGTCTTCCTGTTTTATTTGGTTTTAACTCTCCCTCATGGTGTCTCTGTGTCTCCTCTATCAGTCATGGCCTCCTCCAGCAGTCTCCTGTCTGAAGATCAGCTCCTGTGCTCCATCTGTCTGGATGTGTTCACTGATCCAGTCTCTACTCCATGTGGACACAACTTCTGCATGGTCTGTCTCAAAGAGTGCTGGGACAGCAGTTCACGCTGCCAGTGTCCAGTCTGTAAGAAGGAATTCCCTTCCAGACCTGAACTGTCTGTGAACACCTTCATCTCTGGACTGGCTGCTCAGTTCAAGAAGTCAGTTCAGGTGAAATCCAGCAGAGCTCCAGAGAAACCTAACTCCAAGCCTAAGAAGGTTCTGTGTGACTCCTGCAGTGAGGAGAAGCTGGAGGCTGTAAAGTCCTGTCTGGACTGTGGAGTCTCTTACTGCAACACTCACCTGATACCTCATACAACTGCAGCTAAACTCAAGAAGCACAAACTGATGGAGCCTGTGGAGAACCTGGAGGACTACATCTGCCAGAAACATGAGAGACCCCTGGAGCTGTTCTGTAGAGACGACCAGACGTGTGTGTGTCAGTTCTGCACTGAGACGGACCACAAGACTCACAGCACTGTTCCTATAGAGGAGGAGATTCAGGTGAAGAAGGTGAGAGGCATTCAGACAGCGTTATTAAAGCTCTCCTGATTATTCCTTACATCAGTTCTTGTATGAACGAATAATTTACTAATTATCTCTTTATCATAGATTCAACTGGGAACAACAAAAACAGAAGTTCAGCAGATGATCCAGGACCGGCTGAAGAAGATTGAGGAAATGAAATGCTCTGTAGAGCTCAGTAAAGTAAGTCGTAACTGAACCTCAATGATTTACTATGTGGGGATCCCTGAATGCAGTTGATTATAAACCACAACCAACGTCTGACTACATGCCACCTTTTCCTATGATATATTTCAGAATTCTAATGCGAGCAAATAATCAATTGGACGTTAAGGTGCCTTTGTAGATAACTGAGGAATTGTCTAATAGACAAAACGAAACTAGACTGGACTGCCTGGAAATGTTCTGAAGTGGTTTTACACATATCAAACTGAAGAACCATGAGATTTACTGTGGAGTACCTCAAGGGTCTATACTGGGGCCACTTTTATATTCCTTATACATCTTTATTACGAGCGCACATGGAGTCAGCTCCATCTTCAAAGACTACAGCTTTTAATGAGTCACTAAACTATGAAGGATATCTGGTAATTAATAGTTTGCTGTGCAAGACCCAGGTGGTGTTCTTCACTCTGATCTCAATTTTAGATTCGACAGATGTGATGAGATTCAGCTGTATTGCCATTGTGCACAGTGCAGGTACAGAGTCAATGATATGTGGTTAGCATCTAATCAGTATTAAACTGCTGGAAAGTAACCATGGTAAGTGATACAGTGGTTACACTGTGTACCATTAAGGACAATGGAGTGGATAAAAACATCCAGATAAATATAAATATACTGTTCTATACAGAGCGAGTGGAGAGAATACAGTGTAGGTTGTGTATACTGTGAGAGCAGCATATGTACAATGGTATCTTACAGTGGGTTTATATACAGTATGTACATTAGCTGTGCAGATGTGAACAGTGCAGTAATACTGGAGCATTAAAGACAGTAACAGTGCAGTGATGGAGTCAAACTGGCCTTGTGGAGCTCAGCCGGGTCACAGTCTCAGTCCCTGTCCAATAGTACCAGTATTAGTACAACCCTATTTCTCGCTCTGCATGATTTACTGACTGTCTGTATTGTTGCTCTCTCCTATAAGAAAATCACAGAGCAGGAGAAAGCAGACAGTGTGGAGGTCTTCAGAGCTCTGGTGCGCTGCATTGAGAGAAGCCAGGCGGAGCTGCTGGAGCTGATGGAGGAGAAGCAGGAAGCAGCAGAGAGGCAGGCTGAAGAGTTCATTAAAGAGCTGGAGCAGGAGATCACTGAGCTAAAGAGGAGAGACACTGAGCTGGAGCAGCTCTCCCACACTGAGGACCACCTCCACCTCCTACAGGTCAGAGTCCCTCTGTTTCTCAGTAGTACTGCAGGACATCACAGGACAGCACTCCCCATGCTGAGGGGTTTCTCCTCTCTCCTGCTGGACTGTAGGTTTACCCGTCCCTCTGCAGACCTCCACATACCAAGGACTGGACTCGCATTAGCACTCCTCTGAGGATGGAAAGTTTGAGGAGAGCTCTGTCTCAGCTTCAGGAGGAGCTCACTAAGGAGATGGAGAAGATTCCTGAGATCAGTAAGTATCTACTGATCAGTTAAGTCAGGCATATGCTGAGTGATTTTAGAAATCGTGTCCTCGGCTGACAGCTCACACTGCATGTTAGAAGTCATGTCTACGTCCATCATGTATACATGGCTGCTCACACTGCACATGAAACAGCCCATACTGACAGCTCAGCTCTGTCTACAGACAATTTCAATTGAAAAGGAAGCCCTGAGCAAACACACTGGCTGAATCTCAAATGATTCCCTGCTCCCTTCATAGTACACCATTTAGGATAAGTGGCTCCTGCAATCAACAGTGCATCATATGCCTAATACACAGTCTTTTTTACAAGCAGCTTAGGAAATGAATGAATGATAAAATGAATAAATGGCATCCTCTAGTGAGAACACAATTTCAGAGTTTTTATTTTGTAAATTTAAAACATTGTAAAACATGTTATTACAAATATATAACCTCTGCAGAAGCCACGTTTGATGCTCTGTCCCCCGATATATTAAATTTAGTAAATGAACAGTAACTGTGTGTTAAACTATGCACCTCCTACTCATGATATCACTGAGCTTTATGTTGATATGCTGGTTTGTGGTTGATCAGTCTTTTTATTTAATATAGATTTAATTTAATGAATAAATTCTATTGTTTTTATTCTTTCAAAACAGACATGAAGAGAATTCAGCAGTATGCAGGTGAGGGAATTATCTCAGATGTATTTTAGTTAAATTACATGAGGTGATCTGTTTTGTGTTTAAACTGTTAAATGGGTTTAAATTGTGTCTCTGTCTTTCAGTGGACGTGACTCTGGATCCTGATACAGCTCATCCCTACCTCGTCCTGTCTGATTATGGGAAACAAGTGAGAGATGGAGACAAAAAACAGGATCTCCCTGATAACCCAGAGAGGTTTGATAAAGGTGTCTGTGTCCTGGGAAAGGAGGGATTCTCCTCAGGGAGGTTCTTCTATGAGGTTCAGGTCAGTGGGAAGACTGAGTGGGATTTAGGAGTGACCACAGAGTCCAGTAACAGGAAGGGACAGATTACACTGAGTCCTGAGAATGGATACTGGACTGTGTGGCTGAGAAACGAGACTAAATATGGTGCTCTGCATGCCTCCCTTTCCTTAAAACAGGCTCCCCAGAAGGTGGGGGTGTTTGTGGATTATGAGGAGGGTCTGGTCTCCTTCTATGATGTTGAGGTCAGTTCTCATATCCACTCTTTCACTGGTCAGTCCTTCACTGGGAAACTCTATCCGTACTTCAGTCCCTCCCTTAGTTATGGAGGTAAAAACTCAGCACCACTGATCATCACTCCTGTTAAACGTTAGAAATGGGATTTTCTCTTTAAATGATTGTAAGTCAGAATATATTCAGACTGTGAGTAAAAGCACATTTCTGAAAGTCCTGTAATGAATTACATGATGAATGAGTAAATAAACAAATAATAATGTTTAATAAAAATAATAATAACAATAATGTTTATTTATAGAGCCCCTTTCATACCCTTGGCAGCTCAAAGTGCTTTACAGAAAATTAAAAAGCACTTTGACACCAGTAATGGGAAGGAATACTACTACAACGACCCACACACACACACACACACACACACATAAACATATATGTATATATACACATACTCATAAATACATATAAACACACCTACACACACAAACAAGGATTTAGTTTAGCTATTCAGTATCAATAGACTATTTATTACACATGTCCTTGCTAAAGTGAAACGGTGGTGGGATTTATGAATCATGTGGGAGTTAGACAGATAGATAGATAGACAGATAGATAGATAGATACATCCATACATACATACATACATACTTTACGCCCAAAGGAAGTTTAGCAGCCAGTAGCAGTTACACAATACAGCGCAGTAATACAATATATATTGTATGTATACAATACATATATAAATACAATATAGATAATATAATATTACATTATTATTATAGGGAATGCAGATGTACAGGATACACAGTAAAGTGTCCACAGTGTCCAGGAGGGCAGATGTACAGGATACACAGTAAGGTGTCTAGAGTGTCCAGGAGGGCAGATGTACAGGATACACAGTAAAGTGTCTAGAGTGTCCAGGAGGGCAGATGTGCAGGATACACAGTAAAGTGTCTAGAGTGTCCAGGAGAGCAGATGTACAGGATACACAGTAAAGTGTCTAGAGTGTCCAGGAGGGCAGATGTACAGGATACACAGTAAGGTGTCTAGAGTGTCCAGGAGAGCAGATGTACAGGATACACAGTAAAGTGTCTAGAGTGTCCAGGAGGGCAGATGTACAGGATACACAGTAAAGTGTCTAGAGTGTCCAGGAGTGCAGATGTACAGGATATACAGTAAAATGTCTACAGCGTCCAGGAGAAGAGATGCACAGGATATACAGAAAAGTGTCCGGAGTGTCCAGGAGAGCAGATGCACAGGATATACATTAAAGTGTCTAGTGTCCAGGAAAGCAGATGTACAGGATACTCAATAAAATGTCTACAGCGTCCAGGAGAGCAGATGTACAGGATATACAGTAAAGTGTCTAGAGCATCCAGGAGTGCAAATGTACAGGATACACAGTAAAGTGTCTAGAGCGTCCAGGAGAGCAGATGTACAGGATACACAGTAAAGTGTCTAGAGTGTCCAGGAGGGCAGATGTACAGGATACACAGTAAAGTGTCTAGAGTGTCCAGGAGGGCAGATGTACAGGATACACAGTAAGGTGTCTAGAATGTCCAGGAGAGCAGATGTACAGGATACACAGTAAAGTGTCTAGAGTGTCCAGGAGGGCAGATGTACAGGATACACAGTAAAGTGTCTAGAGTGTCCAGGAGGGCAGATGTACAGGATACACAGTAAAGTGTCTAGAGTGTCCAGGAGGGCAGATGATGTACAGGATACACAGTAAAGTGTCTAGAGTGTCCAGGAGGGCAGATGTACAGGATACACAGTAAAGTGTCTAGAGTGTCCAGGAGGGCAGATGTACAGGATACACAGTAAAGTGTCTAGAGTGTCCAGGAGGGCAGATGTACAGGATACACAGTAACAGTAAAGTGTCCTAGATGTACGTACACAGTAAAGTGATCTAGAGCGTCCAGGAGGGCAGATGTACAGGATACACAGTAAAATGTCTAGAGCGTCCAGGAGGGCAGATGTACAGGATACACAGTAAAGTGTCTAGAGTGTCCAGGAGGGCAGATGTACAGGATACACAGTAAGGTGTCTAGAGTGTCCAGGAGGGCAGATGTACAGGATACACAGTAAAGTGTCTAGAGTGTCCAGGAGGGCAGATGTACAGGATACACAGTAAAGTGTCTAGAGTGTCCAGGAGGGCAGATGTACAGGATACACAGTAAAGTGTCTAGAGTGTCCAGGAGGGCAGATGTACAGGATACACAGTAAAGTGTCTAGAGTGTCCAGGAGGGCAGATGTACAGGATACACAGTAAAGTGTCTAGAGTGTCCAGGAGGGCAGATGTACAGGATACACAGTAAAGTGTCTAGAGCGTCCAGGAGGGCAGATGTACAGGATACACAGTAAAATGTCTAGAGTGTCCAGGAGGGCAGATGTACAGGATACACAGTAAAGTGTCTAGAGTGTCCAGGAGGGCAGATGTACAGGATACACAGTAAAGTGTCTAGAGTGTCCAGGAGGGCAGATGTACAGGATACACAGTAAAGTGTCTAGAGTGTCCAGGAGGGCAGATGTACAGGATACACAGTAAAGTGTCTAGAGCGTCCAGGAGGGCAGATGTACAGGATACACAGTAAAGTGTCTAGAGTGTCCAGGAGGGCAGATGTACAGGATACACAGTAAAGTGTCTAGAGTGTCCAGGAGGGCAGATGTACAGGATACACAGTAAAGTGTCTAGAGTGTCCAGGAGGGCAGATGTACAGGATACACAGTAAAGTGTCCAGAGTAGGGCTGTACCCCACTCAGAATTTTATCAGTCCAATCGGATTCGCCCGTCTTGGCCGATGATTCGACTATTCGTTCATGTTTTTTCTCCATATACATTATCTAGTAAATCAGTCTGCATACGTTTCAGATCTGATCCTCCTCTTTTAGAAAGTCAGCAGAGTCACAGGAACATATTTCTGAACTAAAAGAGACGTGGCGTATGATGATCGATCTGATTTGGAGGAATATAGCGGGCAGCAGCGCGTATCTATGCTAAACATTAGCGCTTATAGCTTATAGTCTTTTTAATTGAACAGCTTCTTCAGTAGGATGACCCTTCACCTTTCATCTCTCATAAATAATAAACTGCCATATAAAACCTTATTAGTCAATTTTTAAAATTATTTTTAGATGAAAAGAAGAAGGGTAGACCTGAAACAGTAGACGTTTAATTATTATATCACCCGCTAAAATAATTATCTCTCGTTTATCGGCGGGCGTATTAACTGACTGTGCTTATCCTTAAATAAAATAATCTCAGCTTTAGACGAATAAATATAAATATCTGTGATTTCGGTTCTAAATTAATGAAATAAAACAAACGTCTCCGCTCCATTTTTCCTTCACCGCAAACAGCCGTTCTGTCTAAACCGAAAGTCAGCTCCCTCGTTTGGAGCAGTGCTGGATGTCTGACTAAATGACGAGTAGAGTTAAGTTTGATTTGTCGAGATTCTCTTCTTCAAAACCTCCTCCAGACTTTCTCTGAGACATCGCTCCACCCGTGTCTCTCAGCTTCACAGCTTTAGCTTTAACGGTGAACCGTCAGCGCACGGTGTCACGTGGATTTAATTTTCCAGCAAGCATGCGTCACAGCCCAGCTAGACCTTACATATATATTTATTATTCACCATGTAATAATTATTAACATGTCTTTTTAAATTCTTAAAGTTCATGTGCATTTTTGTAAGCTTTATGTACATGAACAGAGATGTACAGGAACTAATCCTTGTGGGAAAATATCACATAATTAAAAAAGTAGGATGGATAGATTTTTGACATACAGGATCTCAGTGAAAGTGAGTCAGCATCAGTCAAAGGGTCACCATTTGACCTCTGTATAATAGACTGCAGTCTTTGAAAGAATCAAAGTCAAAAAAGTTATTCAGGTTAGAGAACTGAATCAAATAGCAACTTTTTTTTCTGTAAGCTTTTTAATTTTTAATGACTTGTGGATTTTTGAGCACTAAAGCGCTACCTTAAGGCCAAAACTGTCCATCAGCCTCAGTGTATTTATGTCTGTGCAATTTTGAAATGATCATCTGCTGATGAGTTTTAGCATATTAAGTTAGAAAAGCCATTGCGGTTAATTGAGAGATGGAGACACTAATGAGTAAAAAAAGTCTTTTAGAGTAATTCTAGACAGATTTTAAAACATTAGGGTTAAAACCCAGAGACACTAGTTCAAAAAGACAGTTCACAAATAGTTAATGATGGTCAAAAAGTATACATTTTTTGGAATGTATACATACATGGAAGTTGGTTGGACTGCCTCATTACATGATGTGAATGCATTATGTGACCATCAGTAAAAGTATGTACTTGTAATATAATTAATACTATTTTGTGAATAGCGCCCCCAGTGGCCAAATCATGAAACACTCGAGTGGATGTTAGAACGTAACTATATAGACAAACCATTCAAGTTTTATGATGATTGGTAAATGTTAAGCCTTTCAAATGCCTGCTAAAACTTTTGATGTATCAAGTCGTCTCTAGTAATTCACTTATACAATAATGTGCTCACAGATAATGCTTGCAAAATTACAGCTCCACTGAACATTAAGTTGCTGAGAAACAACTATGTAGCATGTATAGTGCCTCCTAATGATGTACCCTATCAAGTTTGGGGCATTTATATAAGAATCTATTTATTTATTTTTTAGTTAAAGTGTTTGTTAGTTACAGATTTTTATATGAATTATGTATTTTTTCAGAAGGGTTAATTTGCAAATGGCAGCCATGTTGTTTATAAAATGTCCACTAAATGTTTTATTGAACCAAAACTGGTTCTTCTAGGGCAACATGTAAAGAACCCTAGCATCCTAACATACTACTGTTCTAGTGTACTAGTGTTCTAGTGCATTACTGTTCTAGTGTACTTCTGTTGTTTTATAGAGGTGTGTAAATGCTGGTGCCCCAAGAAAATAAGCCATAAAGTTCTTCAAACTCTGATATTTTTACAGTTAAAATCTAAATGCTGCAGTAACTGAACTGAACATTGACCAGATTCACAACAGAACAGACAGAATCGAAGATTATAAGTCAGAACTTTAACATAGCCATCTTAGGAAATAGATAACTTGGTAAATAACTTCCACTCTAATAATATTTCTAGTAGTAACTCACTAACTGGCTACCTGCTGAACTTTCTACAACATCCACTTTCAATATTCAATATTCCTTTTTTCTGGTACTAACATCAGTGTTAGAAAAGATCAACGCCAATAACAACAGTTCTAAAGTATTATTGGTAGCTCTTTACTTTACAGATGTGTAATAAGTAGGTAATGATGTGGTAATTTTACAGTAATAAATTGTATTTAATCATTAAATATATGCCAGTTTCTCAGTGGTACTAAATAATAAATCAGGAATTGTAGTAATTGTTAACTAGGCCTTTATGAGATGGTAAAATAATGATGACATTTTGTACGTACCGAAAAATTACCTGCTTATTTTATAGTTCTTTATAAGTGAGCAGCTGACATGGTAACAAAGCAGTATGTAATAGAATAGATTTACCTCGTCTATTCCTGGGTAACAGTACTTGTCAATAGGTAGACCTGATGGGACATGTAGTAAGTAAGAAACAAGATAGAAATAGTTTTTATTTTATGGCTCTAATACGGTTTAGTTTCTGACAGTTGAAATACATCACAGGTAAGAAATAAAACAGAAAGAAGTGAATTAGTATTTTACAGCCCTGATACCAGGAAATTAGAACTACTTCACTAATTCTGGGTTAATAACTCTAGCATCATATATATACATGTACCCAGTTATTATTCTCTCTTATTATTCATTAGGAACCATAAAATAAGCAGGTCATTTCAGGTAAATAAAACTTGTTACTGTTTTTTAAAATTATTTTATTACTAAATACTGACACAAGGACTATCGTTTCTTTTATTAATGACTAGAAGATTTCCAAATAATATTTGGGAAAGTACAACTTCTTGCTTTGTGTTTCTATTACATTACTGCCTCGTTACCATGACAACTGCTCACTTATTATGCATAAGACATAGGTATCCGTAAGTACAATGTGTTACCATTAATGTACCATTTTATAATGACCTTAACTGTCACTACAATTTCTCATTTCTTATTTAGTAACAATGGGCATATATTTAATGATGAAATACAATTTGTTACTGTAAATATTACCATATCATTACCTACTTATTACTTATCTGTAAAGTGCTACTGAATTATTCCAGGCAGATTAACACAATCTTAATCACAACTGTAGATAAAGACATGATAGTGTGAGGAACAGCTAGAAAACCTTTCGATTTAGGTCTTATTGGTGTAATATTGTGTCAGGCTGTGTAACTGCGAGCTGGAGATTGATGTGGTGGGGAAGTGATTTGAACTTGTGATGTCATGATGAGAGGGCTATATGCTGAGGGCAGATGTCTTACAAAGGAGCTCAAGGACAGAATCCTCCTACTATTAACTTTCAGTCCATTTTCAGATCAAAATATGGTCCTCATATAATCATCATAACTGTAGCAGCCTTTCAAATGGCTCAGCTGTTATAACTGTAAACGCCAGTGTGACCAGTTATAGATTTGAGATCTGAGACCAGAACAGTAAAATACGCTACACTGACCCGTTACAGGTAACTCTGAGCAGATCCCTGAACTAAACTCCTGTAACACAGTTTCCATTCATCACTACCAGGTTTCCTACATGTACTGTTATTACTGTGTCTGTCTGTTTGGTTGGGGTGTGTGTAGTTACAGGTGCATGTTATGATGCTGTACTTCAGGTGGAAAATTGCTGCCACCTGCTGGACAAAACCTGCATTAACAACAAGCGATCCCATGCTTAGATGGGAGTGGCTTCACAAAATAAAAGTTTTACAAAGCTCTTTCATAACCAAAATTCATCTCCTTACAGCAGGCAACAGTTTCCAGTTTGAAGGATCTCCAGATCCAGTTTAGGTTAGCTCTACAGATCAACTCTAAAGGAGCAGAAAACCAAACCAAAGGAGAAACAGTGGGAGTTCGAATGTGACTATTTAACACAGAGCATTATTAAACATGCTGTGGTAGTTTGTTTACAGGTAGAATGTGAAGCTGATCAGTCAGATGAACCTAACTGGTTTAAGATGTGTAAAACTTTATGAGGACATCACAATCTGTTTGTACATGAAGTTCTCTGTGTTGGTCTATGTTCATCAAGACATCATATACAAACCGGGTCTCTGTATCTTCACTATCACTTGCCAGGTGTCTGTTTATAAAGCTTCTCACACATACACTGATTAGGGTTTTCACAGCTCTGGTTATGTCCTCTCATCCTGTACATCTTCAGACCACAATCAGCTTCTCTGGCACAACTGAAAGGGTCTAATGTACTATACTACTGGGCAAAGTAAGTTAGTACCTAGTTACTCAGATATGTTTTCATCATCTGTTGAAAAACAGGTGCGGGCGCTGTAATTTAGACGGTGAACATTTGCAACGTCTGCTGCCTGAAACCTGATAAAGTAGGCGTGGCCTCATGATGCCCCCCAGGAGAAACGAAAATAAAGCTAAGCTGGTTCATAAATAGAATCTAGGTACTTTCAGTCTGAAGCTTCTTAAAGCCTCTACAGATGAACTGAAGGAGCAGAAGAAACAGGTGATGTTGTGTTTTTAGCTAGTAGCTGTTGTTTGTGTTGTTACATGCTATGCTGTTATTACTTACAGCAGGTGTGTCATATCATATCCATAAAGGACTTCTGTGTCTGCAGGCTTTCCTTCCTTTCATTCCTTCAAAGCAGGAGATCACATGATCAGTCATTTGGACACCCCAGAATTAGAGAGTGTACTCACCCTAATGATGGGGCTCTCGAACATGTTTACTAGGTGAAGTTTATTAGCTTAAAGTGAGCACCTAGCAATGGTGTTAACCCTTTCAGGTCTCAAATCTCCCTCATGGTGTCTCTCTGTCTCCTCTATCAGTCATGGCTTCCTCCAGCAGTCTCCTGTCTGAAGATCAGCTCCTGTGCTCCATCTGTTTGGATGTGTTCACTGATCCAGTCTCTACTCCATGTGGACACAACTTCTGCATGGTCTGTCTCCAAGAGTGCTGGGACAGCAGTTCATGCTGTCAGTGTCCAGTCTGTAAGAAGGAATTCACTACCAGACCTGAACTGTCTGTGAACACCTTCATCTCTGGACTGGCTGCTCAGTTCAAGAAGTCAGTTCAAGTGAAATCCAGCAGAGCTCCAGAGGAACCTCCCTCCAAGCCTAAGAAGGTGCTGTGTAACTACTGCACAGATGAAGAGCTGGAGGCTGTGAAGTCCTGTCTGGACTGTGGAGTGTCCTACTGTAATGCTCATCTGATACCTCATACAACTGTAGCTAAACTCAAGAAGCACAAACTGATGGAGCCTGTGGAGAACCTGGAGGACTACATCTGCCAGAAACATGAGAGACCCCTGGAGCTGTTCTGTAGAGACGACCAGACGTGTGTGTGTCAGTTCTGCACTGAGACGGACCACAAGACTCACCGCACTGTTCCTATAGAGGAGGAGAGTGGAGAGAAGAAGGTGAGATATCATATGATTGGATGATGATGTTTTGTAGTCTCATCATCAAAAGTGTAGCTGCACCCAGAAGGAGGTGTGGTAGTGCGGTGGTGTTAGGAAGGAGGATAAAGGTGACCAGGATCAATAACTGATGATAAGTTTAGACTGATATGATCAATATTTATTGAGCTACACATACAGAAGTCTGTCTCTCAGTATGGAGTCGGGCCGCCGTGTTTGCTAACCCAACACGCCAGACGTCTCGGTATGGAGCTGTAGAAATTCGTTGCTCGTCTCCACCAAGACTAAAGCGGGACTTGTCACTGAAGATGACCCGCTGCCATTCTTAGTCACTCCATGACAGTCTGTCATGACACCATTGCAGTCTTTGGTGACGATGACGTGGTGTTTAGGGCAGTCGTTATGATGGTCTGCTTGCAAGTGGTCCTGCGTCATGCAGCCGCCTGTCAATGGTGCTGGCACTGACCAGATGACTTATGGAGGACACCACTGCTCGCTGATTGTCCATGATCGTGGCTGGTGGTTCAGTCAGAACGATCAGTCAGAACGACATTTCTTCTTACATCACATGTGGTCGAGTGTGAGACTGGAATGAGTGACATGTCTCACGATGTAAAACCTACCCACCAAGTTTCATTCCTGTCGATAGATTCCTTCTCGGTGCAACTAGTTGTGGAATATTCTTTTGATGAAGAGCGCACTAAAATATATATTTCTTGGTCATAGATTCAGCTGGAAAAGACTCAGGCAGAAGTTCAGCAGATGATCCAGGACGGACTGCAGAACATTGAGGAAATAAAACGCTCTGTAGAGCTCCATAAAGTAAGTCTCAATCGCTATTTATTATGCAGACGTTACTGATTGTTCATAATAAACACAAACAAAATCGGTTGATGAATCTATAAACTATACTTTCAATTCATTGCACTGTGAAAATTTCAGCCATCTTAGCTTCTTAATACTCGATTTAGTACTAGAGCTCCTACTGTGGATATAGCTTAGCACCTAGTACTGCCTAGTACATCAAGGGTCTATACTGGGGCCCACTTTATTTTTCCTTCCTACATGCTCTATATATATTACTCTTCATATTAGTGTATGAGTGAACCCATTTCTCCAAGAGGAGTCCCAGGCCAGCAAAGAAAACAATAAGCGGATAATATCTGTAAGAGACCCAGCCTCCATTTCAGATCCTGTACTCGGAGCATTAATAGAAATTCAGAAACATTGATGCTAACACTGATTAATGATCCTTTCTTTCTTTAAATTGCTTAAACTGCTGGTACAGAAATTTACTTAGCACTTTGAGTACTTCTAAATATTAAGATTATAACCATAATGTTCTTCTTCTTATTATTATTATTACTGTCGTTTCCTGGAAGAAAAACACAGAGCAGGAGAAAGCAGACAGTGTGGAGGTCTTCAGAGCTCTGGTGCGCTGCATTGAGAGAAGCCAGGCGGAGCTGCTGGAGCTGATGGAGGAGAAGCAGGAAGCAGCAGAGAGGCAGGCTGAAGAGTTGATTAAAGAGCTGGAGCAGGAGATCACTGAGCTAAAGAGGAGAGACACTGAGCTGGAGCAGCTCTCCCACACTGAGGACCACCTCCACCTCCTACAGGTCAGAGTCCCTCTGTTTCTCAGTAGTACTGCAGGACATCACAGGACAGCACTCCCCATGCTGAGGGGTTTCTCCTCTCTCCTGCTGGACTGTAGGTTTACCCGTCCCTCTGCAGACCTCCACCCACCAAGGACTGGACTGACCTCCGTATTAACACTCCTCTGAGGGTGGAGAGTCTGAGGAGAGCTCTGTCTCAGCTTCAGGAGGAAATCAGTAAGGAGATGGAGAAGATTCCTGAGATCAGTAAGTATCTACTGGTCAGTATTTTGATGAAAGGTTTCAGGAAGTCATTACGAGACATACTGAATATTTATAAGTGCATATTTTTATATATTTATATCTACCTTCAAATGAAATTACTGTGTCACTCTGTGGTAATATTTTTAATGCTGGTTTGTGGTAAATAAAAGTCAGACATTTCATTTGCTGAATTTAAATTCTAATAATGAATTCTATCATCTTTTATTCTTCTAACACAGAAATGAAGAGAGTTCAGCAACATGCAGGTGTGTAGATTCTCACTGAGTACATTATATGAACAAACCATACATGAGTCAATTATATGTGGTTAAATGGGTTTAAACTGTGTCTCTCTCTCTCAGTGGACTTGACTCTGGATCCTGATACAGCAAATGCTGAGCTCGTCCTGTCTAATGATGGGACCGAAGTGAAACATGGAGACACACAACAAGATCTCCCTGATAACCCAGAGAGGTTTGATCGTTGTGTCAGTGTGCTGGGAAAGGAGGGATTCTCCTCAGGGAGGTTTTACTATGAGGTTCAGGTCAGTGGGAAGACTAAGTGGACATTAGGAGTGACCACAGAGTCCAGTAACAGGAAGGGACAGATTACACCCAGTCCTGCGGATGGATACTGGACTGTGTGGCTGAGAAACGAGACTGAGTATAAAGCGCTGGACTCTCCTCGTGTCCTCCTCTCCTTGAAACAGGCTCCCCAGAAGGTGGGGGTGTTTGTGGATTATGAGGAGGGTCTGGTCTCCTTCTATGATGTTGAGGCCTGTTCTCTTATCTACTCTTTCACTGGTCAGTCTTTCACTGAGAAACTCTATCCATACTTTTGTCCCTGCCCCAATGACGGAGGTAAAAACTCAGCACCACTGATCATCACACCAGTTACACATTAGAAATGAGGCTCTTTATGCCCATCATTTGAAATGTCCTTTATGCTTTCATGCAGTTGAGGAATTAATGAATATGGAAAATAATTACCTTAGTTAATGTTAGATACACGTGTTGTAAGTTGGTTGTACAGTATTACAATACCCTTTATCACTGAACCTCTTATTGTCTCATTGGGAAGTTCTGCTCCACACTCCCTGGCTTCCAGTTATGCAGTTATAGTTAAAGCTGTCTGTGCAGACTGGGAGATGATGATTTGTGCGATGAAATTAAGGTCTTGGTCTTAGAGTTCTGTTTACTGTGTGCTCTAATTCAAATAAAACTAACTTATAGTTAGAATTAATAATGGATGTTAAAATAAATTCTCAGTTCTGACTTCTCATTGCGGTAATAAGTCACCCCCGGACACAAATTACTGCAAAGCAAAACCAGCAAGACCTAAAATCTCTTAAGCAAGTAATCACGATATATAGATAAAATATTCCACTAACTGGCTTTGTTTAAGATTAGAGTCCATCAGTTTGTAACACTGTACCACCACAGCAGCTTTTTAGTTCAGTCTCTATAACGTCTAGATTATATGAGATATTTAACATAGATTATATTCCAGTGCATTTTCATGTTGCACTGGAAGTGTGATAGTGAATGAATGAGAAGATGAGGAGGAGAGAAGACTGGAGTGGAGAAGATGAGCAGATCTCCCTGCTGCTCACCCAAGTGTACTTTGAAATGAAAAAAAAAAAAAAAAAAAAAAAAAAAAATTTCCTAAACCTTGACCACAATATCTGCACCATCTCACGGGCCCAACTGTGGCTCATATACTGTAAATCAGTAGAACCAACAGACATGGCCCAACTCTGGCTCATATACTGTAAATGAGTAGAACTAAAAGACGTGGCCCAACTCTGGCCCATATACTGTAAATGAGTAGAACTAACAGACGTGGCCCAACTCTGGCCCATATACTGTAAATCAGGAGAACTAACAGATGTGGCCCAACTCTGGCCCATATACTGTAAATCAGTAGAACTAACAGATGTGGCCCAACTCTGGCCCATATACTGTAAATGAGTAGAACTAACAGACGTGGCCCAACTCTGGCCCATATACTGTAAATCAGTAGAACTAACAGATGTGGCCCAACTCTGGCCCATATACTGTAAATCAGTAGAACTAACAGATGTGGCCCAACTCTGGCCCATATACTGTAAATCAGTAGAACTAACAGATGTGGCCCAACTCTGGCCCATATACTGTAAATGAGTAGAACTAACAGACGTGGCCCAACTCTGGCCCATATACTGTAAATCAGTAGAACTAACAGATGTGGCCCAACTCTGGCCCATATACTGTAAATGAGTAGAACTAACAGACGTGGCCCAACTCTGGCCCATATACTGTAAATGAGTAGAACTAACAGATGTGGCCCATCTCTGGCCCATATACTGTATACTTGTACACTGTATGTGAAAGCAGTAGGTGAGAATGGATACTGTGTATGAATACACAGTGTTGTTAAAGCAGTACCTGAAAATTCCTCTGATGACCAACTGGACCAAAAGACATTTTGAAGTATGCGACTCCAGCTCACTCTGCTATCCCATGATTCAACTGAAGCTGCGGAGGTGTTTGAAGTCGAGGAAAAAGTATAGTGAGAAGTGGTGAGTCTGCTTTGTACAAGTGTAAGCTACAAACAGAAAAATAAAAAAGAAACATTATAAAATCATGTACAGTACAACACCAGGGAACCTTATCAGTTGCTTTGTGGAGAAAATCAAGCCCATTTTGTCTGTTTTAAAGTGTTATCAATTTGAAGGTCATATAAGTTTATACTTTTATCAGCCAGCTAGTTAGCCAGCCAGACTACCTGTTGTCCTTTAAGTTAAGGATCTCATGCAAATACAGGCTTTTAACGAGTAGCAGGACATACATTGACGTCATACATCAAAGAATGTTGGTAAGATGGCATGTGAAATGCGTCCGAGGTTCCAGGGATACTACACACTTACTGGCTCCAATCTAGTACATGGGATTTGTTGCCTAATAAGTGGGCAATTTTGCTGCTCCCTGTTATCTGTTACCTACATAACCTGCATAGGTAATAAATAACATAATTGTTATGTTGTACATAACCACAAGCTATCGCTTTAACTCTCTACAAAGCCCCTGACATGAATGAAAGTGTTAACCGTGACCTAATGCGCTAACTCCTTATAAACACCACAGCCTTGAGCTAACATACTAACACGCTAACTCCTAAAATGCTGTAGACCCGAGCTAGCTTTCTATGCAAGCTTACTCCCATCAAACTACATAGGTTTGCGCTAACGCGCTAGCTCCAAGGTAACACACAAACCGCAAACAAACACGGTAATTGTGAGCTAACATGCTATCACCAGGCAAAAGTAAGCTAAGTACATTGAAGGGAATAAGACACCATTAGCCATGAGGAATAGGCAGTATAAGGCCTTATATCTAAACTGTGAGCTGATAGACACTTAACACCTGTTAGCATGTGCTTTTAAAGTACTATGTTATCATTAGCTGTTACCTTCATTTTCTATATTGGGACCTTAATAATAATAATATATAAATATATAGTATTGCCTAATGTATTACCCAGTGTATTGATGCTCCTGCCCATGTATGTATGTTTGTTTCTGGCTTTGTTCATTTAAAATGATGAATTTGGCGGAAGAGTTCTTCACCAGCTGATTCCGGTAACTTGAGTAACAGGCTACTTGATATGTAGACATTGAGATGTAAATTTACAGACCACAGATTGGTCGCAGTGTAACTGTGCTGTGGCCCTACTTCAACCACATGGCTGAGCCTCAACGTTCATCCCACTATTGGCCCTTAAGATCAGTCCAACATCCAGCCAAACTTTGGACCACATGTCTAAGATCTGCTGGGAAGTAAACTGAAAATTGCAGAATTGGCCCAACGCTATCTGGAGGCGTCATGTAGATCTGAGTTTCAGACAGAAAGACACAGTCTAACTAAACAGAGCTCCATAAACCAAGCCCACAGTCTTCTGAAGAGTCTGGAAGCTTCTTTATATTACATGTAGCTTCAATCAGAACAGAATGAGGACACTGGACCAAAACTTCAGCAGACTGTTCAGAACCGTGACAGCGTTCATCAAACACCACTTACACGATTTACAAACAGGAAACCGAGGCCCAATCCCATTTCACCCTTCTCCCTAACACTTAGCCCTGCCCCTCCATTTCGTACATTCACGTCTAGGGGAGGGGCTGTCCCGATTGTGGTTGAGATGGAGGGGTAGGGTGAAGTGTTAGGGCTACATGGCCCTTCAAAAGGAGATGTTTCAGAGAGTGTGAGGAGAGAATTCCCAGAATGCCTTGCTAATCATCAGCAAGACGGCTGCACAAGCAAACACAGAGACACATAAATATGAGTATGTTCTCTGTGAAAGAGCCGATGTACTGTAAGATCACCACTATAAAAGAGGTTTATGGACATTTTCTTTATAATACATGTAAATATCACTAGTCATGGGCTGATGTCTCTGTGCTACCTAGCAGAACAGCAGTTACGTTCTGGTACCTGAGGCTGGTGCACCATTTAGGGTGCAAAGGAGAAATTTGATCATGAAGCTGGCGATTAAAAAGCTCAGCTCAGCTTCACCCCCCCTCTTTGAAGTACTATGATGCCCTAAATGTGTTTAAGCAGTGAGGAGCTGAACTCCACCCTCCTCTGCCATCACTGCAGACTGGCAGGGTCGCCTACAGAGCACCGCTAGCAGCCTGTTAATGAAGTCATGTAGTTTTTGGTTTGGGCTCTTTTTTATTGGGTGACTCATTCGACTGATTGATTGATTGATGTGTAAAACTGAAGTTGTGAATGAATCGCGAGCGCCCATGCTTTTCAGTCTCCTTCAGATAAAGGCTGCACGGCAGCGTGATACACCGTTACTGCTACTGTACGGAGACAAACCAGGAAAACAGCATTGATTATTTTAAATATGACTCACCCATCATGTCATGGCCAACAAAATCATCATGCCTGTTATTGGAACGTTCTGCGTTTTCACCCCAGTGACTGCGAGAAACAGATCACGTATCTGATTCTTGAAGGGTTGTTCCATTTCATCGGCTACCACTTCTAACTCAGTTTTAAAGAGGAGGGTTCAAAAACATAGGGAAGGGGTTAAAATGAGAAATGGGATTGGGCCTTCCTCTCCACTCTGCTTGTACAACAGTACTACTGATGGAACCTGAACACTCCAAAACAGGTTAAAGTATCTGGTTATAAATGTACAGGTGCAGTAACGGAGGTGGTTATGGTAGTATGTTTCACCTCAGGTGGAATATAGTTCAGTTGATGAATAGCCGCCATCTGGTGGCCAAAACCTGCTAGTACAACAAACTGTCCTCATGATAAAGTAGGAGTGGTCTCATGATGTCAAGGAAGGAATGAAAGTTACTCAACAGCTGCTCCATAACCAGGATCCAGCTCCTTACAGCAGGACGCAGTTTCCAGTCTGAAGGATCTCCAGTCAGATAAACTCAGGTAAGCTCTACAGATCAGCTCTGAAGGAGCAGAAAACCAGACCAAAGGAGAAACAGTGACTTAGTTTTCTTCCTGTTTTTTCCTGTCTCCTTCATGGTGTCTCTGTTTCTTCTCCGTCAGTCATGGCTTCCTCCAGCAGTCTCCTGTAAGAAGATCAGCTCCTGTGCTCCATCTGTCTGGATGTGTTCACTGATCCAGTCACTACTCCATGTGGACACAACTTCTGTAGGGTCTGTCTCAAAGAGTACTGGGACAGCAGTTCACACTGCCAGTGTCCAGTCTGTAAAGAGGATTTTTTTACCAGGAGTGTACATATAGAGGAGGAGAGTGGAGAGAAGAAGGTGAGGTGTTTAGACAGACAATAATCATACGACTGAATCATATATATTCATATTAAATTATAATGATTTATAATCTACAGTGATGTGTGTTTATAGACTCAGCTGGGAAAGACACAGGCAGAAATTCAGCAGATGATCCAGGACCGACTGAAAAAGACTGAGGAGATCAGACTCTCTGTAGAGCTCAGTAAGGTGAGTCTTAACTGAACCTTACTGATTCTTTATTGCTGGCGTGTAAACACAGTGATGGCTGAAGCTTTTGGTGAGTGACCACTGCCACAGGAATCCACGTTCCGATGCTTGATGTAAACTTAAACACTAAAAGTCTGTGTTTAATACAGTACTGTTGTCTTAATCATGTTTCTGTGGTCATTTTCTTTCCAGCACACATACTGCATGGTGCTAAAACACAGAGCGCTGCTCTTCTTTTCTTTCATTTAAACTATTCTACAGCACTATTTACTGACTATTTAAAAAGCAGAAGTAAATTACAGCCGATACAGAATGGAGTGGACCGAGTTTCTCTAAATATTAAGACAGTTATAATCATAATGTTATTATTATTATTATTATTATTGTCTTCTGTTAGAAAAACAGAGTTAAACCCTCTCTACCTCACTCCTTACCACCAGTACTCTAATTCCCATTCAGTCAACAGTTCTCAGTCTACAACAAGCTATTTCTGGTTATGTCAAATTATCTAATCATATAATTTTAGGTTATATGGACCTTCTCTGTAATTAACGTTCTATATTACGTAGGAAATGTTTCTGTAATCTTTATATTAAAGTCAATAGGTGAGAATGTGTGATTAATACATCGGTAATCAGAGTGAGTAGTTCGAGACCAATGGAAATGGAAACCCAGTGTGGTTGTTGTAGCTCAGCTCAGCGGATAGCACCACTACCCACCAGGGAGCTGCCACCACATGTGGGAGACAATGGTTCAAAACCCAATCTGGGTGACTGTGCTGTGCTACACCAATAAGAGTCCTTGGGCAAGACTCTGAACACTACATTGGCCTACCTGTAATATGATTAACTTGTAAGTCACTCTGGACAAGAGAGTCACCTTAATGCCATAAATGGTAAGTCAGCAGATCTCTGTGGCAGACAGTGCAGCTTGTTCTAGACAGTGATGTCACACACCAAAGTTCATATATCTGAAAAAAAAATTCTTCCCTGCTGAGAGCATCACTCTGTTTAGGAGGAGTGTGGGTGGTGAGTGTGAATGTTTACTCCTCATTATTAAACTGCGTTGTCTCCAAATTCACTATATACTGTAATAGCAGGGTGTGAACTGCGGGAGGCGCTGCTGCGGCTCTAAAGCACCACTGAGCAGCTACAACCGTCTCAGCCAATCAGATAAGCCCACGCCAGTTGTTAGCCAATGCGCTCAAACGACGTTAGTTATTAGCCAATCATATCAGGCCTGGGGGTGGGACTACACGCTGCACCGTGAGGTCCGTCAGGAACGGTTGCCGTGGTGACAGGATTTGAGCTAAATGCTAATAGCTGAAATAAACATTAAAGCTCGTTCAGAACATCATATACAGAGTGGAGGTTCACACCTGCGTGTGGCTCTGAGGTAGATTATGGTCAGTACAGCTGACTGTCGGGGGTTTAGCCGGGTGTTAGTTAGATAACCTGGTTAACTTTAGGTTTACGTGAGGTAAATAAGAGGAGGGGAAAGGCTAACGCTGAGGATAGCTAGCTAACAAGCTAACTACTTTACCTGGAGAACCTCACAGATAGAGAGAGAGTAAATGAGGAAAAGAGCCTTTAAATATACTAATATGGGGTTTTTCAGCCTTAAATATATTTACTCAACTTTTATCATGTAAGAAAAATAACAGAGAGAGAGATAGAGATGTTTTATACATGTACTTTGAGGAACAGACATTTTATATATCAGTGTAGACAGTCTGTGAAGCTCCATCTCAGATATTACTAGACAGACCTCGTGTTGAAATCCATTTGTTTCCTCGTTAACACATACACATATAGAAATAACATATAAAACTTCTAATTTAAATATATTTGCTCAAACTGAGTTTTGCTCTCCCAGTCACACACAACTAATGTACCCCTAAAAATCATGTACTGTCTCATTAAGTGACATGATGATCAGTCAAACACTAATCATTTGTTTTTATTGGATGTGGCAAGAAAAACAAGGCCACCCTGTCGAACACAACAGATGAAGAACAGATAAAGGTGAGCAGACTACACTGTAAAGGCTGGAGAAGCAGCAGGTTTTCATTCCAACTGACCAGCGGCACCTAAACTAAACTACTGCTGTAAAACTCAGACCAACTGATTAAACAGGTAAACTCAGGTGCTTCTGTTTGACTGGAATGAAACCTGCAGCCACACGACCCTTTACAGGTAACACTAACCAGACCCCTGAACTAAACTCCCGTAACATAGTTCCCATTAATCTACCAGGTTACACCTACATGTACTGTTATTACTGTGTCTGTCGGTTTGGTGTATGTTGTTATGCTGTAGTTCAGCTGGTGAATATCTGCCACCTGCTGGCCAAAACCTGCAAATGCAAAGATCAGTGTGTGGGAGTGGCGTCATGATGTCAATCAGGAAAAACTACACTGGTGCAAAGTCCATCAAAAGGATACAGCTCCTTACAGCAGGACACAGTTTCCAGTCTGAAGGATCTCCAGCTAGATAAACTCAGGTAAGCTCTACAGATCAACTCTGAAGCAGCAGAAAACCAGATCAAAGGAGAAACAGTGACTTAGTTTTCTTCCTGTTTTATTTGGTTTCAACTCTCCCTCATGGTGTCTCTGTGTCTCCTCTATCAGTCATGGCCTCCTCCAGCAGTCTCCTGTCTGAAGATCAGCTCCTGTGCTCCATCTGTCTGGACGTGTTCACTAATCCAGTCTCTACTCCATGTGGACACAACTTCTGCATGGTCTGTCTCAAAGACTGCTGGGACAGCAGTTCACACTGCCAGTGTCCAGTCTGTAAAGAGGAGTTCTCCAGAAGACCTGAGCTCCGTGTGAACACCATCTCTGGACTGGCGGCTCAGTTTAAAGAGTCAGTTCAGGTGAAATCCAGCAGAGCTCCAGTTAAAGCTGGCAGGTCTCAGGTGCTCTGTGATGTTTGTGAAAAGAAGTGTCCTGCTCTGAAATCCTGTCTGACCTGTATGGCGTCTTACTGCAACACTCACCTGGAGCCTCATCAGAGAATCACTTCACTCAAGAAGCACAAACTGGTGGATCCTGTGGAGAACCTGGAGGACTACATCTGCCAGAAACATGAGAGACCCCTGGAGCTGTTCTGTAGAGACGACCAGACGTGTGTGTGTCAGTTCTGCACTGAAGGAGACCACAGGACTCACAGCACTGTTCCTATAGAGGAGGAGAGTGGAGAGAAGAAGGTGAGATGCTCATACGACTGAATCATATATATATTCATATCATATTAAATTATGATGATTTATAATCTACAGTGATGTGTGTTTATAGACTCAGCTGGGAAAGACACAGGCGGAGGTTCAGCAGATGATCCAGGACCGCCTGAAGAAGATTGAGGAGATCAGACTCTCTGTAGAGCTCAGTAAGGTGAGTCTTAACTGAACCTCAGTGATTCTTTACTGCTGGCGTTCCTGAATATTCATACTGAACACACAGACCATCAGCTGATCAAACTGCACACGGTCTCTACAGTTAATGTCCACTGTGAAATCTATTAACACTGTCAGAACACTGTAGTGTCCAGCTATGAACTCATGTGACCTTGGATAGACGAGGGTTCGTACAGAGCACTGGACTCACAGTGAGAGAAACTTCATATCTTGTAAGTAGTTGGGACTGCTGGTTTAAGAAGGAGTAGAGAGTTGCTTACACTACTCTGTGTTGGGTAGTAATGTGTGTCTACAGTCTCACAAGCCAATAGCAGACATGATACAGTACTAATCAAAGCATGGTATAGGTCATAGTCCTCTAAGACTGAAGGATGTCTTATTAGATACATTTGACACTGTAGACAACTGAACACCACTCTGTTAAACACACTTAATCTAGATTAGTTTGTTCTGAAGTGGAGTTATTTTAATTATAGCTATATTTATTATATCATTATCGCTATTATTGTCGTCTCCCGTTAGAAAAACACAGAGCAGGAGAAAGCAGACAGCGTGGAGGTCTTCAGAGCTCTGGTGCGCTGCATTGAGAGAAGCCAGGCGGAGCTGCTGGAGCTGATGGAGGAGAAGCAGAAAGCAGCAGAGAGGCAGGCTGAAGAGTTCATTAAAGAGCTGGAGCAGGAGATCACTGAGCTAAAGAGGAGAGACACTGAGCTGGAGCAGCTCTCCCACACTGAGGACCACCTCCACCTCCTACAGGTCAGAGTCCCTCTGTTTCTCAGTAGTACTGCAGGACATCACAGGACAGCACTCCCCATGCTGAGGGGTTTCTCCTCTCTCCTGCTGGACTGTAGGTTTACCCGTCCCTCTGCAGACCTCCACCCACCAAGGACTGGACTCGCATTAGCATTAACACTCCTCTGAGGATGGAAAGTTTGAGGAGAGCTCTGTCTCAGCTTCAGGAGGAGCTCAGTAAAGAGATGGAGAAGAATCTTGAGATGGGTAAGTATTTGATGGTCCGTAAGACATTTTGATTTTCAGCAGATGTGAGTTTGTCAGACAAAGAGTTCAGGAAGTCATTACTAGACTGATAACAGAAATTAATGTTTGTTAAATATTTATTTATATATGATTTTAATTATAGATATCACTGCTAACTGTGTCAGTGTGCCACTGGTCTTCTAGCTGTTCGTTATATGCTCAATTTCCTTTTTCCATCCACTTATTGCTACTTGTCCCAACTTTTTTGGGATTCGTTGACGCCATGAAATTTTGAAACAACATATTTTTCCCTTAAAATGATACATTCTCTCAGTTTAAACTTTTGATCTGTGATTTGTGTTCTATTCTGAATAAAATATTAGATGTTGGCACCTCCACATCATTGCATTCAGTTTTTATTCACAATTTGTTTAGTGTCCCAACTTTTTTGGAATCCGGTTTGTATTTTAAAAGCAGGTTTGTGGTTAACACTGTTTGTTTATTTAAACAATATCTCAGTTCTATTAATAAGTTATATGATCTTTTCTTCTTCAAACACAGAAATGAAGATTATTCAGCAATATGCAGGTGTGTAGATTATCTATTTGACTGGACATATATGTGAGTCTGTTTAATGGTGGTGTTATTGTTAAATGGGTTTAAACTGTGTCTCTGTCTCTCAGTGGACGTGACTCTGGATCCTGATACAGCTAATCCATACCTCGTCCTGTCTGATGATGGGAAACAAGTGAGTGACGGAGACAAACGACAGGATCTCCCTGATAACCCAGAGAGGTTTAATCGTTGTGTCAATGTGCTGGGAAAGGAGGGATTCTCCTCAGGGAGGTTTTACTATGAGGTTCAGGTCAGAGGGAAGACTAAGTGGACACTAGGAGTGACCTCAGAGTCCAGTAACAGAAAGGGGAAGATTACACTGAGTCCTAAGAATGGATACTGGACTGTATGTCTGAGAAATGAGACTGAGTATAAAGCTCTGGACTCTCCTCGTGTCTCCCTGTCCCTTAAACATACTCCCCAGAAGGTGGGGGTGTTTGTGGATTATGGGGAGGGTCTGGTCTCCTTCTATAATGTTGAGGTCAGGTCTCATATCTACTCTTTCACTGGTCAGTCTTTCACTGAGAGACTTTATCCATACTTCTCTCCCTGCACTAATGATGGAGGTATAAACTCAGCACCACTGATCATCTCCCCTGTTATACACTAGACATGAGCCCCTTTACTCCCGCCATTTGAAACAGCATTTCAGAGTACAGCTCTTTCAGACAGTGAAGGAATTAATGAACAAGGTAAATGAATGAATGCATGAATGAATGAATGGATGAATGAATGAATGAAGGGAAATAAGTGGGTTGTACAGTGTTATAGTACTGTTTATCACAGATCCTCTTTTTAATGAAATTAAACATTCAGACTGTTAAAGTTCATTATATCAGCTCCAGCTTGAGTGATGAAACATGGAGGCACTGTATGCCTCTTACATACAGTTAAATCTCACACTGCAGTTTCACCTTTCAGAATAAAGAAAAGGGAATACTGGTATAAACGCTGTTCAGGTTGTTCATTTCTATCTATCCAACGCATGAACATTTCCAGAGGTGTCCCCCAGCAGTGACCATGTGGAGAAAGATATCCCAAAGAAAGCAACCGCAATGAGTCGAGGCTGAGTTTTAGGCAGCCTAGTATGAGCTGGTGTAACTGTAAATATTACCCCCGAGTTTAATTCTCGTTCCACCTTACATGATGCAGAGATGGCCACAAGTCACAAAATACATGTCCAAGTCAAGTCACGAGTCTACAGGTTAGAGTCCAAGTCAAGTCACGAGTTGTAAGGCTAGAGTCCAAGTTAAGTCTTAAGTCAATTTACACAAAGCATATACAGTCGGGAAAATAAGTATTTAGTCAGTCACCAATTGTGCAAGTTGTCCCACTTAAAAAGATGAGAGAGGCCTGTAATTGACATCATAGGTAGACCTCAACTATGAGAGACAAAATGTGGAAAAAAATTGAGAAAGTCATTTTGTCTGATTTTTAAAGAATTTATTTGCAAATAATGGTGTGGAAAAATAAGTATTTGGTCAATAACAAACAAGCAAGATTTCTGGCTGTCACAGACCTGTAACTTCTTTTTTAAGAGGCTCCTCTTTCCCCCACTCATTACCTGTATTAATGGCACCTGTTTGAAGTCGTTAAACAGTATAAAAAGACACCTGCCTACAACCTCAAAACACTCACACTCCAAACTCCACTATGGTGAAGACGAAAGAGCTGTCGGAGGACACCAGAAACCGAATTGTAGGACCATGCACCAGGCTGGGAAGACTGAATCTGCAATAGGCAAGCAGCTTGATGTGAAGAAATCTACTGTGTGGGAGCAATAATCAGAAAATGGAAAAGACCTACAAGGACCACTACTAATCTCCCTCGATCTGGGGGCTCCACGCAAGATCTCAGCCCGTGGGGGTCAAAAATGATCACAAGAACGGTAAGGAAAAATCCCAGAGAACCACAAGGGGGGATCTAGTGAATGACCTGCAGGAAGCTGGGACCAACGTTACAAAGGCTACCATCAGCAACACACTACGACGCCAGGGACTCAGATCTTGCAGTGCCAGACGTGTCCCCCCCTGCTTAAGCCAGTCCATATCCAGGCACGTCTGAAGTTTGCTAGAGAGCATTTGGATGTTCCAGAAGAGTATTGGGGAGAATGTCATATGGTCAGATTATGAAACCAAAAGTAGAACTATTTGGTAAAAACACAACTCGTCGTGTTTGGAGGAAAGTGAATGCGGAGTTGCATCCAAAGAACACCATACCAACTGTGAAGCAATGGGGGGTGGCAAACATCATGCTTTGGGGCTGTTTTCTCTGCAAAGGGACCAGGACGACGGGTCCGTGTACATGAAAGAATGAATGGGGGCCATGTATTGTGAGATTTTTGGGTGCAAACCTCCTTTCCATCAGCAAGGGCAATGAAGATGAAAACGTGGCTGGGTCTTTCAGCATGACAATGATCCCAAGCACACTGCCAGGGCAAACAAAGGAGTGGCTTCGTAAGAAACATTTCAAAGTCCTGGAGTGGCCTAGCCAGTCTCCCGATCTCAACCCCATCGGAAAAAAACCTTTGGAGGAGTTGAAAGTCCCGTGTTGCCCGCCCGACAGCCCCCAAAACATTCACTGCTCTAGAGGAGATCTGCATGGACCGGAATGGGCCAACATACAGCTCTAGAGGAGCAAACAGTGTGTGTGCCAAAACCTTTGTGAAGACTTACAGAAAACGTTTGACCTCTGTCATTGCCAACAAAGGATATACAACAAAGTATTGAGATGAACTTTTGTTATTGACCAAATACTTATTTTCCACCATTATTTGCAAATAAATTCTTTAAAAATCAGACAAAATGACTTTCTCAATTTTTTTCCACATTTTGTCTCTCATAGTTGAGGTCTACCTATGATGTCAATTACAGGCCTCTCTCATCTTTTTAAGTGGGACAACTTGCACAATTGGTGACTGACTAAATACTTATTTTCCCCACTGTATAGTAACTGTAGCATAAAGTGTAGAATTATAAAAAACACAACTGTATTATTTTTTGTTTGTTTAAATGCTCCATATTTCCTTACAATATTTACTCACAAAAATGACATGCTCTACAACTCTCAAACAGAACAAACTAGAAGAAGTATCACTTCCTGTTTCGGCACCATACGCTGCCTCAAACACTTCCTGTTTCAGACCAGCTGTAGGGGTTAATACTGTATGTTATATAGCTGGAATGATGGCTAAACGGCTAAAGCGGTTAGCACAGACCTATCCGGGTGTGTGTTCATATGCCTTATGAAGTTTGATGTGGTCGATCCAGTGTCTGTAATTTCGTCTCCCACACTCTCTGCACATAGCCACTCTTCTGTTATAGGCTAGGATTTTGAATTCCCTGTAACCAATGGCTACCGCGTACGGCGCTCGCGCCGAAGCCATGCTACAGCGTTGTGTTTACACTTGGCGCCGCGCACTGATATCACGCACGCGCTGAAGTCGGATGTTGTGATTGGTCCGTGTCCGTGGGGCGTGTCCCAAATCAACGAACTAAAGTACACATACACAAAGGAATTATTTTCCTGTAACTTCCGCACACCGTTCCTGGATGGTGATGGAAAGAAACCGGATGTTCATGTGTGATTTTGGAGTCGAGTCGGGTCGGGAGTCATCATAGACGAGTTACAAGTCAAGTCTGAAGTCTAATTATATGCAACTCAAGTGCGAGTCGCTAACTCGAGTGCCCATCTCTGACATGATGTAGCAGTACAGTTCAGACGAGTGCTCAGGCTTCACTCGTGTTTAATGTGGAACGAAAGCTAGAACAAGAAGAGACTGAGTGAATCAAGTCTGACTGTGAATCTGGCCACAGTGTCGTCCAGTTACAGCGGTGGTTGAATACAAACACTGGTCGGGCTTTGAAGTATAGTCTGATGTATCTTATGATGTCATGATCCTCATTTCAGGACTGTGTGTGTGTGTATGTGTCTAGGGTGGGCTGATCTACCTTCTGTAGCTCCCAGTCTGAAACACGTCCCTCTCCGGTCCTGGTCTTACCTAAAGGAGTGATCAGGTCCGCTGTTTAGTTCCCACTGCTAAACTGAAAGTCAGCTGTGTGTTTTTCCACCATTGTTCATCTCTAATTCTCATGAAGGAAGTCTAACATGCCTGCGTGCTCTATAGGAGTGGAGTTTAATGGATGATGCCTGAAGTTCTAGTATAAATCACTCTATATGCTCAGTTTAATGGAAGTGCAGCTCTATCTTTAAATGTATCATTTTTAAAGAAATACTTTAAGTACAGTTTCAAGTGTGTACTTTTATACTTCTACTAGAGTAAATACTGTAGGTCATGATTTCTGTTGGATCTGTCAGACTAGAACTTTCTCTGGAGTCTCCTCCATATCTCCGTAAACCCTCTCTACCATCACCTTGTCCCACAAATATATTAATTCACAGCAGTTCTTAACACGCGTCAGACCGTTCTTATTACACACCATTATATAATATCATGTCATATAACATTATACAGGCTTTCAGTCAGGACCTTCACCACAATGTATTAAAAGTCTGGATTCCTTATTAAAGTGAATGTAACCTGAACATAACAATACTGGCCCACCAATATTCATGTATTAATACTGAAGTAACGCTTTAATTAGAGTGAGTTATTATTAGAGTGACTAATACTTACACATCAGGAAATAATGAAGCACATATGTAAATAAAGGAATAAGTCATTAACTATGGTAATTATGGTGGCTTTATCACAAATCAAGCAATAATATGCAATAGTACACAAAGCTTGTTTCTCAATTTAGTAACAGACATAAACAGTTCGACCAATAAAATCTGGCATGTTACTTTCAACCAAAAAAATTAATACAAATCACATTTTCAGCTTTTAAACACACAAAACCCACAGACTGCATCCAGCCACCACAAACCAATCAACTGCACACATCCTGCACAGACAGCAGGGCTCCCAAATGGCCTCGTCGACCTCGTTAATGAAGAACCGCCATTACCCGCACACAAACCATGACTGGAAACGAGACTGAAACAAACTGAGGAAACAAACAACTAAACGTTCACTCTACACACGAACTTCACCTCAAATCCTACACCAGCAGACCTTTAAATGGTGACAGGACACTGTTGGCTATGGCTACTCCCTTCAGGTTTACACAGCAGCTTCAACTGTTTTCTCTAGAAGCACTCGGAGCGATGACATTCCGATAACTGCCGTCGGCTATATACTCCTCTAACACCACGTCTCCAATAATAACCGAACTGAATTCACACCTGAACAGAGGGAATACCGGCGGTGACGTTTCCAGACATAGCCAACAGATGTTTTCCGAAGTATAAAGTCCAGAACCAGCCGCCTCCGAGATAGTTTCTTCCCCCAAGTCATCAGGCTACTGAACAGCCAGTAGTGCTGAGGCACCGGTATATGGACCTGGTTCAGTACACCTCACCAAAACCATCTAAACGATGATCTCCATGGAGACTCATCACTCTGCACTTTACATTAGCGTATTTACACTGCACATAGACTGACCTGCTGTTATCTTCCATCCACACTGTATATCTGTAGTGTATATATATATATACATATATAATATTCTATGCCCTGTATATACCCTGCATCTCTCATCTACCTCAGCCTTACCATAGTGCTATATGGTAATGTGTACATCTGCATACATCATAGTTTTTATTCATAACTTTTATTCACAACTGTAAATTAGTGTAAACAGAGATTTTAGTGCTTAGTACTGTATATATTTATATTTATGGTCTATTTTTATGTCTGTATTGAAGTACTGTAAGGGACTACGCACCTAAGTTTTTCACTCACCTTCACACCTGTGAAAATGTGATGTGACAATAAAGTGATTTGATTTGATTTGAGATCACAGATCACCATCATCAGGACTACTGTTCGGGTTACTATTACAGGGAACAGCTAAGCTTTACACTTTTTATAAATAGTAATAATACATGAACAGAACATCTTGTTTTTAAAAATCAATTCTTATTCAGCAGAACTTTTTAGATGGCTTTAACAAAGACGAGTTGTTCTATTTACGTCTTATCTTCATATTGTACATCACAAAAGTTATCACATACCGCCCTCTCTGGGGCCTGTGTGTCATTGCACAGCTTTTCCTGCTCCGGTTCTGCACTAAAGAAGACCACAGGACTCTGTTTCTATAGAGGAGGAGAGTGGAGAGAGGAAGTTGATGGACACTTAGAGAAATGTTTACTGTTGTTTTTGCATAATGAAAGTGGCTCCAGTGAAGAAGCGGTATTCTTATAATTGCCTTTCTCAACGTATTCAGCTGGAGGGGACACTGGCCGAAGTTCAGCAGATGGTTCAGGACCGACTGAGGAAAATCAAACACTCTGTAGAACTCGGTGAACTGAGCCCTAACTAAATGTCTTTCTCTATGAAATATTCTCTGGTCTGATGTCAGGTCATAGTACGTAAACAGCTTTACGGGTGGCAGTGAGAGAATATTGATGAGAACGTAGTATCAGTGCTCGTACTGTAAGCTAGCATGTGAACTTGCTGCACCTTACAGTCATATTTCAGTTGTTCTTTAATCACAGTTGGGACAGTACTTAGCCACAGCCATTCACTCGGACTGCTTTCTTTTACTAAGATGAGGCTGCATCTCCCTGGCCAACCAGTGGGTGGTGCCAGATCCATTTAGCAGGAGTTTCACTAAATCACTATTGAACCATTTTCCACCATCACATACACCTGACAGACAGCACTGGGTTACTCTTGATGGATATATAACCGGGAGGCATAACACTTACTGTGGAGTACCTCAGGGGTTTATCCTGGGGTCACTTTTATTTTTCGTATACATGCTGCTCACCTGTTGTATAAGTGAATGTGGAGTCAATGCCACAGCTTTGCTGTTGAGAAAGAGGGAGGACCTAAAATGACTAACTGTTTTGTTTTCTCTCATTTATTTGATTTTTCTTTATTAATGTTACTGTTTACTCACACTTTTACTTTCCTGTACAAACGTTCCACTTCCTTCATTGTTCTTCCTTGTCCCGTAAGGCGATAATGAAGATTCCTGAGCTCAGTATTTAAAGGTCAGTATTTTGATGTTCAGCAGATGTGAGTTTACAGGATAAAGAATTCAGGAAGTCACATCTTTTATTCTTTACAGGAATGAAGAGAGTTTAGCAGTATGCAGGTGTGTAGGTTCTCACTGAGTACATTCTACATATGAATGAACATACGCGAGTCTGCTGGATTATATGTTGCTGTTGTTGTTTGAGTTTAAATTGTGTTTCTGTCTCTCAGTGGACGTCTCGTTCTGTCTTGTGATGGGTAAGACACGGAGACAGACGAAAGGACCTCCCTGATACCCCAGAGAGATTTGATAGTTGTCCCTGTGTGGGAATGGAGGGATTCTCCTCAGGGAGATTCTACTATGGGGTTCAGTGGGAAGACCGGAGTGGGTCATTTTAGAAGTGGACTCATCAGAGTGCCATGTATCAGGAAGTCGGGTGATTACCTTGATCTAACCTGACAGAATGGGTAACTCGGTTTGTGTGGCTGCAGACATGATACTAGTGTACTTGTTGCTTCCTTACTAGTAGAAGAATGTCATGAAGATGAACTAGAATGAATGAATGAACGAATACTGCAGTTTAATGTTAGATACACGTGTTGTAAGTCAATTAATACTGTATCACATTTATGTTGATGAAATGACACTATAACACAGTTAGAGTCTAGAACATCAGCTCTCAGTTTGAGTGATGGGTCATGTGGGAATCGCAGCTTTTCTATATAGGGATAAAACCCACACGGCATCATCACCTTCATGTTCATGTTTATTTCTCTCTCTTTAAAGCTTCAGTTTACCTTTACAATAATAGAAACCCCTCGTTCTGGTGGATCTTTCAGACTAGAGCTTTCCCTGGAGTCTCCTCTCCTTCTCCACCCGTCTTCCAGTAGTGTAGTTGTAGTTAGAGCTGTCTGTACAGACTGGGAGATGATGGAGATGTATCGTGAGATTATGGTCTTGGTTTGAGAGTTCTGTTGCCAGTGTGCAGGGATTAGTAATCCATATTAAACTCATGAGTCCTCTGTGGTGTAACAGTCTCCATATCTGTAAACTGAAATTCTGACTCCTGTTAAGCTGTTAGGCTGTAAGAACAATGTACATAGTAATAATTAAAGTTATGCTCAGAATGTCCCTCAGAGTGTCCCACCCACTGGCTTTGTGTAACGTTGGCTTTTCTCAGTTGTTGATGGTACAGTTATGTAACACTGTACCACCACACCAGCTCCAGTACATGATCATGTTGTACTGAAAGTGTGATTGTGGTAGTGAATAGTATTAAGATGGAGAGAGGAGGAGAAAGGGCTGGAGAGGAGAGGATGAACGGATGTTCCTGCTGCTCACCCAAGTGTACAACAGTTCCCTGAACCCGTCACAACATCTACACTGTATGGGTTATGATTGTGGTATAGTACAAGGTACAGGATAATAGTAGAAACCATAAGATGCACCTAAACAGGAGCATTTACATTAATTACAGTGCAGGACAAAAGAGTAAGAGTAAACTGAAAATCTGGGATTAGGGTCCATCTAAACCTGAAAATAAAAATGAAGAAGAGACATACTCACCATCAAAAGAACAGCTGCACCCAGAAGGACGTGTGGGACTACTGTGCTACTGGCAAGGTAACATCAATAACGATAACTGATGATCAATTCAGACTGATATGGATGATATTTATTGAGCTACACATACAGGAGAAGTAGTGCTGCACAGAGCGGCGTATGTGTATTAGTGTTAGAGTTGAGCAGAGGTTGAATGAAGCAGTCTGGGATAATTCACCATGTAGATCTGAGTGGAGTTATAAAGTAGTATTTCAGGCAGAAAGACACAGTCTAACTAAACAGAGCTCCATAAACCAAGCCCACAGTCTTCTGAAGAGTCTGGAAGCTTCTTTATATGACATGTAGCTTCAATCAGAACAGAATGAGGACACTGGACCAAAACTTCAGCAGACTGTTCAGAACCGTGACAGCGTTCATCAAACACCACTTACACATTTTACAAACAGGAAACTGAGTCTCCACTGTGCTCGTACAACAGTACTGCTGATGGAACCTGAACACTCTAAAACCACAGGTTAAAGTATCTGGTTATAAATGTACAGGTGCAGTAACGGAGGTGGTTATGGTAGTATGTTCCACCTCAGCTTATTTACATTCTTTCATGAATTCTGAGTTATTTCCACATGAATAAGTGTCTGATTTATTTATAGATATACTCATGTTTGATATTTTAAAGAACATGTGATGATGTAGTTCAGTTGGTGAATAGCCGCCATCTGGTGGCCAAAAACTGCAAGTACAACAAACTGTCCTCATGATAAAGTAGGAGTGGTCTCATGATGTCAAGGAAGGAATGAAAGTTACTCGAAGCTGCTCCATAACCAGGATCCAGCTTCTTACAGCAGGACACAGTTTCCAGTCTGAAGGATCTTCAGTCAGGATACAACTCTCACTAAGCTCTACAGCATCAACCCTGAAGGAGCAAAAAACAGATCAAAGAAGACCACGTGGACTTAGTTTTCTTTCCTGTCTTCCTGTTGTTTTATTTGGTCGTTGTCAATTTTTTTTCATGGTGTCCTCTGTGTCTCCCTCTATCAGTCATGGCTTCCTCCTCCAGCAAGTCCCCCCTCCTGTCTGGAAGATCAGCTCATGTGCTCCATCTGTCTGGATATGTGTTCACTAATCCAGTGTCTCTACCTCCATGTGGACAACACTTCTGCATGGTCTGTCTCAAAGGACTACTGGGACATCAGTTTTCACGCTGATGGCTGCCAGTGTCCAGTCACCTGTAAAGTGAGGATGTTATCTAAAAGAAGACCTGAGCTCCGTGTGAACACCTTCATCCCTCTGGACTAGGCTGCTCCATTCAAAGAGTCAGTTCAGGTGTGAAAATCCAGCAGAGCTCTCCAGAGAAACCTCCCTCCGGACGCTGAGATGGTTCTGTGTGACTCCTGCAGTGAGGAGAAGCTGTGAGGCTGTAAAGTCCTGTCCTGGACTGTGGAGTGTCTTTACTTGTGACACTCACCCTGATGCCTCTATGCAACCTACAACCTAAACTCCCCAAAGAAGCACAAACTGGTGGATCCGGTGAGAGAACCTGGAGGACTACATCTGCCAGAAACATAGAGCCCCCTGGAGCTGTTTTCTGTAGAAGTACACCAGGAACACGTATGAATACAGACGTGTGTGTGTCAGTTCTCGGCACTGAGACGCTGACCACAACAAGGACTCACGTGCACTGTTCCCTATAAAAGAGGAGGAGAGTGGGAGAGAAGAAGGTGAAGATGCTCATCACGACTGAATCATATACATTCCATAATCAATATTAAATTATAATGATTTATAAATCTACAGTGATGTTGTTTTTAGGACTCAGCTGGGAAGACCACAGGCAGAGGTTCAGCAGATGATCCAGGACCGGCTGAAGAAGATTGAGGAGATCAGACTCTCTGTAGAGCTCAGTAAGGTGAGTCTTAACTGAACCTCACTGATTCTTTACTGCTGGCGTTCCTGAATATTCATACTGAACACACAGACCATCATCTATACATACAGGCATCCTTCTTGATGTCTCCTCAGCCATAGGGCCCTTGTTTACGCAGCAGTGGAGACGCCGCATAGTGTTACAGAATGGCCGATATAGCAGGCAGATCTTCAAGAGTCACACACTTCAACCTGACGACTGGCACAGACACTGCACTGCTACCCTACAAACGAGCCCCACAGCCCAGCACAGAAAAGCACAAGCAGTGTATCTCCACGTCCTCACAATCCCAACTATGTACAAGTCTAGCAATTCCCATGAGCCTTTGCATGTCTCCCAGATTCCAGATCAGATATTGTCTTAGATCTGTTCATTTAGAAAATCACTAATGACCTCCAGAAGCCTGTTTTTAGAACCAGGCTTGCTGTGCGTTTCACCCCAGCCACCGCTCACCAGTCTCTCTGTAGGTCACCTGAGGTCATCTTACGGTGGGTAAGGGACATTGGAATTAGGTGGCGCCCATCACGGTCAGTAGAGAGTGGGTTTGGCCCTCTGCCAGTCTGTAGCTGTGTTGTCCTGTGTGTTGGCTGCTGAACCTTGTTCTTATGAACCACACGCTCACTGTATCTGCCAGTGAAGCTAGAACCCAACCTTCTGTTCCTCACTAAGAACCTGCTGTACATGTGGAGATGCTGATTTAAAGGAGAAACTGGAGTGGGCTCTGATTTATTTCCAGAGCTGTATGTAGAAGCTGCTGTATTTATGTTGTCATTATAACTCCTGTTAGGAAATCACAGAGCAGGAGGTAGCAGACAGTGTGGAGGTCTTCAGTGCTCTGGTGCGCTGCATTGAGAGAAGCCTGGCGGAGATGCTAGAGCTGATGGAGGAGAAGCAGAAATCAGCAGAGAGGCAGGCTGAAGAGTTCATTAAAGAGCTGGAACAGGAGATCACAGAGCTAAAGAGGAGAGACACTGAGCTGGAACAGCTCTCCCACACTGAGGACCACCTCCACCTCCTACAGGTCAGAGTCCCTCTGTTTCTCAGTAGTACTGCAGGACATCACAGGACAGCACTCCCGCATGTCTGACGGGTTTTTCTCCTCTCCTCCTGCTGGACCTTGTAGGTTTAGCCCGTCTTCCTCTTTAGACGCTACCTTCCGCCCAGGACTGGACTGACCTCGTATATAACACTCCTCTGAGGGTGGAGAATCTGAGGAGAGCTCTGGGTCTCAGCTTCATGGGAAGAGTTCAGTAAAGGAGGATTGAGAAGATCCCTGAGATTCAGTAAGTATCTGACTGGTCCAGTTAACAGTCAGGCATTACGCTGGAGTGATATTCAGAAATCGTGTCCCTCGCTGGGGCCCCCGTACAGCTCACACATGGTGCACATTAGAAGTCATGGTCTACGTCCTAATGCAAAAAAGTGTAAAAATTACTCACACTGTACCGAAACACTCAGACTGACATGACTCGACATGGGTGCTCACACTGCATGTGAAACTCAGCCCATACAGACAGCTCAGGTCTGTCTATAGACAATGTTAAATAAAGAGGTTTCATTAAAAACAGCACGCTGCATGTCCGAGTCCTGAGCAAACACACTGGCTGAATCTCAGACGACTCCCTGCTCCCCACACAGTGCCCTATGTCGGATATGTGGCTCCTGCAACAGTGCATCGTATGTCTAACACACAGCCATTTGGGATTCAGCCATGTGTACACAATTCCATACTGGACTAATGTTTCAATGTAGAAACCAAGAAATGAATAAATTTGGCCAACTGCTCAGTCAAACTTTGTTTAATCAGACCCAGATCTCTTCCCATTGTGCACTGCAGATGATTCACCAGATATGAGTGCGTAGGAATAGGAATTCAGGAATTCACTGATTAAGTTTAACTGATAGCAGAGAAGAATGTTCCTGTGTGAAGCTTTTACTGTCATATGCAAAAGTTTTAACACCCAGTCAAATCCAAGTACTGCTGATTTAAATAAATAAATAAATAAGTTAATTAATAACTATGATGTAATGTGATGTAATGTGATGTAATGTGATGCACCGGTGGCATGTCCAAGGTGTTGCCTGCTTTCCATCCAGCGAGCTCTGGAACAAGCTCCAGCATGCCCACATGACACAGAAGGACAAGCAGCTTAGAAGATGGATGAATAAATGAATAAATATCCTCCATAGAGAACATAGCTTCAGAGTCAGGTTCCTATGTATCTTCTGAATTTCAAACATTGTAAAACATATATAGACAAATATAAATATATCACCTCTGCAGAAGCCACGTTTGATGCTCTGTCCCCCGATATGTTAGATTTGGTAAATGAACAGTAACTGTGTATTAAACTGTGCAGCTACAGATTTAATTTAATGAATAAATTCTATTGTTTTTATTCTTTCAAACAGAAATGAAGAGAATTCAGCAGTATGCAGGTGAGGGAATTCTCTCAGATGTATTAAACTACATGAGGTGATCTGTTTTAAATGGGTTTAAAGTGTGTCTCTGTCTCTCAGTGGACGTGATCCTGGATCCTGATACAGCAAATCCTTCTCTTATCTTGTCTGATGATGGAAAGCAGGCCACATGTGGAGATAAACGACAAGATCTACCTGATAACCCAGAGAGGTTTGATCGTTGTGTCAACTTGCTTGGAAAGGAGGGATTCTCCTCAGGGAGGTTTTACTATGAGGTTCAGGTCAGTGGGAAGACTGACTGGGATTTAGGAGTGACTACAGAGTCCAGTAACAGGAAGGGGAAGATTACACTGAGTCCTGAGTATGGATACTGGACTGTGTGGCTGAGAAGTGAAACTGAATACAAAGCTCTTGACTCTCCTCGTGTCTCCCTCTCCTTGAAATGGGCTCCCCAGAAGGTGGGGGTGTTTGTGGATTATGAGGAGGGTCTGGTCTCCTTCTATGATGTTAAGGCCAGGTCTCATATCTACTCTTTCACTGGTCAGTCTTTCACTGAGAGACTCTATCCATTCTTTAGTCCTGGTTTCAATAATGGAGGTAAAAATTCAGCACCACTGATCATCACCCCGGTTACACATTAGAAATTATGTCAGAAGTGTTTTACTGAACATGACTTTGTTTGACTCATGTTTATGTTGTTCATGCTCATTTATTATCGTATCGTAATATTTGATCTTACTATCGTTTTATTTTATCTTCAAGTGCAAAGCTTCAAGTGTCCTTGAAATTACTTCAGGACTCATTCAAGCCGGTATACAGCAATCTCTACAGGAGAAATATGGCATATACATCAATACACGTATTGATGTAAAGATGAGATATGAATTCCAAACCTGACTTTCTAGAATGTGAAGAAATAACAGTGTTGATGGAGTTTTGAGGCTGTCTATGTATTGTACTACAAAGATCTACTGAAATTAGCATGCTAACCAGCTAGCTCCAGGATATCCTGTCTTGTAATACCACTGTGTACCTGAAGAGGTGATAGTGAGTCACTGTAGTGCTGTCTAACATGAGAGGGTGGAGAAGTAGCTTGGTGCCCTGATGGCGTATTCTAACCGCTTATCAGTCATGTTGGAGGTGCTGCTCTGGGTTAGATCATTTAAGGGTAGTTATGAAAGGAGCAGTAAACACAGTGATGGCTGAAGCTTTTGGTGAGTGACTGCTGCCACAAGAAACCACGTTCCGATGCTTGATGTAAACCTAAACACTAAAAGTCTGTTTTTCATCCAGTACTGTTGTCTTAATTATGTTTCTGTGGTCATTTTCATTCCAGCACACATACTGCATGGTGCTAAAACACCGAGCGCTGCTCTTCTTTTCTTTCATTTAAACTGTGGTAAAGCACTATTTACTGACTACTCTAAAAGCAGAAGTAAATTATAGCTGATACAGAATGGAGTGCCTGAGTACACCGAGTTTTTTCTTAATATTAAGACAGTTGTAATCATAATGTTATTATTATTATTATTGTCTTCTGTTAGGAAAACAGAGTTAAACCCTCTCTACCTCACTCTGTACCACCAGTACAATTCCCATTCATTCAACAGTTCTTAATCTACAACAAGCTATTTCTGTTTATATCAAATTATCTAATAATATCATGTTAGGTTAGGTTATATGGACCTTCACTGTAATTAACTGCTGTGTGTGAACTGAGGGAGGCGCTGCTGCGGCTCTAAAGCACCACTGATCAGCTACAACCGTCTCAGCCAATCAGATTAGCCCAAGCCAGTTGTTAGCCAATGCGCTCAAACGACGTTAGTTATTAGCCAATCATATCAGGCCTTGTGGTGGGGACTTACGAGCGCTGCGCCATTGAGGTCCGTGGGAAAAAGCGGTTGCCGTGTGGTGACAGGAATTTGAGCTAAATGCTAATAGCGGAACATAAACATTGTAAAACCTTCGTTCAGAACATCATACTCAGAGTGGAGGTTCAACACCTGTCGTGTGGCCTCTGAGGTAGATTATTGTCGTACACAGCTGACTTCGGGTTTTTTAGCCGGGAGTTAGTCTAGATACCGTGGGTAACTTTAGGTTTCAGCGGTGACGGTCAATAAGAGGAGGTGTGAAAGGCTAACCGCTGAGGATAGCTAGCTAACAAGCTGAACTACTTTACCTGGAGAACCTCACAGATAGAGAGAGTGTAAATGAGGAAAAGAGCCTTTAAATATACTAATATGGGGTTTTTCAGCCTTAAATATATTTACTCAGCTTTTATCATGTAAGAAAAATAACAGAGAGAGATAGAGATGTTTTATACATGTACTTTGAGTCTGTGAAGCTCCATCTCAGATATTACTAGACAGACCTCGTGTTGAAATCCATTTGTTTCCTTATGAACACATACACATATAGAAATAACATATAAAACTTTAATTCTAATTAAAATATATTCGACATATTTGATATAGTGACATGATGAAGAGTAAGTGCCATTATGAACGACTTATGTTGTTACGACAACGTTATGAACGACACAACAGATGAAGAAAACAGCAGCAGGACCTCAAATAAACTACTGCTCTAAAACTCTGATCAACTGATTAAACAGGTAAACTCAGGTGCTTCTGTTTGACTGGAATTAAAGCTGAAACCACACGACCCTTTACAGGTAATACAGACCAGATTCCTGAACTAAACTCCTGTAACATAGTTCCCATTAATCTACCAGGTTTCCTACATGTACTGTTATTACTGTGTCTGTCTGTTTGGTGTATGTAGTTACAGGTGCATATTGTTATCCTGTAGTTCAGTTGGTGAATATCTGCTGGCTTTAACCTGCAAATGCAACAAATGAATGTGTGGGAGTGGCGTCATGATGTCAGTCAGGAGAAACAAAACTTGCTCAAAGTCCATCACCGGGATCGAGCTCCTTACAGCAGGACACAGTTTCCAGTCTGAAGGATCTCCAGTCAGATAAACTCAGGTAAACTCTACAGATCAACTCTAATGGAGCAGTAAACCAGACCAAAGGAGAAACAGTGAAAGTGCTGATGTGGTAGTTCTTACTGTCTGTTACTGAAGGTGTCTCTGTATGTTCCAGTTTCCATGTTGTTTCATTTGTTTTATTCTACAGAGTTCTGATGATACCAGGTTAGCAATGCGCTGCTTGATCAGTCCTGACGACTGTGGATTGGTTTTACACAGATACATTAGACAACTGTAGAGTTTGAAGCTTCAGGAGCTGGACATTTGTGTCTAATAGAAGCTGGAACTGAGTTTTTGACGACTTCTGAGCTTGGACTGTCCTTACTAGAAGCTGGAACTGAGGTTTGAGCTCGTGAGCTGGACTGTCTAATATGGATGGCGTGGGAACTGAGTTTGAGCTCTGAGCTGGACGCTGTCTAAATAGAAAGCTGGGAACTGCAGTGTGGAGCGGAGAAGGCGCTTGGACTGTTCTAAATAGAAGCTGGAAAGCCTGTAGTTTGAGCTCTGAGCTGGACTGTCCCTAGATAGAAGCTGGATGACTGCGTTTTGCGCTTCGTAGCTGGACTGTCTAATAGAAGCTGGAACTGAGTTTGAGCTCGGAGCTGGACTGTCTAATTGAAGCTGGAACTGAGTTTGAGCTCGGAGCTGGTCAATAGCTGGTATTGAGTTCCATGGTTTAGAAGCAGAGTAACTGAAAGAGTCTCTACTTCAGGTTTTTTCTATATTTTACAGAAGGTGTTTTATAGAATGTCCAGTAATCTTGCGATCATCTAAGTATTGTGAACTGGAACATAAGTCAGCAGAGACGTTCAGTGACGTAAATGTAGAAGCTTTAAGATCAGTTCAGTTTTAAACTCAGAAACTTTAAAACTATACTGAAAGGAACCAGGTATCGCAGGACAGCTGTTTTAACACCAGGAGTTGTTTTTTGATTTGGTGTTAGAGCTGCTGCGTATGTTTCTGTACAACTTTGTCAGTGAGATGTGGTTGTTTTCTGAGAACCCTAGTAAGAGTAACCATTAACAAGTGATTAACTCTGGCACTCTCTCTGAGAGAGAAATATACCATCTGACACGAACTTGTAGTAATATTTCGTCAGATGAGAAACAGCTTGTTTTAGTGACTGTGGTGTAACATTGCAGGGTAAAACAGAGAATCCCGAGTCTAAGAACTCCGAATCTGTCATAAGCACCTTCCATAAAGAAAGTGTTACTACTCGAATTCAGTATTTTGGATTTCTGAAATACATAATAAAAAAAATTTATTTTATCTACTTTTATATTTATTAAAAAAACCACATCACAGCAGACCTCTGGGTGTCCACCGGTCTTGTTGTCTTTCTCAACCAACTGACAGCGGCCACCGATGTCGCCCATGGTTTCATGCTGAACAGAATGTACGATTCTTTGATTCCAGCCTTTTTGAACAACTATTTTTCTTTGGTTTATCTTTGGTCCCAATCTTTCGTTGACATGGTGTTGGTCGTCTGTGTCTCCTCTATCCGTCATGGTTCCTCCAGCGTCTCCTGTCCCTGAAGATCATCTCTGGTGCTCCCATCTGTCTTGGAATGTGTTCACTAGGATCCAGTCTCTACTCCATGTGACACAACTTCCTGCATGGTATGTCTGCAAAGCAAACTCTGGGACAGGACCAGTTTCACGCTGCCAGTGTCCAGTCTGTATGGAGGAGTTCTCCAGAAGACCTGAGCCCGTGTGAACGCCTTCATCTCTGGACTGGCTGCCTCAGTTTCAAGATCAGTTCAGGTGAAATCCAGCCAGAGCTCAAGAGAAACGTCCCCTCCAAACGTTCCAATAACAGTCTCTCCATGTGAGTTTTTACTTGCAGTGAGGAGAGCAGAAGGCTGTGAAGTCCGTCTGGACTGTGGTATGTCCTTACTGTGATGGCTCAATTGTCTGATGCTCCATAAGATGTAGGGGTCGTAAGCTCAATAAGAAGCACAAGCTGAGGAGCCTGTGAAGAACCTGGAGGAACTACTATCTGCCGAGTCAAACAATGAGGAGACCCCTGGAGCTGGTCTGTAGAGAGACGCCCAGGGACGTGTGTGGTGTCAGTTCTTGGCATTGAATGAGACCACAGAGTCACAGCCACTGTGTCCTATAGAGGCAGGCAGATTGGGAGAGAAGAAGGTGATGGTTAATGTAGAGGCATCTGTTTCCTGATTTTCAACGTGAATAACTACCTCAACTGTGATAATATTTGGGTATGAATTTGGTCTCTGTTAATAGACATCGAAACTTGGGATAACAAGACTCGGGCAGAGGTTCAGCGACAATGATCCAGGACAGCACTGAAGAAGAATTGAGGAAATCAAAACACTTCGTAGAGCTCAGTAAAGTGAGTCTTTAACCTGGCTCTTCCGCAAAGACTAACTTCAAGGTGCACCATGGGTTCACAAAGAGTGGATACCATGAAAGACCCACTATTGGGCTCCCTAGAGAACCATAACTGAAGAAGAGTATAAAGAGACCTTTTGAAGTGTTGTTGAAGCACTTTTACTTAATATCGGTTGGTCTGATAACAATAAAAGGGTTCCTCCTTAGAGCATCTTCAAGGACGAGGTTGTTGGATGTTTTTCACGAACTCCCACTTCTCATTTTTTATTATTTTATTGAGCTAAGATGCTCTTCAGTGGATTTGGTAAAGAACGCTTGAGCACCTTTAGTTTAGAGTCTCCTAACTTTCTTTTATCTGATATAGTAATAACTGTGATGCTGCAAGATTTTTAAAACCAGTTGCATTTAGTGTAGCGTTTAACGATCGGGGGGCTGCGTTAGACCTTGTACTGTGAGAGGTGTGGAGGATGAACCCCCAGTAAAAAATTATTTTTTATTGGACCCAAAATGTGCTGTTTCATCATGATCGTTTAGAGCAGCACACTCAACAAAGTGGGATCAAAAAACGCAATGTGGCCACAATTTTGCCACCTTTCCCACTAGGCCCATCATCTACAGTCCTCTCTCTGTTGCTCTTCTCTCTCCTCCTCTGCCTGTTGTACCCTAGGACCTTACTCAAAAATCATTTTTCCCCTTCGGTCCCCTGCCATTCTTCCTCTAGTGTTAAACGTTCTTCCTGCCCTGTTAGATTTATCAGTTTTCTGCAAAGAGTTGTAGCAATACAAGTTTTAATGTCAGTTGCTCTTGAAATCCAAAACACCCGAACGCAGTTGGGCAGTATTGAGGGAGACACAGTGAAGGCAGCAGCACGAAATAGAAGTTCCCTTTCCCCCCCCTTATCCAGGGCCAGCTCATCCACTCCATGTGTGGCTGATGTCTTTGAAAAGGCAATAAAGTTTACCAGTGATGCCACCAAAGCAAAAGGCATCATCCAAAACATAATGGAATTCATCGCCTTGAACGACCAGCCATTCTAGAAGACGGTAAAGCCAGCTCCAGGGTTTGTATGTTCAGAACAGTTAAGCTTTAGCTTTAGGATAACAGGCTTAGCTATTATAGCTTAGCTTAGCTAATGTAGCTATGCATCTGGCTAGCACTGACACAGTTACAAAAATCCCAATGAGCCAATTACCTGGTCTATTTATAGTTTAGGACTCATTGTTTACTCCATTGTCAAAGTTCATCATTCACTTCACCTTGCGCTTCTTTGTCTATGTTCAGTGTCCTCAACCTGGCAATCAGGTTAATTATTATTATTACTGTGTGAGTGTTGAGTGTGGGGAGGAGGGTGCTGGGTGAACATCTGTCTCCAATGTTTTGAATTAGAATCTATGTCTAACTCTTAATATTTAAATGCTTAAACAATCTGTAAGAGAACCGTGTACTCCTCCACTAATCACTTTTGAAGAGTGTAATTGTTTCTTGATTTATTCCCTGGTAGAAAAACACAACAAAGAAGGAGGAAATACAGCAGACCAGTGTGGTGAGGTCGTTCAGAGCTCTGTGCGCTGCATTGAGAAGATTTCAGTGCGGAGCTGCTGGAGCTTATAGGAAGAGAATCGAAAGCAGCAGAGAGTCAGGCTGAAGAGTTGTTAAACAGCTTGGAGACAGGAGATCACTAGAGACTTAAAGAGGGAGAGTAGCTGACTACTCGTCTGAGTGCGTGTTCTCTGCGCTGTTATGTCTAGTCTGAGGTGTGATCGCATCCTCCTCAGCTCGTGCTCGGATGGCGGGGGGGAGTGAGGTCCCGTTCCCTCTGTTTCATCAGTAGTAGCTGCAGACGCACTCCCCAGCTGAGCGTGTTAGTGTGTCTGTGTGTTAGTGTGTGTGTGTTAGTGTGTCTGTGTTAGTGTGTGTATGTGTGTTTGTGTGTGTGTGTGTGCATTAGGGTGAGTGTGTGTGTGTGTGTGTCTGTGTTAGTTTGTCTGTGTTAGTGTGTGTATGTGTGTGTGTTAGTCTGTGTGTGTGTTAGTGTGTGTGTGTGTGTGTGCATTAGGGTGAGTGTGTGTGTGTGTGTGTCTGTGTTAGTTTGTCTGTGTTAGTGTGTGTATGTGTGTGTGTTAGTCTGTGTGTGTGTTAGTGTGTGTGTGTGTGTGCATTAGGGTGAGTGTGTGTGTGTGTGTGTCTGTGTTAGTGTGTCTGTGTTAGTGTGTGTATGTGTGTGTGTTAGTCTGTGTGTGTGTTAGTGTGTGTGTGTGTGTGTTAGCGTTAGTGTTAGTGTGTGTGTGTGTGTTAGTTTGTGTGTGTGTTAGTGTTTGTGTGTGTCTGTGTATGTGTTTTGGTGTGTGTGTGTGTTAGTGTGTGTGTGTATGTGTGTTTGTGTGTGTGTCTGTGTTAGTGTGTTAGTGTGTTTGTGTGTGTGTGTTAGTGTGTGTGTGTGTGTGTGTGTGTGTGTGTGTGTGTATGTGTGTGTGTGTGTCTGTGTTTGTATGTGTGTGTGTGTGTGTGTGTGTGTGTGTGTGTTAGTGTTTGTATTGTGTAAAATGTGATCCACTGCTAGCTGCTCATCTGTGCAAGGTAATGTAATCTAGTACTTCATTCCTGTTGTGCTCCGTCAACACACTCGTGCTGCTGTGACTGATATAGTGCAAGATCCTGTTCTGATGGATCAATGAC
>JAMWET010000604.1:0-120000 GCA_024036415.1 Prochilodus magdalenae
GTAGACCCTCCCATCCAGTATATACGCTGTTAGAAGTGAGCTTTTAACAGAAACATACATCAACGCTACGTACAATTTAATTATTATAATAATTAAAACTATCATTATTAGAAGATTATTGATGTAAAATCTAAATTTTACCAAAAAAAAAAACAAATTTAAATCAGCCTAATCACCCCATTGTGTGTGCTCTTCAGTATTATAGAATGACAAAATATATACATATATATATATATATATATATATCAAATAGCCGTGTATGCATGTACAGAAAAAACAACATAAGTAAAAAGCATAATAAAAATTTCTAAAGCATCTTTCACTTGCATCAGACTCATACTGAACAGGTCTGATGCAATGAGGGAAATAACCTTCAGAGCAACCCTCAAGGTGAATGACTGCTCAGTATAACAGTTACCTGTGTATGTCTCCGGAAAGAGCACTGGCCAGGCATTTTCTCAGATTATTCTTGCATTTGCGCTCTTTTGCCTGAAATTCCCGGGCCGCCTCCGCAGAGAGCATAGCAGACTGATGGATTCAGCAGAGTTGCCTATCACAGCCTATCACTGTCCTGTCAGCATTCAGCAGGGTGTCTATAGCCTTTCCGCTGTTCTGTTGGGACACAGAAGAACGATTAGCTTGCAAGTCTTGCTTTTGTTTCTATTCAGAAGTCTGTCAGTAGGGGTGAAACAATATACTGATTCTGAGTCATGACGTTCTGTCAATTCTAAACTCCATAATGTCACTCTATTTCATATCCAAAGGTCTGTGGACACCATTCTAATAACAGGCTATACGACTCTTTGCTGCAGTGACAGCCTCTAGCCTTTTAAACTAGTTGAAAGTGAAACATTGCAGTGAAGATTTAACTGATCCACACAAGAACATCAGAAATGACAGGTATTAATCTTAGTAGATTTATCATGGCTTAATCTTCAGTACAATAATGACAGTTAACGGAGTTTGGAAAAGTTTGCTAAAAGGTCCGGAAAACCTATTTTAAATAAAAAGTCCCTGCAGTTTTCTGTTTATTTAAATGGTCATTGAAACATAAGTATCAAACACCAGTTTTTAGATCCGAGTAAGGTTTTTGCACTGGCAAGAACTTGGCAATACGACATGAATCATGATATGTAGAGTATGGTTCAATATGTCATGATATTTTGTGATGATATACAGCCAGCATATATAGTCACATATGTTGTGATGTTTTTTAGCTTATTTAATGACTTAACTGTCACAGTATCAAAAACTTCCTGTAACACTTTTCTCTGGCCACAAAGCGGCTGAGGTGCGTTTATGTCACCACACAGATTGCCTGTGATGTTTTGATATTCAATTGGTACATGCCACCGCATGTCCTCCACGCTCAGCCATTTATGAGGTTTGGTGCTACTTGTTTTTGTTTGAGTGGAGGAGTTGAATGCCTCGCCATCTAGCAGTCGTGGGTTTAAACACAATACAGAATGTCCCACTGTCTGCCATCTTTACATTAACCTATAAATTAGTAATCAATAATGTGTTGTGGAAAACTTTTACATTTTTAGTTTGGTACGGCCTAGGAATCAGATTAAGAAATCCACGCTGGATTTGAGCTCAGGTGGCGTGTTTCACAAATGCAACAAAACACTTCTGGAGTAAAGCTGAAACTAGTCTTTAAGTATACTATCTTCTAGTACGTTTGTTCATATTGTCAGTTAAAGTGACTATGCGTTTTCAAAAAAAGCAGTTTTTTTTACATTACATTTATGTCACATGTTATTGTGTGATATTATTTGCCAATAACAAAGCAGATGTCTGATTACTGACCAATTATCAGCAATTATTACCAATTATTAAGTGCACATAAGCACACTTAAAAGTACCATTAGCTCAAAAATCAAAAGATAGCCCATGAATATATTATTTTTGTGAACTATATATATATATATATATATATATATATATATATATATATATATATATATATATATTTGGCCTACAGCAATAGCCTGTCCTTCGTGTTTTAGTCATAGGATGTGTCCTGTCATTCGGACGAGCCACAATAACAGTTCAGTCAATGAGAACATGAAAAAGAGATTTAAAAAAGTCATGTAGAAATAAATTATGACTGTTTCAGTACAAAAACATACAATAACGCTGTATGAAGACCTCAACAGCAAAACGTACAACACAAAAATACAGGATTTGAAATCGGAAATCTGCTGAACAGGTCAGTCGTTTATCACCGACAGATATTATATCGCAGTGACGTAACACAAACAAAATATACATACTGACTTCTTAACTGACCTCAGCTAAATTAACCCCTTAACTTACTGGGTCGTGTCTCCAGTCCTAGCCGTCTGACAGCTTCTGTCACATTTAACATATTTCATGAATGACGACATATATAATCACGGCTCAGAAGGTAAATACCACCAAAACTAACTCTATAAAGAACATGTGCGATATGACGAGCTCAGACAGGCCTCCAGACACACTGTAGCTCAACATAAACACCACAGCAGTGCCCAGTAACGTTACCTGTGGGGAATAATGTTACAGCTGAGCTCTTAGCTACAAGTCAACTCCACCAACACAACAGCAGCACGAAAACTGGGTGTGTAGTATACAATACACATTCACTGTTACTGTAGCTGACTTAGCAGCCTTACGAGCTAAGACTCCAACATCTTCAGTCCTTGCAGCGTCTTCTGTACAATGAAAAATCCCTAGGAAATACAATCATAGGAAAAACATATCCATGCAGAGCACAAAGCGCTGAGCTGTACCACACCTGGAAGAACAGAGCACCGTCTTCCTCCACCCTGAGCGTGCTGTCCTCATGCTTGGAGATCTACTCCTGGGAATAAACCTCCATTAAGTGGCTGGACACTGTATTTATGAGTCCTACCTATCTTCTCTCTCTGCCCCTCATAGGCAGCGGTCTACTACACGACTGAAAAGGACACATGAACATAAACGGCCCGGAAATTTTTGTCTTCCTCCCTCAGACAGCAGGGGGTTGGATGGAGAGTGTTGCCCTCTACCGGTTAAAGCTATTAATTACAGCTTGTGCCTCGCCTGCCCCGTGTTAGGTCATTCTCGGGATTTAAAGGGCCCATACCCAAAAAGGCCCAAACCTTTTCTCTGGCGTGTTACTGAGGACCACCTGAAGTCCACGTAATACATGTGTGCGCTTTTATGCTTCAGAAACATAACGATACATTTTACATGGTCATTTTTAACCTGTTTTTGTTATTGTGTTTGAGTCTGGATATATGAAAATCAGATCTGTTCTCACTGGCTGACCTGTATTTTGCCTTATTCAAATGGCAGTCACTAGGCCTGTGTAAATAAAATCAGTGTTTTTTGCATATATGGGCAATGCAGAGTGCATTCTGAGACGATTTTGTAAATATTGATCAAAGTTTCAAATATTTTATTATATATATATATATATATATATATATATATATATATAATTAGTTTAGAAAATAATTACAGGCAAAATCCCACTTTCCATTACAATTTTACACACAATCTAATTTATTGATTTCACCTTAATTTTGGTTTTTCCACTTTGTACATTCAACAGTTTATATCAAGCACAGTCCGAGCAGCAACACTGTCAACTAGAACGTTTTATATCAGGCCTGGTCCTATTTTTCTTGTAATTATTGTCTTTGCCTATTTTTCAAACCAAAAGTCCCTGTGGAGCCCTGTTCAAAAAGGATTGTTTAATGTTGTTGTTTGTGATTTAAATTGTTGGGGCGTGTTTGTTATGTTTGATCGTGTCTGGGTTGTGGGTTGTTTGTATTGGGGGGTGGTCCACACAAGCTCAAGGTCTATGGCTTTTAGTGGCTCCTGGCTTTTGGATAAATCCAGAACTCTACCTGTTTACACTCATTCCTATAGAAATCCTACAGTGTTTGTGAGGCTGCTGTGTCCGAGTCGCGCTTCACCTCTGTCACACTGTGTGACCTTGTTTGCACGCCAATTTCTGTACAATAACTGACTGAACATTTTGTAGAGAGATCAGCACAAATGAGCATTTGCTGTTCTAGCACTTACAACACTGCTGTGGTATTTGGCAGTGATGTGATTGGTGTGGTCATTCTAATATGACAAGATCAAAAGTTATGCTGACCCTAAATTCTTTTTTATGCCTCAAAAAATGAAAGACACTGTATGTCCAAGGTTTGTGGATGCCTGGTCTTCCAACATTTTGTCTGAATTTAAAGATATTCACAGGGAGATTGTCTTCCTTTGATTGCAGCAGCGCACGCTCACCATATTTTGGTGAGTTAACACAGCTTTAAATCGCATAAAATGTAAAAACAAGCAAAAATCCAAGCAGTGTTCTGGCTATCATTTATTTGCTTATAAAACCAAAATGGTGCAGAGCTGGTTTAGTGACCTTTTTATATGCAGCGTGTAGGAATAGATACAAAAAGGTGTACAATATTGAAACATCACATTTTTATCTTACAGGAGGATCAAAATAATGACATTCTCAAATTTCTGCGCCAAGTATCGTCAAAAAATACAAAAAAGGGAGAGGAACAATATTTCCAGATATTCTCAATATTTAACTATTAAGACAACACTACCTGAAAGAGAAGAAGAGGGATTCTAATCCCAGCGGATTTGTCTGGATTAAAGAGTAGCGAACCCACAGCTCCACTTCCACAGACATGGCACATCTTTTTATGTCACAAAATGGTACAATTTCAAGTCAAAAGGCACCACACAATACAACTCACTCACAAGGAGATTTTGCCATACACTTACTTACAAATGTTGTCACCAACACACTTTTAAGGCAAATGTCATGTGCAAACTGGAGAAAAATTGATCAAAACGCGCTACTCTCTATTTAGCCTCTCCTATCAGAATGTGCTTCTCTTCTAGGCTTTGTTCTTGTGTTTTGTTGGATTATCTGAGCTGTGTCAAATTTAAAAGGATGCTTGCATTCACCTGGTGGGCATTTCACAAAGCAGGATTTCAGGATTTCTCTTTAGGATGGATAACTTTACCCAAAAGTTGAGGCTTGTCCAAGAGAAAATGGTCCTGTTGTTTTAGGGTCAGGATTCTTACAGAACTACACTTATAATACAAAAAACTAACCTAAAAATAAACCAAAACTATTAACGTTCACTGAAGAAAAGACTAAAGCAAAATAAGCTCACCGGACAAAAAAATTAGTCACCTTGTGTGTTTAAGGTGGTAGTAACTTTAGGCTCCTGCAGATGCATTTTATAGACTGGAGAGGTGGAACAGTGCATTGAATGCCATGTGTGATGTGTGCTAAATGCGTCTCCAAGCAGATGTTAATGGTTGGAAAAACGAGTGATTGATTTGGGTGCGCTGAAGACCATAGTTTTAAGGAAGTAGCTGAAGTTGCCAGTGTATCAAAGCATACAGTCATATATGGGTCTATCAGCAATAGAAAAAAATCCCTGTCTACAGGAAATTCTCCTCTGAATTGGGGGAAGGCTTCCACCAAATCTGGCTGAACTGTGCAACTCTTTGATGCAAAAGTGGTTGAACATAGATGTTGCCTGCATCCAGAAACTTATTCTACACACTATCAGGGAAGTTTCAGTCACAGGTGAGCATTTTTGCCCGGTGAGTTTAGAATTACTAAGAGAAACCATTAAAAGAGAGAATAAATAAGAGTTTAGAAGTGTTTCTTTGAGGAAAGCTGGAGTTGAGCTCAGTATGAACTATTGTGTTCATTGTACTGTATTCTATTCTTATCAAATACCTGCTGTAGCAACAACTTAAACTGAAGCACTTTCCAGAAAATAAAAAGAGAACTTAGAACTATTACAGCTTTCTTACTAACATAATGAAAAACTGAACAAAATATAAAAAACTGAAAAATGAAACATCTTAAAACTATGATAAACCTGCTAGAGGTGTATTATGACTTCATATAAATCTAAACGTTAATATAGGCAAACGGAACAGGTCTAAATCTTTTACAGCGGAAGTGACAGTTATTATAAGAAGTGGTTATGAATACTTTGCCTGACGCCTGAGAAATGATGTTTTGAGAAAGTTTTAGTCTGAGATTATTTTTATGTTTTTTTTAATGCATATGCAGATTGATGTACAGCAACATGACACCTATATGTGACATTTTTATCACCACTATTAAAGTTACAGAACAACACAGAAGACAGGACTATGATCACTGTTGGTTTTGGATAGTAAATAAAATGGGTGTATTTGCATTTAAACAGTGGGACTCTGTTCCTGACACTGGTTCCTGTCACCGCCACTGTAAAGAAATGAAAGTCAGCAAGTTTTCCTACAACAAATCATTTCACATCAAAGTACTCTGAACAACTTTCCTAACCCCTTAATGACTGAATAGGGAATTCCCCTTCAGCTAGTTTAAATTTGCAACGTTTAAACAAACAAAACTTTTCACAGCCTTTTTAAAATATGGCACTACTGTTTTGCTGGTGCATCTTGTCTGTTCTAACTTGCTTGCAAATCTCTAAAAACCATAGCATAAGCATATCAATAATGTCAATGTCACAATGTCATACTGTATTGCAGAATAGACAAGCTTGACTTTTGGCTTAAGTTATCTTACAAACTGAGAAACCTTTGTGAAATACCCCTCTGGATGTCTCTTGCTGTTGTTGTTGTGGTTGCTGTAATTCTACTTTTTTCACAGGCATATCTCCGGTCCCCTCCGCAGGCTGATGCACCCCTCTCAGAAAGTCAGTTCCTGTAGTTTTTTCGTCCCTCTCCCTCCTTGAGGAAAGTCCATATGAGCGTGTTGACGATGTCGGGCTGGTCTTGCTGCAGCCAGTGGCTTGCTCCAGAGATGATGTTGAGGCGAAAGTGGTTTCGGATGTAGAGGCGGCAGGCCTCGGCCATGTCCTGCTCCAGAAAAGCGTCTCTCTCTCCCCACAGCAGTAGCACGGGCGAACGCACTTCACTCTGGCTGAGAGGGAGAAAACTGTGGAGGAATAACACAAAACAGAGAAAAGAACTTACATATAAATCCAGGACGTCACTGTAGAATCTAACTATAGACATGCATGTTCACTGTGGTCAAAACAAATTCAGAAATTAAGCTGCTCTTCTCTGCAAGTAGTACCATTTAAGGGTCTTATATCTTACATACCGATTGTGATGGTGTGGTTCACATGGCATCACAGAAACAATGAATTTAAAACGGCCTGTTTTTACAGCTTAGTGCACATATAAGTACTCTATTTTGAAACTCATTCTTTACATATTACTTCAAGTAATATTTTTGGAGATAGGTTAGGTTATTTAGCAGATGCTTTTATTCAGCAGCTTACAATTCAATTATTTCTTACAAAGGCAAGCAAAGGTAGTGTTAGGAGTTTTGACCAAGGATTCTTACTGATATAGTGCAGGGTGATTGCCCAGGTAGGACACTGAACTAGTCTACAGCATGGGAGACTATACCTACGCTATACCAACCTTTTGTTGGGAAGTTTGGTTTTCTATTTAAGGTCGGTTAAAACAAAGTGCAGTTACTACCGTCCTTATTGGTATTAACACACACTTTCATTGCTTAGCTACATTAGCTTCATAGTTCTAAAGAATGAAACATATTTTATATGATCAACAACCCTCAAGTTTAAAAGTGTGGAATAATTTTAGAAATATAAACCTAAAATGACAGGCTAAAGATAAAAATAAATCGGCTGCAACATCGATGTATCAGTCTAGTTTAGAGTATTATAAACCTCTATATCTCCATGCTGAGACGTACACATGTTGCATCAGACATGTGGCCCAATGTCAACATCTGTATATATATATGTATATACAAATATTAAACTTTTACCGTATATTTAATATCAACAGTTTTTTTTTGTAAGGGGAAAATCAGGTACTTCAGACTTTATTATAGAATTTCCAACTAGCATTAGTGACTGTTTCCCTATTGCTCCCTTTGCTAATCTTTCTCTTTCCTCAACACACACCCTCTCCATCCTGCCGTAAGACATCAACAAAGCCAGTTTGAGGAGCAGACGGAGGATTCAGTTTGTTTGCATATCAGTACTATACTGTCTTCCTGTCTACAATACTGTCTTCCTGATTTCCTGCCTATCTGCACAGGAATCATCTCAGAGGAACATTTTAGTACTTAAATGTTGCTATTTGAAAGTAAAAGGGTCTGAATGATAATTGTCCTAATATCCAAAGGATAAATAGCATTATTCAAAATACTTACAACAATTCAGACTCATAACATCATAACATTATAACAGTCACTCACAACATGAAAACTAAGAAGGTGTACATTTTTGTCTTTACTTCAGCTGTATATAAATCTGAGTGTTATATGAGTGTTATCTAAGCATTACAGATAAGACATGTGAGATTACTGGGCTCTTTTGCTTAGGACACATTTCTGAGCACCGGTGAAATTTGGGTGGTTTGATAGGAGTTGGAATGGTTATGTATACGCTGATGTTGTAAGACAGTTAGAAAAGACTTTGAAAAGGACACATACATGCAGGTTATGACTAAAGCATTTTCTTTCAACGTAAACACTATTCTAACTTTATTAGCATTACCTGTTAAAGCTCATGTGATGCAAAGGCTAAGTGGTAGTTTTGGATAGGCAATATTTGAGACACAGGGATTTACAGCTCCTATTTTGTGCCATAAAAAAAATTATTAAAAAAATCAGTCAGTTACAGACTTAAGAATTACACACTTAACCTGAAATTCCCCCCTAGGTGTGAGTATCTAGGTAAATGTGTATGTTTGTCCTGCAATTAACAGGCAGCTCGTCCAGGATGTTTCATGTCATCCACTCAGGAAGGATAACCAGCTTAATAACCAGGATAACCAGAAGATAAATGAATGAGTATACATATTTTGATGGTGGAATTCCCCTTTAAGCTAAAGTATCCTTTATTTAGGGAATGTTAGGGGTTCTCTTTTTCTTTGATACAGGATATCATTACTGTGTAAATATGACAGAACCAGAATGTTCATTGCTCTCTGTAAACAGTAAGTGCATTGTTATTAATATTGCATGTTTAAAGCTATCAATGTTGAGGTAAAGTTAGCTTAGCTTAGCTTGCCCAGCACATTTCACAGTTCTTCCACTTCCAACATACCTGATGCAACTAGGAAGCTAATTAAGAAGTACCTCCTGACCGGAACTCTGCTTGTTATATTAAGGAGAAGGTACCTCAGCAACAGGACTGAGAACCACTGGGATACACTAGCAGTACTCAAATGTGTCACTAGGGGGTAGCACTCTCTTCAGTTTCAGTTTCATGACTAGAAGATCAGAAACATTCCCTACACAAGCATACAAACACGTATCACAGCTTTTGGACAACATAGACAAGTACAATGTGCCGTTTTACACATTATAACACAACTGTTTATATAACAGAAAGTAATAAATAACTAACCCCTCCAGGAGCTCTAGGGAGGACACATTATCTACATAAGCAAAAAAAGATCCCAGATATTATGAAATCTGGAGCCATATTTGGAGACATCCATTATGCATCTAATGTTCTTCCAGTTACTGACCAGTAATGACTTGCATTTTACAGTGCTTACACTTCACATAAATATGTATATAATTTTGGCCTCACACTCATGTGAGTTCATGTAGAGCACAAATGTGCAGGTATAGCTCACCTGAAGACATTTCTAAAGTAGTTGAGAGCTGCAGTGAGGGCTCCAGGCTGAGACAGAGCATACAGGTAAGCCTCCAGCTCCTCTGTGGTCAGCCAGCGGCCTTTCCGTCCAATCCCTGTGCTTCGGCTGGTGAACAAACTCTTTAACGCCTGTGGAGATATATGAAGATATGTGAAGATATATATATATATATATATATATATATATATATATATATATATATATATATATATATATATATATATATATATATATATGTATATATAATTGTATCAGTGCAACTTATGCATGTCAATATACACTGTGTACAGTACCATGCAAAAGTCAGAGACTATGCTGTAAACACAAGTTAATAATTTCTTTGGGTACTTCTGATGAGATCTGAGAATCCACCTGCCGGAAGTCAACATAAACTGAAATAAAAAGGATTCGCAAACAAGGAGAAAATCAAGCTCCACTCTTGACTTAGATCTGAAAATATCAACAAGTGTTACTGTCCATCCTTCCACTGTGAGAGAACAACTCAACACTATGGATCTGAAAGGATGTGTAGCTGTCAAGAAGCTGTTACTGAGAAAAGGAAGTGAAACAAAATAGAACAATTCAAAACTAAAAAAGCTGCTTGTATTTTCAGAACAATAGACACAGAGAACAGAACTAAATACATATGGGCTTACTAGGATCCCAAAAGGCTGAAAATCCAAGCAAGACTGAAGTTTTGGAGGTGTAAAAAAATACCCCTGTGGATTTCTTAAAAAAAAAAAAAAAAAAGCTTTTTTTAGGGAGTTAGAATAAAGCAAAACGGTATACACACTAAATACTAAAAATATCTAATATTATATTAAATTGTGATGGAAATATTTGTGATGTTTTGTTAAAAACACATTCTCTGCTTTTTTGAAAAACTTGTATTTAATGGCAAACAGACACCCTCTGTCTTTTGCATTTTACTGTAGGGAAACATGATCACTGAAGAAATAATGTGCAAGGTTACACACAGGCAGTTTACATAGTAAAGAAGAAACGCCAAGTTTTGTTGTCATTAAGAATTAACTGTGTTGAATGATTCAAGGTTTATGCTCGGGAGCAAGGATGGGCCTTCTCACTGTACCTGACTGACCCAACAGCCACAATTGAGGACATTCAGTGAGCAGTGAAGCATCCATGAGTCATCCTATTAGTGCCAGCACCAGTGGCAGACGACTGCACAACGCAGGAATACATGCACACAGAAGGTTATGACAACTGTCCCTAACACCACATCAACATCACTAAAGACTGCAATGCTGTCGTACCAGTCTGTCAACGAGTCACTCAGAATGGCAGCAGGTCATCTTCAGTGACAATACCCACTTTTGTCTTTGTGGAGACAATCAAGGAATCTGTGTGTGGAGGCACCATGGTCAGCCCCAAGATGAACAGTTGCCATAAATCACATGTCCAGAAGGCCTGGTGTTACTCAGCCTCCACCCATACCACACAATCGGCAGAAACTATGTGAGATTACTCAACCTGCATGGGATGGATTATTACAGCACACTATTATATGTGTAGCTGAATAAATATTTCCCCTACCAGTCTAACTTCATTATAATTTATTGTTTCTGGTTCTTGGTATTACTTTCCAATAACACCGCAATGGCACACTTCCATCTGAGTACAACTATTTTTTTGATGATAAGTGTATATAATGTAAAGTATGTGAGGACACTAATCTGATACCATGCATCTGTATTGGACAAAAGAAAAGAATGAATTGGATCAAATCCAGTAACAAACCTAGTCTGAAGTAGTGTATGTATAATAGTAAGCATAATTTTATTTTTAATAAGCCTACTTTTAGATGCTCAAATAAAAATGAAGCTTATTTTAAAGAAATATTGGCTTGGCTTGACCCATAGTTTCAGCTTCAGTACTGAAACAGTCTTACTGTGATATCTCTAGCTTAAAGTGTCAGTTTTCAGGTCATTATAACTAAAGCAGATTCCCTCGTTTCAACAGGATGATTTATGAATCATATTTGAATGATACATGACACTAGGAAAGCTTGAAGCCTGTGAGGGATCAAACTCTGTTTTCCCCTTCTCTTCACAAAGCTCTCCCTGATCACGGCTGGATTCACTGCAGCACCAGCCGTCAGCACACTCGGCTGTGTCACTGTTTTTGCTCACATTAGACACCTGGAGCTACTCGGCTGTCAGCTAATAAACCGGTGTCAGCACCTGCCTGGACAAACTGCAGCTGACTGCATGAGCAGGGGCAGCACAGTAAACAAGCGTTTCTGATTGCACAGTGGATAAATCTGTACAAGGATTTAAACTTCCATGGCTTTTCTGACTTAAAACAATTACTCTTAAAGACCCAGCAAACCTAAACCTCTTTCTGTTGAGGCTGATCTGGTTCCTGCGGTAAACTCTGGATATTTTTCTAATGTCCAGCAAATAACCAACACATTTCACCATACTTCTTTCCCTTCCATGTAAACTGATTGGTCTTAAAATTGGGGTGTCTCTAGCTGCCTGTCACTCGTACATTCATTTATACATCTACCAATACTGTTAATTTGTCCATTCATATATATATATATATATATATATATATATATATACACACATATAAAGGCAGTTGGAAGAAAGATAAATGGATGAACAAACAGACAAACAAAGCAACACATGGATGAATGATGTATACAGTGCACTGAATGAAGCAATTGTATATGTATAATTACTGATTATGTTGGAATAGTCACAAACAGACACAGAGAAAGTATGGCATGTTTACCTTAAAGTCATTGATGGAAAGCATAAGCTCTGGAAAGCGTGGCAGCTGGAAGAAAAAGAAGTAACTGGACTTGAGCATCTGACTGGGGTGACGCAGAGCGTAATCTGGGCAGATAAAGAGAAGAAAAGAGAAGAGAGAATAAGAGAAGCGAAGAAAAGAAAAGAGAGGGTAAAGATAAGAAGAAGAAGAAATAAAAGAGAATTAAGGAGGTTTTAAAAGCACAGAAATCAGCATTAGGCAAGACTCTCAGGATATTAAGGTAATAGGAAATAGGTAAACCCAATGTTACCAAAAGCAGTCTTGAAGAGTGCAGTGTTCAGTTCACACCCAGCAAATCCAAAGTGACATTGTAAGTGGACTAGGCAATCTCCTGCATCTATGCCTAAAGTGCTCCAGTAATTACTTCCTCCTTCATCTCATCCTCCAGGCTGAAGAGCCACAGCCAGATGGAGGACACCGCCCTGAGACGGCATAACTCTCAGGACTCACTCATAATACTGCATTGTGAATGGCAGTATTATGGCAGTATATCCAGTATGCATAAACCCCTAGTGCTAAAGCACAACTTAACACAATTTTCCCTTTTCTCATGTGTAGATAATAAGCTAAACATGTTTAGTGCTTTAAGCTTGCTATTTTTGTTTTGTGCTAGAGCACATGATTAAAGTTTATGTACAATATTTAGCATTGTGCAAACTGTTTGCTTAAATCATGCTTGTCAATGTTTAAATGTTAATCTCAAGTACATTTTCTTATGTGGTTTCTGATAATGCACAACATCCTGTTCTCTACAATGGACACATACATGTTACTCAGCTAAAGACTGCTCAGTTTTGTCCATTTGTACAGATAACAGTAATACAGGTTCAGAAAGCACATAAGCAAGTCTACTGAAGACAGACTTTAACAATGCTAATGAACTCATTTTCAGAAACCAAGCATGTCTTGGCTGTTTGATTCCACTGATTTTCTATGGACTGTTCCTGTAACATGATGTGACAGGAGCTCTTAGGCGTGTCCTGTCCTCTGCAGAGGGGAGCAGGACGGAAAAGAGAGCTTACCCGCAAACACACACGGGTGAGGGCTGTTCAGAACTACCAGCTTCGCCACCATCTCAGGGTAGTGAATGGCGCAGAGCCATGCGATGATACCTCCCCAGTCATGACCCACAAGGAAACATCGGTTGTATCCTGGAGAAAGATCACAGATGCCGTGTATGAGTATGGAATTTGTATGTGATATGCATGCACTCGTTTTCTTTGGGCCTTTTTAGCAGCATATCACAGCATAAAACTTACATATACACTATATAATACACACAACACACTCTGATAAAAGGCACTAAACTATCCCTGAGGTGGTACCTGCTTGTCACTGAGGCAGAAATTGATGCTAGATTTTCAGGGCGGCATTGGGCAATTACACATTTTGCTGACACAGGCGGACGTGATTAGTGGTTAACACAGATGAATGAAGACATTAACAATTAGGCCTGTGCAAACCTCTACTGCAGAGCATCCAATATGAAAGATTCTGGATGTTAATTTAATAATATACCCTTATTCTCTATGGTATAAAGTTCTTTATAGTAATTAGGGAATCAGCTGCATTCATCATACTAAAAAAAAATCATCATACAAAAAGACTTTTCCCCAGCTTTCTACTAATTACATACTGTAACTGTGAACCTAAAGTATGATGGGCAACAATATGAAAGACTTTTGATTGTTATAGTAATACTGATCAGGATGTGGAATTAGAGCTTTCTGTTGTTTTCTGTATGAATGAAGACACTAGTGTTGGGTGAACTGCAATGTGATTAAAAGTGATATCAACTTGAAAATTTAATCTGCTGCACAGCTTTATCATTTTATCAACTTAGTTTAGTTAAAGGTTATCCTCATTACTGAGTTTGGATTAGGTCAACAAATTAGTTTGAGTTGATCTTATTGAAACAAAACAACCTGAAATGTGGTAGTTTATACTCACTTCCTCCCTCAATGTATTTATTAATAAATGGCTGAGGGAGCTCTATGATATAATACACACACACACACACACACACACACACACACACACACAAACACACACAAACACACACAATTACATACTTCCAGCTTTTGGCACAGTCAGCTTTTTTGTCCAGACTCTGTGGCACTCTTTTCAGTGCCATCCTTTGACCCCGCCATAGGCCCGCCTGCTCATTATCTCTACATGTGTTAGTATGTATTCCAGCCCTGGCATTGTTTGCATGAGTTCCTAATCCGGTCTGATAATACCTACAGCCATCCTCTTTCCTGTGTTTCTTTGTAAGAAATTGTGCCTGTGTCTGTGGGGTTTGTTGGGGTTTCTTTGTTTACTCCAGCACTTAATTTGGTTTTAATAAGTCTTACTCACACCCACATCCTCCTACAACGCCTCTCCCATTTGTGACAGCTTATCTCATATCAAATAGAATGTAACAGCAGCACTGAGAAAGCCTTTTATTAAACAAGCAGTTCTGGTGGAGTGTTGCGCTACTTGCCTACATAACTTTCAGGTAGGTGTTGCCTTTTGTTACATGTTACTGTTACTGGGTGTGAGTACATGAACATGAAAGTTCTTTCTGTCTGTCTGTCTTTTTCTTTCTTTTCTTCTTTCTGTCTTTCTTTATGTATTTTTATGTATCTAAAGGAGAGACACGTCTTTGTCTCAGGATTAAAGGATTAAAGTTTGATCGTAGAGGTAGAGAATCAGAATCAGAATCAGAATCAGAAATACTTTATTAATCCCAGGGGGAAATTGCAGTAAGTGCCAGTAAGTGAACTTTAAAATGACAACATAGAACAAACCTACGAAAGGTTTTACAGGGAACCAAAAGTGACTGTTCCATAACAACACTCAAAAGAACCTTGTCTGCATAGAACCTCTAGGATTCTTCATTTTTAACTTATCATCATACTGGGTCTACTGATCAATGCAACAAAATGAACTTTACTTGATCTCTGCTCTGCTACGTTTAATTTGTTTTGTGTTGATTTGAATTTAATCAATGAACCATTGACAAACTATCAATGCTCTTCAATCTGTGAGACCCATAGTCTGCATGTACAGTACACTGAGCATATCTATACATCTCTGTAGACATGTGAGTGAATCAGTGCAGTTCTAAAGCGCATTAGAGTCACTGAGGTGAAATAGGTCTGACAGTCTTTCAACACATCACACACGTCTTCTACAGACTCGGTATGGCAGGACAGGAAGTGAAGTCGCTGTGGAACAGCAGCTGTATGCAGAGTGCTGGCTGTTCTCCTTTTAATGCCTGTTTAATAATGCCCATCAGCTGATGAACTCAACTGTGTCCTTACACCAATACATACAGACACATATACATACACAGAAGGAAAGGGTAGATGAGGAAAAGTGCTTAAGAGTATAAATTCAGTGTTAAAAGACTTGGGCAAGATTTGTAAAGGTAAAATCTAAAAGCATTTTTGCCAACATCACACTATTATCATTTTATTTATTTTTTTTATGAAAATGTATTTAAAATTATTTTAAGGGTTTCTGTCTTATTTGAACATACTGTAAAGTGCTGCATTTTAAAATGTAATTATATAACAAATTTCTTCTTCTGTTTCTTCATCATCTTCTTTTTTTCTTCTTTTTATTTTTGGTAGTATTAAACAAGTGATTCATATGCTCACTCATGTAGTGTTTGCCAGGCTGTGCCCTGCAGTGGTGCTAAACCAACCACTGCCATAACTTAGTACTTTTCCTGCTCATACACCTGATTCAGCCCCTCAGCTATTAATCAGCTTGGCATCTGTTTTTTCTTGCTGCCAAAAATAACCGTATATGTTTCATTCACTTAGTACAGGGCATTATAAGGACACCCCATAACATTACTGAGTTTAAGTGTTAGCAGTCTTGACAGATAACAGTGTAATACGGACATAATTACAGTTCACTCTTCCACCCTGATGTCAAGATATGATCTAATTTAGGCTAGACATTTAATTCAAAAAGAAAGATCTAAGGCAGCACACAGACGGGTAAATAGTGATATAGTAAGGACAACAGAATCACAATATTAATAATACTGTACTGCCTCATATAAAGGCCTTCATAAAATCTTCTGCAGAACTGTCACAAACGCACAGCTAAGACTAAAAGGTCCAGCAATGTTTTTCTGGTTTCATGGTTTCTATGAAATACAGTCATTCAGAGGAATATGATAAATACATTAAAATACATAAAATAAAGTAAAAAAGGTAGCGTTTACAACACTGTGTGTGCTCTCTCTGTAATTTTGAAAGGGATTTATTGTCAGTTACGAAGGGTTACATTTGTCGATTTTAAGTTAACTAATGTAACCTTTATGCCAGATGACCTCTATTGGAATAAGCATTTATAAATATTTCTGTTGGATTATGGATTATGCCATTTGTCATGATAACCTAATGTAGCCTTACTAAAGGTACACAACAGGAAAATGTCACTATGCTAATTTAGTTATCATCTGACATCGAAACACTGTGATATAACAGATATTGAAGCCCAGCACTACCTCACACTTTACAGCACAGTAAAGATGCGTGTACAATAGTCCGTAAGCTTCATGACGATGCCTGAGTAATGATGAATGACACATCGGCTGCAGGTCAGGGTGAAACAGGAGAGTTATTTAGATGTCAAATTTCAAAAACCGAGCAGCAACATGGACAACACATGGATCTTAAGCGCATGTGTCACTGACGACCTGTCATAACACACTGCAGGTCAGTTATACACACACGCGCATCCTTACTCAGACGGGTTCACTGTGATTTGATAAATGAGATCAATCTTAAAACCTCCACCTGACCTTGTCTCATCAGTACATCATGCAAGGATAGACATGTGCCGGCATGTCCTTGAAGCAATGTAGTATTTTACCCATGGTGGAAAAACCCTCCATCATTAGATTAATTCTAAAAAAAACCCTGAAATTACATCCCTTTTTTGGTTGATTTTTCCTCTTCAGATTTAGCCACTGGCAAATCCCATCCACAGGCCATGACTCTCCATGTCACACAGGGTCCTCAGGCTGGGGGGCAAAGACTGAATTTTGGGGAGCAACTGAATAAAAATCCAGTTAAATATTGAGCCATTTCTGCTGACAATAATAAAATGAAAACACTTCACCTTACCATGGGTTCTTTCACTACTACCCAGGGACATGGCTAGAACGTTTAGAACAGGTTGGCCTTGAAGTATTTGGATTTAGCACACTGATAGGAAACAATCGAAATAAAATGATGTTACTGTATTAAATGGCATAAAAACGATCCACAATTCCACCCTGACACTACTTATTGCTGGAAAATATGGCATATGCATAATGTAGCTCACAGAGCAGACCTGCTAAATGGACTTACTGCATATTCATTCACCTGTCAGCTGAATCTAATACAGCTAAATTAGCGTATCACAGCAAGATATGCTCATTATTAAATGTAGCGTCATTAGATTCTTATCTCTTAACAGATTGGAAACTACCCTGAAGCAGATTTTCAGCATAACTGATGTGCTATTAATAATGGGTGACGGTCTCACTTTCCATAACTATGTGGCCAGAAGGTGTGGTCATGCTTCATTGTAGTACTGCACTGGCCATCCCTTGGCTGTGGCTCTACAAGTACTAGTCAAATTTTATCTTCAGTTTGGTCCATAATAACCATGCACTCGTTATCCACACTTAACAAATAAACAGCATATTTTATAAGGAACCTAATTTACTGACAGGCTTTCGTGCTCTTTGCAAATGAGTGATGTAGCCTCATGCTGGTGAATAGTTTGTTCTCTATCTTATCCTTTTATTTTGTTTAAAATAACAGTGACTCTGGGAGCAGCACGTTGTTTTCTATTCTGAAAGAGACACAGACTAGTTTCTCATCTCTTAACAAAGGCTATAAGAAAGTCCCAACACCACCCTACCCATGAGCAACATGTTATCACATCTCTAAAGGATATAGTGGCTAAACAAAGTCCCATAACAAGTGTGAACACTACATGTGTGTGTAGGTCTATCTCTACCTGAGAATATTTCCTTAATTCTTTCCGTCTTCCACGTTTGTCCGACGGCTTTATCCACTCTAATGAGCACAATGTCTCCCACCTTCAGCACATTATGCTACATCGATTTCAAGTCCATAATGTAGTTTTTATTCAAGCTAGTCAGAATTCTGTCTGTATTTCCATCTTCATGTCGCATATTGTTTTTTTCAGAGTAGACCTGTGATTTACAGATGGAAATGCCTTTGGAGAAAGGGAGGTGAGTCTCAGACCAATCAAGAACTGAGCAAAGGTCAAAGGTCAAGGCTCATCTAGCTCACTGTGTGCATAGGTATGGACTGCTCCTCAAACTTCACTTCTTTTTAGACATGGATCTCACAAGTCGACCCCAAAGCATCTTTCTCAATAATTAATCTCAATGTGATTGTTTTTCCTTAAAAACGTATTGATTTCTAAAGCTACTTTAAATCTGGGTCTGCCTGGATAAATGTCTTTGCATTGTCTGAGTATATAAGGGTCTTTACCTTTAACCTATTTCAGATGTTACACTTTGACATGATCAGTTTCACTAGCTGCCTGCTACAACACACCCAGTAGTTTTCTCTCATCTTACTCTCTCCTCCATCCTTTACTTCTGAATACGCTACCTGCTCATGACATCGCTGCACCAACAGTTCTGAGTATTTATATTTTGTAACCTATAGATGCTGCACCTACTGCTCATTAAAGAATGCTTATCTTTGTGTTTTTGTTTATGGTTTGTGATTTTTATACAATATGTTTCGGCCGAAAATTATTGAGGTGTCTTCTAGCCATTTTGGCACAGGCCATATTGACAAATTCTATCCAGGCTGTTACTCTGAGACGTGGCTTCAGCCTGCTGCATTTATCTAGCTCTAACAGTGGATCAGATGTTTTCTCACTAGTACTGAGCTGAACAGCAACCTGAAAGCTGGACCTTAACACTGGATTGTCTTTATCAATTGGAATGTCCTTGGTTTACAGTGGTACTGACTGCAGGAATAAAGGTCCCCTCCACCACCACTGGCTACACACGCTACTTGAAGTCATTCCTTTTGTAGAAAGGTCAGCAGGATTGGTCTTCCCATCACAATGTGACCATGACTTCAGATTAGTAAAAGGTTAGAATCACAGCCACTTGACTTGCAACCAAGAGTTTCCATTTCTGGGCTGAACTCTAAATCCATGATAACACAATAACGGGATCTGTTAACATTAAGCTGTTTTAATTCCAGTTTCAGGGATTTCAAGAGGTAATTTCTCAATCTAGCACCGCTGAATGCTCCCATTAACTCTAGTCGCAGTAAAGTCATTTTTCTTCAGTGGAGCTACCCTAGACTTTGATCTTTGATATCGCCACCTGCCATATGTTCTTGTAAATATATGACTGCATTGTAGGCTCTCTGAATGGCATCACGGAAAACATGAAGCTTGCTGGTATTACTAGATTGCTGAATATCAATCTGATACCACAGTGAGTGACTGAAGCTCCATACACCACTGATGCCACTGATGCGGAAGGGGTACTGGTAACTCCTTAACCCAGCTAAATCCCCTCTCTCACATTTTTTGGGACTGGGAACAAGCACCCGATGATGAACAAAGCAAGGACACCAATAGGGTCAAATATGCATGTAGAAGATTCAACATACTTCTATTACATATTCTCTACTAATCTCTTTTAGAATGTCATTCAGCTGTTTCAGATCAAATACAAAGTTATCTTTCCCCAGTCTACACAATAACCCCAGCACTTTCAGAACTGTTCTGTGTGCAGCTGGGTCCTTGGTGTGACACCAAGCACACCTGGACATTTTCATAACATATATCGTATCGTCATTTGGATAGAGGCCCATTTTTTTCTCCTGACAAGAAAATCTGCAAAATGGCTTTGGTAATATCGGTAATGCAATACATTACACGCAGTAGATCTTGGTTCAAAAGTAGTAGTAGATATAGGGATGGACAAAGAAGGAACATCAAACACCACTCCTAACCTGGTGGTTGCCCTATCCTCTTTGAAATCTACGTAATGAGACTATACAGTGTCTATTGTCTGGCTTGCTAATTGTCTACAGACACCATCTTGCATATGCCTTAATGCAGATAATCTTGTTGTATCTTGTGTAGAGAGTTAAATCTGTCTTGAGTTTTTTTTTTAGGGTTTCAAGCCTTCATTGTGCAACTCTGGTAAACCTGGCTTGTCGTGTCACCATGGCAACTCAGCTTGGTACTGTCCATTCACATAGCGTACTGGGTTTGAAAGCTTCAGAGAGCTTCAGCTTCTTCAGGACTTTCTGTTTTCTAATGAATATTCCCCATTGACTCCAACACCCAAAATGCACATAAGTGCTTCAAGACTTGGGTGTCTGCCTCTAAACTAAAGTACATGCATGCAGTTTCCATTATATTGTATGCTGAAGCCACCAGTGTTTATGTCAGCTTTTCTATGGCGTCTAACACAATCGGCCAGTAAAACTCTGCACCAATCAATACAGACAGCTCAGGCTTATGTGTGGCGCATTGTGGAAAATCTGCAATCCCTTTTTCTTGAGCTCCTTCTGAACTTTTTCACTGGAAACCCTCTTTGCAGTGTATACATGAGAGGTTTCAACGGACACATTTTTTTGCTCTGTATTAAAAGCATTTTATGGGGCTGTTTTTACATTGTTGGTGAATGAAGATCCAACTGTGTGGAGATTAAGCACCTCCTGCCTCAGTAATAGTAGCTGTATGGCTGTTATCAAGTTTTTGTGAATGAAGCTTCTTTGGCTGCCACCACCCAGCAAAGAGCGAATAGGTTTCATGCCCTCTGGGCCTTATGCTCGTATCTTGGCAGTCTGCAAAAGAACTGTATTCTGGCTGTCTGGTTTTATCTTCACTGTACTGAAAATAACCAAGGACACAACAGCATCAGCACTGGCACTGCTTTGTGACCACACATGGCACATGAGATGCTTTTGGCCATGCAGAACAGAAATATGAAGGAACGGAAGAACGAAATGGGCCTCGTTAACTAATATGTTCCTAAGTTTTTTTCTCAAATTTCTTCTTGAGAGAGGTCCTAATAAGAAGCCTTGCTAAACAGTGTGTATAAAACAGTGCACCTTCGTTAGAATTTCTACCAGTAGTGCAATATGTGAAACTCCAGAGTGTGTTCATTTAAAACTAAAGAAAGAAAGAAGATACAAATAAATTCTTTTTAAGACACAACGTTACTGAGGTCTTAACCTCCTGAGACCCGGACTTTTAATATCGCCTAGCCTATAAAAACTAAATGTTGTCTTTGTACAGGAAGTTGTTTTGGCAAAAACAATGTCCTCATATGAATTCAAAGGGTCAACGTTTAAAAAGTATCATGGTACAGAGTAGCAGAAATGTAATGTCCTCATATTAGGATGCAAGGCTCTCAGAAGGTTAATAAAGAGTAGTGTTTGTGTATACCACCGACTTTACACACAAGGACACCAGCACATCATAATCGATCATTAACCAAGCCAAGTATTACAATTTCTTTTTATTTCATCGTCTTATTAGGAGAATACTGGTACAGAGAGGGGAGTGGCAGGTGGAAGTATGCCAAATAAAGAGAGTGAGGTGAGTTCTTAAATAGATTAATGAAGAATATATTAATGTTACTATTTATCAAGTGTTTTGCGCATATAGATGAGCTCAAAATGAACATAACTGATTACCTACCAAGGCCAGGATTACTGTGTAGCTTTTATAATGATTAAGTTCAGCAGTGATACTGTACACTACATTTAGTGTTACTGTGTTTTTTTTTCTGAAAACCTAGATTGTTGTAAAGACATTCCTATCATGTATGAACATCAAATGCTTGTTTTAGGTGTAATCCTGGCCATAGGGCAGAAAAAGCAGAACTATTTGCTGTATATTGTAATTCCACATTTACATTGTTCCATGTCATTACACATAAAGTCTTTTACTGCTTTAGCTGCAGTGGAATCAGCTTATAGCTAGCTAATATTTTAGAGGATGGAGGTGGGCTTTGATTCATAGTAGCAACTGTGCTCCCCCAGTGTCAAACTCGCTCCCACACCCTTGGTTAGACCACATGTTAAATACATGTAATGACAGCATTGAGTCACATTAATGAAGCAGTAAATAAAGCTGTTTAGCATTGACCTTACAGTGTATAAGAAGAAAAGGGTATACATGAGTAACATTCGTGTACTGAAATGACAGATTGTGAACACTAGCCACATGTGACTAAATCCTGTAGATGCTCGCTCTTGATACTCACCTTCTTCAGCTCAAGGTCATAAACAGAGCATCATAATGCAGCGGGGACAGCTTATCACTAAATTACCTCTTACCGCAACAATAGTCTTTATCGGCTTCTTTAACGTGTTCGGATTAAAATAGAAAAATTAGGAGAGCGAGAGAAAGAGAGAGAGAGAAAGAGAGAGATAAGGAAGCTCACTCTGCTTACCCAGATACTCCACAATGTCCTTGACGTCAGTGACAAGGTAGTCCAGTCGGTAGCACTCGGTGGAGGGGGGCAAGTCAGACTCCCCGTAGCCCCTCATATCCACAGCAACCACGCGGAACTCGCTCTTAAACTCCCTCAGCTGGTGTCTCCATGAGAACCTGAATAATAGACGGGGGTCAGTGTTTTGATGATCCACCTATTTCTGCTGCTCTGGGAGTAGGACGGTATCATATGGACAAAATGCTAGTATTACTTTGCTGCATATAGTAAAACACCTTTATTAATCTCGTTCTGCAGGGCTCTGAGACTCGGATGTTTCTCTGAAACTCTGATATCAGATTGACTGAGACACTGCTTGTGTGTGAAGTGCTGAGCTGCTAACAAGCAATGCGTGTTAAAAGGGAAAAGGCAAGAAACAAATCAAACAGGATAAAGGCTTGCTATTCAACTGCATGTGAGAATGCTGTGATACTGAATTTCAAGGATTGGTGACATTGATGTCTGATTTAAAGACACTGGATTTGCATGGCAGCGCAGCTCTAAATAAATCAGGTCTGTGTCACTTTAGCCTGGTAATGTAACCAAGATAATGCAGACAGCACAACCACAGCTTTGATCATTTTAAAACCATCGTGTGTAGCTGACACAATAAAATAGCTTTTAAACGCAGTGAACATCTTTAACGTTCATTTGCTTGTTAACTTAGTAAGATATTTAACCAATTTGTTCATTCAGTGCTGGGCAAAAGTACTTTTGCCATTTCATCACATTCAAGTTTCAGATAATTTAATAAATTGTAATAAAAGATGAAGACAACACATGTATGCAGCTCACATACACTCAATTGCCCTCTGCAATTATCTACATTGGAGGTTTTTGAGTATGAACTGTCTGTTTAAAGTCTTACCACAGCATCTCAATGGGATTCAAGTCAGGACTTTGTCCTGCTGCATAACCCAACTGCATTAAGTCACAAACTGGTGGGCCAATGGTCTACTTAAGGATTGTCTAATAAAGAGCAGAATTCATGGTCCTGTCAGATATCAGTCCCAGTCCCTATTAGCCTTAGCAATTGCTTTATATCCATTTCAGAACGGTAGATTTCAGGAACTTTGTTACTTCTGTATTTGAATCACATAGCCAGGCAGGTTATATTTAAGTCATGTGTAGATTCATTAGCTCTGGCAGTAATCATGCCTGGGTATGGCTATGTAGGTACAGCATTTTTCCTTTAATAGATGAAATCTTCATTTAAAATCAGCATTTTATGTTTACTTGGGTTATTAATAGTCAGATCAACCGATCATGGTTACAGACTGACCTGCATTATTCTGACCAAAACAGTTTGTGTCTGTTGGGCTGTTGGGTGGCACTAATTCATCTGCTCTCACAAATACAATCTGAAGGCACACTTTATTTAGAAGGTTTGTTTAGGCTACACAGCACAGTCAATTCTGCCATAACACCAACAGTATCCCAAAAGCAAACAATTCAGGTTGATTTATTTAGTAGCTTTTACAACAGGTGTTGTCCCAAAGCAGCTTTAGAGAAATCTGGGTCCAAGCCCCAAGTGAGAGAGCCAAGGGCAACAGTCGCAAGGGAAAACTCCCCTAAGCGGAAGGAAAAAACCTTGATAGGGACCAAGAGTCAAAAGAGGAACCTGTCTTTCTCTGCTCGACAACCGATTACAAAACAACAACACAGGAAAAGCAATAGGAATTGACAATACAAATCCAACAGTGAAAACTGAATGAAAATAGTCACAGGTTACTTAGAATAACTAATGATAACTAATGTTAAAAGCCTGCTGCAGTGGTAATGAGAAACAGATCTAAACAGAGAATTCTGTAATGATGATGAACAAATGTTTATATAATAAATGATATTTATTAGACAGTCCTATGCGGAAGAAACACAGTGGCAACTTTTGGCCAAAGCATTGCACACACATAGTCTTCCTGAACTCAGCGGGCATTTTTATGATAATGTAGTGGGTAAAATACTGAATACTCAAACAAGTGATGCAAATATACTGAATTTGAATAGACAAATCTACTGAACGAGAACTACTGTCACTTAACAACCACTACAGCAGTAAAGAAGCATGTGCTGTTTACTTCTTCTATCAGCATGAAGAAGTGATGAAGTATTACTTCGTCTGCTATGACGGTTGAACACCCCTTGCTGCAATGGTCAGAATACAGCTCACACTTATGCTGTGTTATGAGGATTGACTTGTTAATGTACTTGTGAAGTATATTTTGGCATTACACACACAGAGTCAGCTTTACAGTCTTTTTTATGATTGCACAATGTAATGTATCGTTAGCACAACATTAGTGATTTCAGTACTCATCACACAGCTGCAATATATAAACTAGACATCTAAATGATCACTACAAATCTAAATGATCACTGATCAAATGCAAATATTTCTGTCAAGTGTTCCTGTGGGTGTTAATATTAATGAATGAACATGAATCACCAAGTGTGAATATTGCAGTATAACCTTTTTCATCATCATGTAATGTAATCTGTGGCCCTGACAACATCCTTAAAATCCTTAAAATGTCTTAGTTAAAAGACAACAAAACAATAAACATCCATAAAATGTTCAGTGAGCATTCCATTAAAAGCTTTCTCTAAAATGTTACTAGCTAACATTAAATGTGTATATCTGTGTGTTTGCCCTGTGATGGACTGGGGGCTTGTCCAGTGTGTTTGTCAATTTCCGTTCAATTAGTCCTGTGCCAGAACTATAAGCAGTGTAGATGAGTGAGTAAGTGAGTAGGTAACGTTGCTCACGTTTTTGTCTGAAATATCTTCGCTAATGCACAGAATGAGTGTTTTGCCTATTCTCTCCCATCCTAGTGACACTCATTTACACCAGAGTGCACTCACTGCTATTGTAAAGAAAAGACTGAAAGAAGAGGAACAGATACGAGTGCGGCACGCTACTGCACACAAGATAAAAAGAAAGAAGTTGGCTTTATTGCCTTAATTAAATTGATATGTGGATATCAAAACACAAATAAATACAAATATATAATAAATAAACTATATGCCCTAGTTTGAGAGTAAGTGCATGATAATGAATATTTAAATGTGCAACTCTGCACTAGTATCAGTCAGCTAAATGTGCACACCGCTTACTGCAGTGTGTGTACAGAGCTTTCAGACACTTTTAGTGGGAACCCTGCTGCAGTATGGGTCAGATCCTGAGGTCACAGGTCAGACAAACTAAAAGGAATGTGCTTTTCCTCCTCACTCAGCTCACACACCGGCGCATAGGAGTGTTTCTCCCCTCTGCCAGTGTTGACGTAAACAGTTCTTTCAAACTTAAGGTCACCTTTAAACTTAGTTTTAAACCGAGCCCCGTTGCATCTCTGGGTCTGCGAGCACGCCCTAATTGAAGATTTTGTCTACGGAGAGACTGCAGAGTGCAGACTCAGAGAGAAAGTGTGTGCTGAGCCTCAGAAAGACTGAAGCCTGACTGTAATTCTGATGAGTCAGGTTCAGTGTGGACTACAGCACCAACGCTCAAAGTGATAGAGAATATCTGAATTCTAAAGTATAACAGACCAGTGCACACACCCACATACCGGGCTGCTCAAAACAGCGCAGCCTAGTAAAATTCTTTCAGCCTACAATATGGTGAGTTTATTGGACCTACAATACTATTATATATTATATTACTATGCATCGTGTCATTTTTGTCTGCTGTTATGTCATATGTCTTTTCACCGCTGTAGAGTTTTATTTTTAGATTTCTCAGTGATTTGCTTTTCTGTCTGTGGGTGGTTTACTGCAACAAACCATATAGTCCTGTATAAATAACAATTATAAAAGATTATGACAGATTTGGTTTAAATTTTTGTTTTGTTTTTCAGCATTTCTATCTTTCTACTACTCTCTTCAGAAACATGCAGTTTATTTCATACCCCAATTTATTTTATTAAGCCAAGAACCCCTCACCTCTGAAACATAGCTGCTTGGCATTATTCCACTATTTTAAGTAAATCTGCAGAGTGGTATAGATTTAGGCTTTTCATTCTTTGGCTGATCATGTAAAAAAAATACTGTAAACAGTGAAACAGGGCAGAAGCTATAGTGTGTCATTTGGTGCCTTCCCATCAGTGACAGGTAGACTGACAAAACGACACATTGTGCAGCTCTCAGAGCTCTGCCACAGACGCAATCGTGGCTTTGCACTTTCTGAAAAGTGGAGCATGAGGGAGAAGTGTCCTCCAGCTCTCCACAGACTGACCCTGAGGTTCCTGTCTGTGATTCTGGAGCAGGAGATTGGTCAGTGAAGCAGAAAGGAGCCAGTGCCACATTAATTAGGCACTGTCCCATTCTGCCCTCCACTCAGTCGACAGACTGGCCGGTCCACTGAGAGTGAAGAGCTGTATGTATTCTGTATCACATTTCACTAGAATACATCGATAAACCACATACGTTCCGGATCTGCTTACAGACAACAGGTTTTACAGAACCGTTATGTCATATATATATCCTCTATCTGCAAAATCACCCTTGTGAAAAAGTTTGTGGTTACGCAGTGAAATAGTTTTCAGTGCTGATAAAGAGAGAATCACTTGCTCAGTAAAAAGTGAACAAAGTGAGGTGTTTCTTTGGTGACATGAAAACTGATATGACCGTAAGAACATGCTTTGAGAAGCCAGAGTGCTCTGCTCTGCATTTACTGCAATATCAATACTGGTATACGCAATATAATGCATTTACTGTAGTATCAGTACTGGTATCACATAACAATATTGATTTTAGTGTTAGGGGAATTGGTACTTAATTCATTACTTAGTCCTCTCTGAAAGACTGGTCACATTTTATTTTAACAGTTATCTATAGATAAGTCAGTGTGAACTAGAAATCATAACGTTACCATAATACGTAGATGTATGCACACAAAAACGGCACCCAAAAGACATGTTTTGTTGATTCTGTTCATTGGTAAAAATAATTGAACACATAATCTGCAGGGAACAAACTTCTGCTTGCTGTACAGTACTCTCTCTGTGGTTTGTGTAGGTGTGCCGGAAGCTTCAAGTTACTCTGGGCATGGTGTGCGATATATCGATGAAACCATTGTGCTCCCAGAGCCGTACTTTGCTTGGAGAGAATGCTACCAACACAAAAGCTTGACTCAGAATGGAAAGCACGTGCAACAGGACGACCTTACATAGTCAATCAGTCACACACAGCTAAGCGTAAAAATTTAAATCATTTGCATGTCTCACAATGTCAAACCTACCCACCAAGTTTCATTCCTGCAGGTTGCGTCCTTCTATGTGGAACTATTTTTTGACGATAAGTGCATTTTACTGTACAATTTCTTAATAGTTTAATTCAGTTTCAGATTTTGGAGAGGAAAGGAAGTTTAAAATATAAAATGTGTCAAACTTTGGAAATCATTTTATGTCTGTTAAACAGTGTTGTAAGATACATGGTGCTTAAAGTAAAAAGTTAAAAAGGCCCATTTTCATTTCAGTGATTGTGTTTAGGGGAGTTGCTTTATTTCATTATCATGACAGGCTTATGTGTGAGAAAGAAACATGTCTCTGACTGATCAGTGCTGATTCATTTGGAAAACTCTCGTTTGCTGTCACCTGTAATAACACTATACACATATTATAGCACATGTTATATATTATTACCTAATGATACTTTTTAGCTAATAGGAAAATCTGTACTGGATATTAATGGCTGTGTGGAAATTAAAAGATGGGGTGGTCTGTGCACAGTTCTGCACAGCTCTGTTTGTGTAAACGGATCAGTAGCTATATGCCTTTGTGTCTGTTATCTTAACGTCTTACCAGAACTCGGGGAATCCATGCAGAAACAGCATAAGCGGCTTGCCCCTCTCGCCCGCAGCTACATAATGAAATCTGAGTCCAGACTCCTGCAACCACAAAGAGAAAAAGAGCCACAGAAGTTTCCCAGTGAGTGTAATGTGTATCCCATTGACTGCCCAGAGTTTAATTCACCAAAGGAGAAGGGACAGTTCCTGTAAATCTTGATATGAAGTTTATACTGCTATAAAACTAACCAGTGAACGAGTCCTGTATATGTGCAGTATCAAAGCCACATCTGTTATTGACATTTATGAGTAATTATACACTGATTTCATTTATTATACAGCAGAGAGAAAATAGCTTGCCTGGTGCTCTCCCTACTTCAGAATGTTCTTAATGGGCAAGGTCTTTAAAAACAAGACAACTCAGCACAGCTTTGCAGGGATATAAATTTTAATAATAACATGCTGGTGAAGACTTTTGCACTGCACCCTGAATCACCCTGAATTAATGCAAGGATAAAACCAGATTAGCAATTTTACCAGCACAAAACTCTTTAATGAAACAAAAAAAGGACTGCAGGGAAAAGAGGTCTGGCTCGTCAGCTACAGCTTTCAGCACCCTTATTTACAATCTTGTAGGCTTATCGTGCAAAATAAGCAAAAAAATACATGATATATACTGTATTTCCAAAAGCAACAAGACACCCTTTCTAACTGGTGAATTCAGCTACTTCAGGCAGCACCTAAAGCTGACATAGGGGTTCAATTGCGCACACACAGCTGGTCTAATCTCCACAGAAAAGCATCAACCAATAGAACGGGGCGCTCTGGAACAGTCACACATAAGCCTAAAATCACCATACCCAGCGCTAAGCGTAATCTAGATGTGTATAAAGACCCCAAGCACTGGGCTCTGGAGCAGTAGAGCTGTGTTCCCTGGGGTATAGAAACACCATCCAGTAGCTCTGAGATGAGTTGGAGGAGAGTTTGTGATGCAGAATGAATCATCCAACAACAGTACCTGACCTCACTAATGCTGCTGTGACTGAATGCAATCAAATCCTCAAAACAATGAGCCTCATTCACCAATATCTTAAGTTGTTTCTTAAATGTGGCTTTATAATAGTCCAAAGAAAAAGACAATGTCAAATTCATGAAGTGTTTTTAAATCATGGGCTGCTGAGTGTGCACAGGTTCTGTTCTAGCCCAAGGCCAAGCCCCAAATAAGAAAACAATGTTTCCATAAAATGTTTTCTTAGGAACAGCTGATGAGGCCCAGTTTTTCCAAAATCTAGTAATCTAACTTGGCGGGGAGAGTTAACCTGTTACCGTGGCAAAAAGGGGAACAAGTTTCCTAGTAATCCCCTTCATTTTCAGCAGAAACACTGAATAAGCAGACGTCCACAAACACTTGAGCGTACAACATAGGACTGCACAATATATCGTTTCAGATTTGTCACTGCAGTTCAATGTTAAGTAAGACAAATTAAACGAAACATGTCACAGACTTTTTTGCTTTAAAGCTTCTAGATCCACGGAGAAGAGTAGTCACAGCGCTCACCTGCTTTTGTGTTTCTGAAAAAGATGCTTCAAACTAACAACAGTAATAAAGGTCACTTCTCAACTTTGTTTATTTGCACCCATTTCCAATACATAATGTTAAAAGTTATACATAGTATATACATCTCTTACATCACATTCATCACTTAAACGAATTATTACATAGCTTTACATACAGTGTATTGTATAACCTTAGCTTATAGCTAAACATATCCAACAACTAATTATTATTAATAATTAGCATTATATCCAATAACTGCTACTATATTCCACCGCTGTCAGAGAAAACAAACACCATTTCTATCGGTCAGTTCAGCTTTTACACAGTCTGAATGTTTGTGTTTCCCTTGGCATTGTGTGTATATATTGTGATGAAAAGACCAAAAAAAAAAAAGCCCCCTATAAAGCCTTACCGTAGAAGTAAAGTATGTTTTCATGCATGGGTTTGTTTCACACCACAGCATGTGCAGGGCATGCGAGGGCAGCTGAGATGATCCGAACTTCAGTCAGAATGCAGAGCAGCGAAGCTTAAAGAACGCAGCTCCTAACAGGACGTGAAGATGTATAACTATAGTAACTCCTGCCGGCATTATACTCCGAAAACCCCGAGGCATGAACGAATGCACCTGACTTACTAAAAACTATAATGCAATTCATTCAGAATTATCCACAAATTTCAACCAACTCATTTCAACACATTACTTTTCTCAGTGTCTGCACAGGCTGCAAACAAACCGCCTCAAAACATGGGATTTACGTGTGCCACACGCAAACAAAGTGATCTCGACTGAAGAGCAATGCGGGCCATTATTCTGCAAGCATGTAAAATAAAAAGCTTCAGGAAAGCTCGGAGTGTCAGGAAAACGCAGAGTGTCAGAAAAAGCCCCGAGTTCTACGTCTCTGCTATTTCCCACCACGCGTGCACGCGCACAGCCCGCCTTACCTTTATCCTCACGTAGCAGTGCGTTCCCAAGGACGTGTCGCTCAGACATGAAGGTGGCGTCTCGCGAACTGCCCACTGGAAGGTGGTGGAGGGTCTCAGCAGGATGTTCCACCAGAGTCTGAGCAGCGCGGTGGTCGTGCACAAGGCGCAGTAGCCGTAGACGCAAGCCCAGTAGCCCAGTAGCCTGAGCTTCAGCGCGAGCCAGACAGAGAGCAGCAGCAAGTTGTGCAGCAGCCTCGCCATCTTTACATTACTGCACGAGCGCGAGCGTCTGCTGGTTTCAGCGAGTCTTGCTGCTTTTCTGCTGGGGTTTAGCGCGTGTCGTGACGGATGCGAGCATACATGGTAGTGACGCTGCCCTGATGGTGGAGGCTCTCTGCTCTGCTCTCCTGTGTGTGCTGGGAGGATCCCTGTGTGTATGTGCGTGTGAAGGTACACACACACACACACACACACACACATGCACGGCGCACAGCAGCTTAGGCGAGGCTCAATGCGGGACACGGATAGAAGCTCAAACCACAAGGTGTAGTTGCACCTCGGACTGAACCATTATGAGTTCTGAGCAGGTCTTTAAAAGAACTCATGGAAAAAAAACCGCCGAATTGATTACAACTGGATTTATCTCTCTCCCTGTTCCGAATCAGCTGTTTTACACAGCAAATCCATAAACTGTAATATGGATGTTATTGTTTTGTTATATATCACAGCTGAGGCATGGACTACATTACACAGGCTTCATTTAAGATACACAGCCTTGTGCAGAAGTTTGGGTCTCTGGTCAAATGACATTTTTGTTCATTTTCTAAGTGAAACTAAGAAGGCTACACACCCACAGCAGAAATGTGTCCTTTGCAAAAGTATCAGCACATTTTATATTTTATAACTTCAAAAGAGCCAGGCGAGATGTGAAATAATAATAAAATCAGAGATTTTGTATTAAACTGAAAACAGTATCAGAAATCAAATGTTTTGCCCATCAGTTACACTGTTCTTTTCTCGGCAGTCATCCTATACAATGTGTGGAAAATCCATGATCAATGGACCAAAAGAGATGCTCCTAAACACCTGCAGTAAACCTTTAACTTTCATGCATGCAGGCCATTTTGGTTAAAATTTTGGTCTACATAGACTGAAAAAGGCTGTTTTTCTTTTATATAGATGTGTATCCGGCCATATAAATAGCTGTTCATATACAGGGTAAGGAATGTCCTGTAAAGCTGTCCTTTAACGCTGTCATTTATGTGTCTTTACTATCAACACCTCCTACCACAAGCGCTGCATTCGCAAGGCTGCCAGCATTGTAGACGACCCCTCCCTCCCCTGTTGTGGACTCCTCTCCTTCCTGCCATCTGGCAGAAGGTACCAGAGCATCCGTTCCACCATTACTTGACTCCGCAACAGCTTCTTTACTGAACACACTGATGTCCCTCAACATATACTTGGAAGACCATGATCCACCCTTGAGTTGCAGAATAAATGTACGCTAAGAAAACAGTACCGGCCTGTACGGGTCTGAGAGCATCCAGTTGGTCTGTTATGACTAGGGTCCACTTGTTCTGTCAGAGCAGAGGTCAACGGTCTCACCTCTAAAGAGCTGGTGTGGCTACAGGTTTTCATTCTAACCAAACAGGAGCTCACCACATGCAACTAATCAGTGATTTGATGACAGAGACCAACTGATTAAACGAGGGCATTCAGGTGTGCTTCTTCTTGATTGGAATAGAAACCTGCAGTGGATAAGAGTAGAGAACCCTGCATTAGAGGAAAGGGTCACCTCAAATTAATGTAAACATTTCTCTCCTGGTGGGTGTGGTGTCTTACAGGTGACCCTAATCAAAATGCACAAGGGGTCACTGAATGATTTGATGATTGTGAAAACGTGTGTTACGGCCTTCACAGCCACCAGATCTCAACCCAGTTGAGCACCAAAAAGATTTGCTTGGACTGATGTGTTTTTCAGCGCTACCATCATGATCAAAACATCAACTGCAGGAGTTCCATCCCTCTAGTACAGTTTAATAGACCTGTAGAACCAATGCCAAGCTGTACTAAAGTTTTTCTGATGTGAGTCAACACCTTGCTAAGACACAGGAGCATCACCAGAGGTTAATGGGCTAGGTCTGTACTAGGGGGATTTGGAGACATCGTCTCCAAAGACAGTTTTTTATTGGCCACAAAAGGTCTGTTGAACATGAAACAGTAGCGAACCTAAAACGTCTGCATCTTTGTAGTTCTTGTGCAGCCAGCTACGCTGACCATAACTAGCCAAAAGTCCATTTTGTAGGTGGGTTTAATTACATATTGTTTCACTGAATTTGATGTTTTAATGCCTGATGTTTGTTTCAATGAGTTTTAAACCAATAAGTTGTTTATGCTGGCTAAACTGTTGGCGTGTCTGTATTTCTACAGTTGATTCATGTCATGTCACATAAGGCACCTAAAAAAGGAAATCATATTTTGTAACAGACCATGACAGAAAGTTTGGTGATGCTACGTAATCTCACATGACTCCTAACTGGCTCCTAAAGTGGATGGCATACATAATTAAGTCAGAAGATCTGCATACAAATACAATGTGATTCAGGCAGACATAGGATGCTGAACGCTCTAGTCCTGAACACAGTCTGAGCATTTTGCTAATAATGGAGATCTATCACCCGAGTGCCCCTGCAGCACTAGTCTAATTGCACAAGGAAGGATATGATGGTACTGACCTGGAAAAGGACACAAATGTGCACAGAGGGTGAGTTACATCACACACACACACACACACACACACACACACACACACAAACTCCTCCTATTATAATCATATGGGATTTATTTATAGTATATAAATAAGGTCCCACAGGATCTGAAAATTCTGAAGTAAACAAATTTGTTGTGTTTTGAAAGTAAAGTAGCTTATAGTAGCACTATATAGCATTGAAATGTGTATACATATATATATATATATATATATATATATATATATATATACACACACAGTGGGGCAAGAAACGTATTTAGTCAATCACTGATTGTGTTCTCCTACTTAGATGAGAAAGGTGTGTAATTTTCATCATATGTACATTTCACTATGAGAGACAAAATGAGAAAAAAATCCAGGAAATCAAATTGTAGGATTATTAAATAATTAATTAGTAAATTATGGTGAAAAATAAATATTTAATGTTAGTGTGTTTTCATTATCAAATAAGTGTTTACTGCCCAAATAAATGGCTTCATGTCCAGGCCAAATTAGTCCCCTAGTACAGAAACTATACTGTGTATTGCTGCTGTTCGAACAGAACCTTACAACTCAAAAAATGATAACTTTAAAAAACACCAGAATAAAACAATGAGTAACATACAATATATACAAAAAACATCAGATCTAAGGTACATTCTAATGAAAAGGGGCTCTTACAAACCCAGACCTTTAACCTTGACATGTACTTAACATTTGACTTTTTTTGTTGTTTCTTTAAAGAGATTTTATTATTTCTTCTGAAATCAAAACATTTCTGTTTCTCGGGTGTTTTTTATACCTCAACCAAAGGTTTTTGCAGTATGTAGGTGCCTTATTTTAGCCACACCCCTGCATTTTTTATCAGGAAATGAGTCTGCCTCTCGAGACCGTATAGGGAAGCACATTTTGAAGTAAATGCATTTCAAAGTCCAGAAATTAATGTTAAGAACTGTCAAATACATTTCCTCTGCAGGTAAGTGTTTGTGTTCTAATGTTAAATATCTGGATTTTATGTGTGTACAACTGTTAAAGCTGTACTAGCTTTACTAGCATTCTTAAATTCTGCTTAAATTATCATCACTACTGAAACAGTCACTACCAAAATATGTAGAAAGATTTTGGAAGTAACATGATTTTGTTATTAGTAATAAAATGGAATGTTCAATAATTACTGTAATTAAATAAATGAATTAAATATAAAGGTACACAGTCATTCAGGACAAAATGACATTAGTCTAAAGTTCATGATCAGTTAAAAATGCCACAGGATTAATTTGTCCAGTATTTTAAACTGCTGAGTGATATCTAAATAGAGGGGCAGAGTGAAAGATGTCCAGATGCTTTATTGTTGGTGAAACAAGCCGTTCTGCCTTGTGTGTGTGAAAGAGACACTGGCAGGAAAGTAAATTAAAGTTGCTAGTTTCTATTAAACTCTCAGTTAAAGATGATCTGCAAATCAGCAAAAAGTGCACAAAATCAATATAATCAATATTAAACTCAGTATTGTCCAAGGTTTGAGAAAAAGTTGTCCAGGGTCGTCTTAAAGATGTGAACACTCAAGTTGGTCTACTGTTCACCAGCTTGTTTAATGAGTTTCCAGTTAAGCTGCAAATAGGAAGCCAACTTCACCCTGGTTTGAAGCCGAACATCATACTTGCTCCCTGACAGATTATTGGGAACGGCATGGGTAGTCCAAACATCCCCTTCACAGATAAGTTTTATGCATACATAATCTGCCATTGCTGTTGCTTCGTTGTCATTGTATATATAATGGCCCCAAAAGGAAGGGTCAGACTGCAGTTCAATTGGGAAGGAAGATAAAAGTTACCAAGAACAATAAATTGTGATTCAGACTGATCTGGGCAATATTTATAGAGCTACACATACAGTAGTGGTGTCTCTCAGTATGGTGTTGGGAGATCATGTTTTCTAACACAACATGCCAGACATCTCTGCATGGATTTGTAGAGGTTCCTAATGGTGTTCTGGGATAACCCATGCCAAGAAGCTTGAATATTGTTACACAGCTCCTGCAGATTTTGCGGTAGTAGTGGAGGTGGAGTGACACTAGGCTTTCTGGAAACCTGCTGCCATTCAGAGTTACTCTGTGACAGTCTGGCACAACATCACAGTCCTAGGTGACATTATGGACAGGCATCATAATGGTCTGCGTGCATGTAGTCCTGCATTATGCAGCCGTCTGCCAATGGTGCTGGCACTAACAGGATGATGCATGGAGGGCATTCACTGCTCACTGCAGGTCCACAATTGTATCTGTTAGGTCAGTCAAGTACAGCAATAAGGTTCATCCTTGCTTACATCACATGCACAGCCGAGAGTGAAACTTGAATCATTAGCATGCATCACAATGTCAAACCTAGCCATAATCACATGACCCCAAAAAAGAACACAAAAACAACCACTTAAATGAAAATACTTTTTTAATTGGTTTAGCTTAAATCTGAAATAAACCATTAGTCTTGTTTCCCTTGGTTCCGGTGGGATAGTAAAGTGCTTGTGTGTTGAAGTGCACGTGTCTGTGTGTGCAAAAGGAGAAGTGCTGCAGAATTGTCATGCCTTGCGTTGCATTGCGTCCTCCAAGCCCAACCCCAGGCCAGACTAAAGCTCAGCACAGGCCAGAAGAAGCTGCTGCTTTTAGACATCTCGGTGTCCACGCTCTTAAAAAGAGATGGTAATGGCACTGTTCGTCCAATAGGATGCAAGTAGAACACACAACACAAAGAAAGCTTACATTTCACCTAAACAATTTTCAGTATTTGAAAATTGGCATCTGGCAAAACTAACATCTGTCCTTTGAATAACAAATACTAATACAATTATATCAACACAAATGCAAATATTTCTTCAATATACACATTAACAACAGGAAGAAAAGACAGAAAACTTAAATATGACAATCAGAAATCTATAAACTGGAGTACAGAGCCTTTTTGTAACACTGCATGGGGGCTAATTCTATAAACACGTATTGAAGGCCATACAGAAGCAGCCATTACACTAGTGCAGAAAGACCAGCTATATCTTAACCACCCAGTGAATATATCTATGGAATTTAATAAATTATAAGAAAACACACATTGTTCAGTACAAAAATAGAAAACAAAATTTACATAAGAGATGAACAAAAAATATAAGGTGCGTCTGACATTTTCTTTCATATCTGCCCATGTTTCAATAAACTGTCTTTCACAAAATAAGCAGCAGAACTGAGTGCGCAGGTATTTTAGAACCAGGAAAAAAAAAAAAACAAAAAACTGTCAAGCTCCACTTAAATCCTACACTTCACAGTGCTCCCTTTCATTTCTTTATTTTACAGGAGCTGCTTCAGTATAAAGGTGCCAAAGTAAAATGAGGTAACCACATTGTAAGATTTTGCCCCTGATGAAGTGCTATAAACTCGTTTCAGTCGACAGGACTCCATGAACTCTTCAGGAAGGGGAGAGGACACAGGCTGCTTTGTTCACTGATGCAGCAATTATTCCTTCAAGCTTTATTATATCACAGCAATCTCAATCAAGGTTCTTCTCGAAGGTCGCCATGATGTCGCTCTGCATGGTCATGTCGATGATTCCAGACATCTAGTACAGAGAAAATGGAGATTCAAATTTGACCAATACAAAAAGTTTGGTTGCTAAGTAACAATGACTGAATACCCTAAGCTGCTGGAACACCTTTTTTAAAGATATACATATATGGCAATACATATCCAACCCCCACATTTATTTTACAGTCACAGCATCCTTTAAGTATAAATGAATAATTTCATATTTCTAAGAAGATTAGACATAAAACAAATATTCTGGTAAACTGCAGCAACTTTGGTAAAGCAGTTTTCAGCTGATCAGATCATGTCTGCACCAACAGTTGTATTACTTGGTTAAAGCATCACTGCTGTACAAAACATGAGCAACTTACAGCTTCTCGTCTGCGTCTCTCCTGTTCTCTTTTGCGCGCCACTTCTCTCTCAGGGTCCACAGAGTGTTGGGAAGGAGTTGGGGGTTCAGGGGCTTTTGGTGTGTCTAAGATAGCTGCCATCAGAGGAAGTTCTGCAGACTCCACCTCCGGCTTTGAAACCTGGCTCTCCAGTTTTGATGTGGCAAGCTGCTGTGTCAGGCTAAAATGAATAGATATTTAAATTAAACAACAACAACAACAACAACAACAACAACAACAACAACATGCTACTACACAACAAAAAAATTAAAATTAAACCTTCACCTCAGCAGATTGAAGCGTTAACTGAAAAGCTCCACCTGCCTAAAATAATTAAGGAATTTCTCAAGAGCAGGTAGATTACTGAACAGGGTGACAGCTCTAAAACCTGTGCAAACTGGCAACTGACTGCTCAAAATGCACAAACATCAGGAATTAAACTTGGATTTCCATTACATATAAAACCTTTAGCCTTTTAGCGCTAGTGCAAAACATGTACAACACTAAATTTTGGACATTAAACAAGGACATGAATAAGAATAAGCTTCTTTAAGAGTTTACATAAAAGATCAAAGATCAGTTATAAAAACATAGGTTAGTCTCCTAGGTTAGGTTGAGACCAAGCTAAGCTAGCTGTTCCTGCCCACCTGCTCTTATCTGAGGCACTCTTCTCTCGGCCTGCATCCAGCTGGAGTTTACGGGCTCGTTCTCGCTCTTCCTTCTCCATGGCAACCTTGCGGAATTGCTGGAAACTTTCCTTAGATGACCGGATGGCAGAGGGTGCAAGGGTAGCCATCTTGCCCAGGCTGGTCCATGAGTCTGCTTTCTTTAGAATTATTTCCTATTAAACAAATTATTTGTGGATCAGAAATTTTCAGCAATCTAACGCTACTGCTAGGGTCACCAGTACATTGCAGATTTAACAGTAAATATATAATTTGCTGATAAATAGGAATATTTAATTACATTTGACATAAATTACACACAACAAAAATCACCAGAGATAGCTTAGTGCCCCCCATTTTTATCAATTTGCCTAGAGTCTTAGAGTCTTGAGATTTGTCTATACAAAACGTATCCAAAGTTTTAACTTGTTATAAAAGCACTTAATTTGATTAAAATGTGAATGTTTTAAAAAATATTTACCATTTTGGTAACACTGGGTTTGACATCTTGGCTGGATTTACACTGGTCACCTACTTCTGCAAGTTTAGCCCCTGCATATAATGAACAGTAAAAAGAGGTTCATTGAGAAAAGGTCTGACTACAAATGAGAACTAGATACAAAACTCCTGGATGAGAAAAGCTGACCAGGCATTTTGTGCAGCTGAGCTGAGGAATCTCTCACTGCGCCTGGATCCCCCTGCTCCTCCCTTACATGAGGCAGCGGGGACAGCCCTGGGCACTGCTGCAGAAAAAGAGAAAAAGATTTTCAGGGAAAGAAAAAAAAGAATATGCCAGCTGAGTCCAGTCTGTGCATGAATTCAACACATGTGTACCCTTAAAGCAGCCATGTTTAAGATAATTCATAACACACTTATCAAAGCAACATTTTTACTTTTAGGCTGACTGGCACATCTTGTGAGACTGCGGAAAAAGAAAACAGATTACCTCCTTGGTGATGGGCTGTGATTTTGGACCAGGTGGGGCGGGGTTTATTGAGGGCACTGTAGGAGGAGAGGTGAGCGGAGAAAGAAGAGCAGGAAAACCTGACCACGAAAAAACAAAACAAAAAAGTTAATTCAAGATAAAAAGACACACAACAGGTAAAAATGAAAAACAAACAAACAATTAATGATCAGATGAGCACTAATAATAAAATAGCAACAGCATAAATAAATTAAAATATATATATTTAAAACAGTAATCCACGAATACGACAAAAGACAACGCCTAGTATGGAAGGGAGAGAGTGCATGCAAAGTTAATCAGTCTCACAGGGACAATGTTTGGGATCCACAGGAGACTAACACAAGGCAAACCAGTGGGGGGCGATTACGGCGGTTCAGGGCAACCTCTTACCTTCCTGCTGATCTTTCAGCAGAGGCTTCTCTGAGGTGGCAGAGGGACTGCCGTGGGGCTCCTCCAAGACAGAGTGAGGCAGGGATGGGGAAGTGTGTGGTGAGGAGGGATCTACTGCATTCTGGGGCTGACTGAGTGAGGCAAGCGGATGTGAGCAGGCAGTGGGTGGAGAATGTTTGGGTAGGGTTTTTATGAGGCTGCAAAGGGAGGGTGCAATGGATGGAGAATAGGGGCCCTCTTTGGGGGGCACAGTAAAGGGCTGCAAAGGGGCTGTCCAGGTTTTGCGTAACAGAGGAGCTGCTTTGGCACTGGGTCTGGAAGGTTGAGGAGGCAGCCAACTGTGCAAGGCTGAAGAGGAGGGAAGTGTGGAGCAGGTTTGACAAAACAGAAATGCTTTTAACAGAAGTATGGGCAATTTCATGGATTTCAATGGATCTCAATACAACATGACATGCCCAGACATTACTACTAGACACAAGCACAAAACCTTTGCACTTTGAGGCAGTCAAAACACACCACACATGGATATACTGTACATTTTTTTCCAGATGTTTGACTGTTTTGTGGACCTTGCTTGGTCATATTTGTAGTCTGTATGACCGCAGTCACCAAGCCTTTTGAAGACTAAGCAAAAGACAAGCCTATCCATTAGGGGGAGATGAGAGACAGCCCTACTGGACAAATCCACAATTTTAGCTGGTTACGGAGCATACAGAAAAATTCTGTTTTGTGATGACTGCTGTAACTAAACACTGCTGGAAGGTTCATTTACAGGTACAGACTTGGTGACTAATGTATGGGAAGGATGAGCAGGTGCAGTGAGCCTAACCTGGTGGTGCTGGAACAGCTTCTTTAGCAGGTGGCTTGGCGACCTGCTCTGTTTCCGTCTGCGCAGACTTTTGGGAGTCTGCTGTCGAGGGCAGAGGGTGCCCAGACTGAAGTCGTACTCTGCAAGGCTCCTTCAGCTCAGAGTGAGAGCTCCGCTTCAACGCCTGATTATGGAGGAAGGGGGTGGGTGGGATGGGGGGACAGTGGGGCTACATTTCACTCCAAATTTACTCTGCACAGGGTGAAGTGAAATGCATAAAAAAAAAATAGGGGCCACTAATTTGTTTTTCCTTTACCTTGTTTTTACCTTTGTTGCCATGACCAGGGCCTTTGTTTTGCTTCTTCTTAGCTTTCTGCTCTGTAAGACACGCATAATGCTTGTTATTCAGTCAGAGCAGAGGTAAGGGAATAGCCCAAATTTCAGACACCGTTAATGTCTGTCCAGTCACTGACTGGGCTGAATATTCTTAACATTTGCACACAGGTGAGGACTACATGTACTGAAGTGTATAGACCAACGAACACAGCACAGGCTGTTGTGCAGAAATATACAAATGACTCCATAGGCAGAACATGCAGTAATGTACAAGTAAAACATAAGCATGCTAAATACATATAAATGGCCACAGAGCTTAAGTTACTGAACAAATTATGTATCCTAAAACTGTTGCTCTGCTTTTGCCTCTGCAAAAAAGTTCAGATACATGCTTACTAAGATTTACTTACAAGTACAAATGTGCACAATATTTGTCACTAGTTTAAAATGTGACGGTGAGTGGAAGTAAAAGCAACATGTGATGGCAAAATAAAAGACAAAAACACAACACTAATCTTAAAATGTACAACAGTTGTCTAGAAAATGAGTTTTATTTAAACCTTCAGGTGTTAAACACCAAATATCAACCAATAAGCTTTAAATCTGTTTAGGTAAATAAAATTTGCAAAAAACTACAAAAGAAATAATGCAGTTGTTTTAGCAGGACAGATGGCCACCTCCTACGACAAAGCTTTGTTTGGTCCTACCATGCCCATGCCAGCTAGTTACAATCTGGTCAATACCTCATATACAACATTATAGTAAGATACAATCCCATTATTTTCTTTAACATATATAACTGTACAGAATCCTATCACACATGTACAAAAAATGAAATCAATCTAAACCAATGTAACAAGAGAATCACACAATCACAAGCAAGTGTAACAGTTTTTAATGAAGACCAGCTATGTCTCAATTTGTTAAAAAAGACATTCTCTGAATGCTCAACAGCTTAAGGAAGCTTAACGCTTTATTTCCATTACACATTTCAAAAATGTAAAATTCCAATATTTTTTAGAAACCCATTTAGAAACAAAGCTGAGTTTGGGATAACTCTAGCATGACTACATTTAAAGCACAATTTGTGTGAACACAAGCAACTGAGCGTTTCCACACTGAGCACAAGCTGGCCACATTTCAAAACTACTACACTGCCTTAAAATGCAAACAAACAAAGTGATTATGATGAAACGTGAACCAAATGATCAATATCTAAGAAGAACAGCAACAAAAATGGTAATAAATAGAATGTGACAAAAACTGGAGAAATAGAAAGAAAGATAACTTTGTGACAAGATCTCACTCATTTGGAAGGAAAAAGTGCACAAAAAAAAAAACAACACAGGAGAATAAACAGTTTACACCCATTTAACAACATGCAAACAATAAACTCAGGAAATTTCAAGTATTTAGTGTTCCAGTAAGTGTTAAGGTGACCTGTCTCTACCTATAAAATGATGGCATGTACAAGCAAAGTTGAGCACTTTTTGGGTTTCTTTGTCTCCTGTTTATTTCGTCTTCTCCTCAATCTACCAGTGGTTAAAAAAAATAGAGAGGGTGATTTTACCTTTGCCCCAAAGACGGTTAAAGAGAGGTGGGAAAAAAAGAGGGAAAAATTCTTATGTAGATCAGCTAACCTGAATCAGAGTCACTGCTATCAGAAGAGCTAGAGTCAGTGCTACTGCTGTCTGAGCTGGAGTCAGAGGGGCTGCTGCTCTCGCTGAGGCGGGACGGCAGTGTCAAATCCTTTGGTTCTCCTGCTTCACCTGTACCGGGCAAAGACAGACACCAGCACTTGAGCCAGAGTGACAGCAGTAGCTTAAACAATAAGTGCAAAATTGTTAGGATTTAAGCTACAATTTGCCTACTGCTACACAGTCTTTGTTTTCTTGTTTAATAAACTGAGAGGGCAGAATATAGAGACAATGCTTACTCTTGCCCTTCATTCTCTTGGTTAAGCACAGCTCTTCGCTAGCATTCTGTTTCTCTGCCTGCTTCATCTTTTCTGATGTTAGCTTCTGAGACTTTTTCTCTACAGAAAAAAAAAAACAAGTGTATGAATAAAAAAAATACATACAGTCAGATAATATACACTTACCATCCACATTATTAAAAACCACTACTTTATAGCTCCAAATTGCAGGTGTACAGTTAAGGACTATAGGCCATCTGTTGACACAGGCATCCACTAGTTTAGCAAAAGGTCAATTTATGACCCCGGAGCTGCTCTTAGCTGAAAATTTATGCATTGTGCAAACCTCTAATGTTGTCTCTGTTGTATTTATTCATTTAAAAAATGATGTCTACTCCTATCTATCCAACAATAGTCCTGTGCCTGCAGTCAGAAACCAATTAAATATAAGGTAGAAGGTGACTGATAACAGATGAGCAAAAGCCTGTAACTGTACACCTACCTATAAAATGAACCTATAGAAAGTGTTCATCTCAAAGCAGTCAGTGAAAGTATAAGTTGTTTCCAATAAAACGGACAGAAGTGTAGATCAACTGTTTAGGGTGCATTAAATCTGGGTTTTGACATGTAATCTACTCACGGTGAGGCTTTTTGGGCTTCTTCCTGAGGCAGGTCATGACATAGCTCTCCAGTGCTCGAAGTGTAGACGGCTTGAGTGTCTCAAAGTCAATCTCAATTTCCTCTGGATCTGTGTCCCTGAGCGTTGGCTCTCTGGTCTTGATGATGTTCACCACTTTGCCAAGTTTGTCTCCAGGGAGCTTGTTGATGTCTAGACTCAACTGCCGCTTTTCTTCGTAGGACATAGGCAGAGCGGGTACTTCATCTTCGGACTCGTATCCTCTATCCTTACTGCGCCTAACAACAGCAAAGTTTGTATTTAGATTAGTGAGAGAATGTGTCCACAGGCTGCGTGCCAGTGTGCAAGTCTATGTGCATTTACCCACCCAGATGACTTGCTCCTGCTAGCCCTTTTTTGCACTTTTGAAGGAACTGCACTCTTAATTTCATCAATCTTTCTCTTGCTTTTTTTCTTCTTTTTCTCCTTTTTTAACTTCTCTTTCTTCTTTGGTTTTAGTAGAGGTGTTTGAGTCAGTAACTGCAGCTGTTCTCGCACTGCCTTCAGCTGTTGACATAGTGGTAACAATTATTAACAATAATTATGTATTATAAAAAAATTTTTTAAAAAGAAGATCAATAATGACAGTTTAGTGCATTGCTTTTCAATACCTGCTCCTCAAGATTAGCTAGGCGTTGCGCTCTCTCCTCTTCATCTTCATCTACCTCTGATTCGGATGAGCTTTCTGAAAGAGAGGACTCTGTTTCACTGCCATCTGAGCTGGATGGGCTGTCTGCTCTCTCTTTCTTCCCTCTTTTAGGCGCAGGAGGCTGGCCATGACCCAAAACCCTTGGCTCATCTGGGATCTTGGCGAACCGTGACTCAAAAACATCCTAAGCAGAGGAGACCAACATTTACTGTAAGAAAATCTTGCATACCAGGAACAGGCTTTGGCCTTAAAAAAAATACTTTTGAAAGAATGACAGAAACTGTTTTTTTTTTTTTTTTAGGGCTGTACACAGTCAGCACACACCTGGAGTTTTCTGGCCATGGCCACAACCTCATGGGTAGGTGGGTTGTACTTGTAACAATTTGAGAACATGAGCCGGACATCTGCGGCAAACTGAGAGACGTCTGTGTACTCACGAGTATCCATTTTTTTCTGAGTAGAAGCAGGGGCAGTTTAGAAACAGTAATCAACCAGATCAGCAATTATGCAATCTTTGAGACACAATCTACAAATCAATTCAAAACTTCAATCAGGTTTCATCAACGTCTATAAACCTTACTTTGATGGTGCCCAAATCCATAGGTTCATGGATAATGTCATGATAGTCATGAAGGCCGAGCCCTTCGGCATCCACAGGCTTGTAGAAAGGCCAAGCGTAGACTGCGTGTTTCTTGGCGAACAACTCCTTCAGGATGCCACTGCAGTATTTGAGTCTTTCTGAGAGTTTAACTTTGCGGCCCACCTGGTGCTGCTGGGGTGACTCAGGTAGGTCTTTGCATGGTGGTTTGATGGGCCTGCCGCTTCCTCGCCGGGAGAACAACTTCAGGACCTTTGTTTCTGTCACACAAGGAGATGACTCACAGCTGGTAATTGTGGAGGCAGAGGGAGTTGTGGTATCTGCTTTTCTTTTCACACCTTTATTCAACTGCATAAAAAATAAATAAATCCACATTAATTAAGCATTGAAATTCAGCTGGACTCAGTGTCCTAAATACTGTACATTTATAGACGGTAATGATACACTCACACACAGTCATGATATGTCACACAACATTAATTCATTATTACCAAGATGAGCACATTTTTTGCAAAGTAAAATGAGGACTCACCTTGGCTTCAAAATGAGCAGACAGAGGAGTTGAAGGGATGGTGCGGACAGCTTCAGGAGGGATGACAGTCACAGTCTGCTGAAAGACCACCTCAGAAACAGGAGAATGTGACCTTATTTTCCCCAGTCCTGTTAAATATTAAAATAAAAAAGTTTCCAGACAGGCTGCTTTTGCATGTAAAGATCTTGACAAAGTTCCATTATTAAAAATCATAACATACTCCAATCCTAGAGAACCCTTTTTCTGCACATTGAGGTGTTTTCATTACTTTAACACACTTGATCCATCTAGGCAGATTCCTGAACTGCAGAACTGGGTTTGTGAACAACTAGTTTCCATTAGTCAATACCTGTAGTTGACTTCCTCCTTCCTTTCAGTGGTGCCTTGTTGGTAACTGCAATGACTTCACACTCGTCCTGGGGCATGTCAGCCACCTTCTCCAGAAACAGCTTTTCGAGAACTTGAGCCATTAACACTATATCGTCCCCTGGCTAAAGAATATAAGTTTTAATTTAAAATTAAACATTTAAAAATTTATAGACAAGAGAACAGTTTTATGAGCAATTCTCACCCGATTGTACACATAGCAATTTGTGAACATTGTGTTGAAGTCTTCAATACATTCCATTGCTTTCCAATAGTAATTGTTTTCAAGACGCTTTTTGATGGTGCTCAAGTCCATTGGATTTTTAATGATTGTATAATAATCCTGAAATTGAAACCAAAACATTAAAGTCAATAAGCTACACTCTCAGGAATGATATGCATATAAACAATTCTGAATTTTTTAAAATGTAGTCTATGAAGAGATAAACTACTCTTTTAATAAGGTAAAGCATGTTTAGCATTCTGCTATAATATACATGCCTCAACAGACCACAAACCATCAAATCTTTTGAGTTAAATCAGGCATATCAGTTCAGCTAAAACTAAACCACATCATCAATTGTGGAGAAAAGTCATATTTTGTACGATAAAGTTCATTGTCCAATAAAATATCCTATATGTGTGAGATACTGATTTTAATGTGTGTAAAGATCACCTCCATATCACATTTATCTAAAGACAAATATTTCATTCACTTTCACCATCAGCTTAGTTACTGCTTGTAACTCCTTGTCAGTTTCTCCTTGTAGGGTAGTTTGGTCATTCAGCCCTGTACCTAATTAGACTCACAGGCAGGTTGAGTTGAACGGCATCCACAGGCTGTCTGAAGGGCCAGGAGAAGTGATGTCTCCAGAGAGCTCTGACCACCACTTTCTCAAGGTACTGAAGCTGGTTAGTGAGCCGACCAGGCTTTCTGGGGTTCTTATACTCAGGGGGAGGGGGATTCCCCTTCACTGTGAGCATCATGTCGGACATGATAGAGCGTGTTCCAAATGGCGACAGGCACGGAAAGCAGGATTTTGGAAGCTACGTCTGGTGGGCAGCTCAGTTCTCATTACACATCCTCTGGTTGTGTCACACTGCGAAGAAGAAAAACAATTTGAGCACAGTCACAGCCTAAGACCATATAGCTGGGAGTGATTTAAAAGTGAAACGGAAATTAATATTTGCAAAAATACACAAAACACATGGTATTTTCATACAGATACATGTTTACAATAGTGCAATAGGGCTGCTAAAGAATTTGGGATCTTTACCCAAATTAAAAAAAAAAAAAAAAAAAGTCAAAAGGAATGTTTCAACCCAACATGTGGTGCCATGGTAATCCCACAAAACAAATCTTTTATAAGGGGGTGATGGGATATATATATTTTTTTACTTCTTTACCATATTCACAAAAGTAAGTGGGGCATTTCTCTGTATTAGCAACCCAAGCTGTATTTGTATCTGAAAACACATCTATGTGGGGGATGAAAGTCTAGCACTTTTTAATATCAAAAACGAACGTTTACACTGTGCATTTACAGAATTACCAAAAACATTGTTATACGTGCTCGGGGCTGCCTGTACATTTAGAGTTAAACTAATCAGATTCAAGCAAACCACTTTACTGGCTGTCTCACACATTTAAATAAGGGGTCCGACTCAAGCCAGAAAAGGTGGATATTTTGGTCTTAACTACAAAGACTTCAAAACATTAATTTATAAAAGAAAACTTTACAATTATTGTTGAGATATTAATCACAATTCGATATTTGCTCAGCTCCACCCCTTTTAAACGAGATGCATCCATCCTTTTAAAACTTACAATTAACAAAGAGCATGATTTCTTTTACAGTCACCAATATAAACTAAGTTATATCTAAACCAGAAGCAACGAAGTTCATCTGTAAACTGCCGTAACACGTCCCACCTTTAAGGTAACGCTAAAGAAAGGATTAAGAAATCGTTTCTTGGTGTGCACTGCCCCCTGCTGCCCAGGACAGGGACCACCAATCTTTGCCACAGAGGGCTGGTGTGGTTTTAAGTTTTCATTTCATTCATGCAGAAGCACACGATTCTTCCGATCTCATTTGTTATCAATCTTCTCAAGCGATTATTTAGTTAGAAAGATTATGCTCTTGACTGGTCTGAATTAAAACCTTCACGCACACCAGCCCTCTGCTGATGAGTTTGGGGGCCACTGGAGTAGCACAGGTCCTGGAGTACCCACGGCCCGGTATATTTTAATTACACCCCTTGCTCCGGACACACCTGATCAACCCAACATGCTCTACACGACTTTACACGGGTGTGCTGGGCACAGGAAGTTACTCAAATGTTCAGGGCAGTGGGCCCTCCAGGAGGCAGGGTTGGGTAAACGTGGCATACAGGAACAACGGTTCATTTCTTGACTATCAAGCTGTATGATTCATGTTACAACATACATTGTTGGATAATTCTTTTCAGAAAATGCCCGTTCCCAAGACACATCCAACATGTTTTGGTCTACTCCGAAAATACGCCTCACATACCCTAGGTGAAATCAACAAATTACAGTAATTTGAGCACAATCGAGCAGCTCAATAAAATAACGTTACTTTTAGTGCAACATAGTCCGTTAGCTTTATATTTTAAATCAAGACAATTCTCAAACAGCTCCGGTCTCTCACTACAGCAGAGCTCCTTGACTGAAGAAACTTCTCCACTGTTTACATTCAGCTGAAACTGGTATTTAGCAAGTGCTAAAAATAAATGAAATAAACAATAGCCTATAAAATAGCACACTATCGCAGTTTAGGAATAACAGTTTCTAAATGATCATTCACTATTCTGTCTTGGACCCATAAAACAGTACTGCACGGACTCCTCATCACTTACCAAATACTTCACAAGGTCTTCTTGCAAATCGTTATGCCCGAATCCAGTTAAACAAAAAAAAGTGTGTACATTTCAAGTATAGATCTTTCGGTGCATTTTATTCAGCAAGTACATTAACAACGTCACTTTAAGAAGCTCCATCACGGACTTGTAAAGTTTCACATTTAAGAAAAAACAACAAAGAGGTTTTAAAAAAAAAAAATCAAAGTTTTAGAAACTACACAACAGAATGTGAGCTTGTTTTTTGGGGATAAAAATTGTACTGGAAAAATTATCTGAAAGTCCGTTGGGACTCGAAAGAAAAGAAACAGAAGTTGTAAATTGTAGTTTTATTTGCTAATACTTGTACATTGTTTTACAAAAAAAAAAAAAAAGTGGAGAGAAAAACGATTCAACAAGTTTTGCTTGCACATACCAGTTAATACACATACCAGCGTGACTACAGGGGACACTAACTCTATTCTCTCTCGCACACTGATGTTGGTATTAAGTCAAAAGTTATTGTCGGTGCTAATAAGCAAAGCCAAGAAAACCTGGGAAACGCTGATAATTTTGTGATGTTTTTTTTTTTAAAGCCGGATTTATTATTTCATTGTAACACCCACTCACTCTCACACACACACCTCTGCCTGCATGATGCAATCGACCCAAAGGGATTACATAAAGGGGTCAAAGCGGCACACAACATACATTCATTTTGTTTTAGGGTAATTTAAACGTTAGTTTGAATAACCTTACATTTAAACTAAGTGAGTGCTAATACTCATAAAGCATAATCATTGGCCACTTCGTTTAACCGAATTGAGGTGCCCGCTACAACTGGTCAACAAAATGGAGATCGTCATGAACACCACAAATGGCAACGTCCTCATTGGTATACGTGAGCCCTACAACCGTTTACTACCTATTGCCAACTAGTAATGCCGTCCCGCTCTTCAGCCTTTGTCCACTTGCTTGCCATCAAAAGCTAAAAAACAAATGTAAACTGTAAGCAGGTTACATGTATTAATATCACGCCACCACTCATGTCACAAAGAATATTTAGGCAATGATACTTAGTGAGCTTTGAAGGGCACTAGAATTTTACAGGCTTTCAAGTGCACTAACTATTCTGACGTGCTCGACTAGGGGCACTACATAGAATGCAATAGCGCAGATTGGTGCGCCGCCACTACCTCTCAGTCTATCTTCACACTAACACTGCCCCGCTCGCTGAGCCATCACCCGCCCACAAACATAAGCTAGTGAGCAAGGCGTGAACTTGAACTCGCATGTTTACAGTCCCTCTTATTCTCATGTCCCGTTCACGTCGCTAGCTAGACATCATTAGCTAGCTCAAAATGTTTTACCTTTCCGTCTCGGGCACAACAACGAGCGTTTTAAACCGCAGACCCTGAGACAGACGTTTCTGTGCCGACGAACTTCTGCAGTAGAGACGGCCAAGAAGGACCTTGATGTTTCTTTAGCCAGGATACCGAAGGTTCGCGTTAAAGGTGCTTCAAAATAAAGTCTTAAAATCAAACGACTCGCTTTATTTTTCTCCCCCAAAAAGACTGCGCAAAGGTATCTTCAAATGGCGGACCAACGGCTCACAGCAACCAACCCGTTATTTATACCTTTCTGCTCTGAGCTCGGTCTCCGATTGGTCAATTTCCTTCACGTGCTCTCGTTTTCTTTGCACTCGATGGAAAATAGCTGGGTAACGAACACAATACAACGTCTTTTCTCCCAAAACGTGTCTTTGGAACCGGTTAATACCTACTGAAATAAATTATCGTCAGTACAGGACATCAAAAAAAAACGAAAAATAAACAACCCAAACAAGTACGTCAGACTGTTTTTTTTTTTTTTTCCAAAACTGCCACATAACTGGTCTCGCCACATCACATGACCAGTTCTAGAACATTCTGTCGAACCTTCTCGAGCTCGTTTTCTCGTTTTAAATGCCATTTTTTGCTAAAGATTATATTCTTTGCCCCGTCGATGTTTTCTTTTCACCGAGCTTCTCGCCAGCGTCGGCTAACGTGCACCCTAGCAGCCTCAAAAATCTCTCACAAAGCGAAGAACGGCACGGTTAGAGAGAGGGAGGAGACAACACGTAGCGCGCATGCGCGGGTCATGGTGGCAGTGATTGGCAAAGGAGCTGGTGGTTCAATGACGTCACTCTCGATTTCTCTCTCTCTCTCTCTCTCTCTCTCTCTCTCTCTCTCTCTCTCTCTCTCTCTCTCTCTCTCTCTCTCTCTCTCTCTCTCTCTCTCTCTCTCTCTCTCTCTCTCTCTCTCAATCAATCAATCAATCAATCAATCAATCAATCAATCAATCAATATAGCTTCATTGTCATGCCTGTGTGAGGTACATTATCGCCAAAGCATTACAACAATAACAGTAAAAGCGGTGATAACAAGGGGAATACCACTGTCTATCATGCTGTGACATTCAGTCACATATTTAGCTGTATTTAACTGTGCGCTGTGTCCATCTCAGAGAACGATCCATAATTTTTTTATTTGTGTTAGATTTTCAAAATTTGGGATAATTTCTCAGAATATGTGCAAATTTCCCATGTTTGTCCTCATCTGTCATTCAGACACAACCTCTATTCTCTATGCAGCCAGGACTGTTTATATTTGCCCTTCTCTGTGGCCAGGCTGTGGTCACTAGTCTGTACTTGGTCAGGATCTGTCTCTGCTTTCTATCACTGACAGTCAGAAAACACTCTTCTAGTTCATATTGTGTTTTTAGGGTCGATAACATTCCAGTTTACTCTGAGTTTGGATTTCTCTCCCCCAGTGTTTAAGATAATCTTTCTTACTGTGTTTGATTATCTGACTGGTGGTTAGCCTTTGGGGTGCTGGAGCAAGACTGCTCACTGTTAGGTAGTGTTAGAGGTCCAGCTGACCAACTTTTGTTGGGGTTCAGTTCTTGGCTCTGTAGTGCGTAGTGCCTTAAAATGCAACATTTCTCTCTCTCTCTCTCTCTCTCTCTCTCTCTCTCTCTCTCTCCCTCTCCCTCTCCCTCTCTCTCTCTGTGTAGCTGTTTATAGGTAGGTTTTCTGTTTTCACTTGTTACTGACTCATATTGTTGTAGGAATATTAGCGTTATCATGTGTGTAAAACTACTTTTGCTTCTACTACTCTGTGATTCTACTTACATAGAGACTTTTACAATGGCAAATAATAGTTTATTGATTTTGATAAAAGTGTTGCTTAGTACTCGAATGTATTTGAAAATTGTTTTATTGATTAATGCCTGATTTTTACAAAGCTTAATTACAAAACAAGTGGTTTATTAAATAACTACTAATAACTATTAATCATGACTATAAAAATATACATTTCTTGATACAAAAAGAAAGCATGTGCTTGCAGCCAACCGTATAACTTTACAACCAATGGCCACGAGAGGGCAGCATATGCCACCTTTTGTGTGAAAATGTCTTTATTGCTTTTCGGTTTCCAACGCTAAAAGAAGTCAGTCGTCTGTTGACACTTCTCTTCCTTTTTTTGGGTATTTAACACTGTTCAGGTTCTGCACATCGTTCCAGCGTAACTGATGTAATATAATGGCCTAATTATTACATGTTGTCCAGAAATAATTAAAAGGACTCTATGTTAATTTGACAGCTATTGGGCAGGTGCTTGATTGGTTCTTGAGCCATTTTGAACATACAGGGAAATCACTGGCCATGGTAAGCAGTCTTATGCTGCAGAGGTGTTAGATAGAGGTCAGGTCGGAAAACACCAAATTATTCCTTTAAATCCTCATTTTAGACTAAACATTGGAAGACATGACTGCGGTCAGTACGGAAGCGAGCATTTTCACCTGTTTCTTCACCACATCCTAAACCGAGTCTAGTTCCCTCAGCCTGTTTGCTTTTCGACCGTCCAGCAGGTCCGACTCCTTCCCCTCTGCACCAACACACAAAGCCAGCCTGTTTATTTTACCAGTCAGTAGGCCCTATTCTTTGCTGAAACCAGGCCCAAGGGGGTTCTGTGACTTGCAGCAAGCCGAAAAATATATCGACATGAAATCATGTTTTAAACTGGGCTAACGAAGCCAGTAAATGCTTACTTATCCCTGTTTGATTGAGAGGAAATGATGTATGGCATAATTAAGTAAACCCCTTAACCCTAGGTTAGTTGTTTAGTTAACTGTTAATTACCAACTACCGTGAATAATTTAGTAACTCCCATGAAACTGATCTTATGTATGTACTGTGAAACCCAAAAGTCCAAAGTCACTGGCAAAAATGCTAAAAGACATTATTAGCCTAACTAATACATTTGGATTTGCGCAAAAGCCTATGATCAGATCACATTCACCAGATAGTCGTCTGAACCTGGGCTTAAAAGGGAGACTGTGAAAAAATAAAAACTGATCAGTTGACTTGGAAATAGTTTCTTCCTTTTAATTGTCTCATTTTTTCCTTGTTTTAAACTGTTTGCGATTCTAAAGCTTTGTTTCCTTTATTACTAGGTTCCACTGTATCAGAGTGAGGAATGAAAGTGGTGGCCCATATACTGACCCTTAGGGGTTAAGGAGATAAGAATATGGAATGACGTAAGTAATGAGTTGAATATGTGGAGTACATTTGAATGATAAGATGCTCTGAGACGTTCTGCAGGGTTAAAGATTTATTAGATTTGTGAGGAAATGTTTGCCGCACTTTTAAAAGTTCCCACTGAATTCCATAGCAAAGGAAGACATTCAGTAGTAGGCCCAGTGTTAGCAAATGTAATGTATCTGTTGAATATTCTGCAAATGAAATAAAAGACAGTGTAAGGAGGTGTGTTTCTGATGCTTTTAGAAGAAAAAGATCACAAGCAGGATAGAAATAGCAGAGGGAAACAGATGCTAAAAGTAAAGATTTCATGTTCAGGACATTATTTTATTATTTCATCCCTCTCCCCCCAACACACATACACACACACTTTTGTGTAGTTTTTCCACAAACCCTGTGCTTTCCCGCTGGCAGCTGATGAGGCCCGGCGTGATGCTGAAGAGGAATACATATGTATGAGGAAGTGGCGTGTGATAGCAGCTCTTTGAGCACATTCTCATTGACACTCAAAAGCAGCACATCAGTGTTTTTTCTCTCGCAGAAGACGGTGAGGGGGCTCCAAAACAAAGTTTCTCCGTCTGGCACAGGTGCACACGTCTCATTAGTGGCAAATCATGGCCTTGACACTTTACACCGTAAGCAGCCGAAATGCCTCTTTTTTTGCCCATTTCCCCTCAGAGCACAGCACAACATTTCAGTCTCAGAACTTGAAAGACATGCCGGAATAAGACGATGGCACAACACCCCAAACAAATCAGGTAAACAAATATATCCACCACCACCAACAACAACAACACACACTGCACATATGCATGCACGTACACGTTAACAGCCTGGGGAATAAAGAGAAATGATATGCCTGAATGGAACAAAAATGTGTTTTGCTGACAGACAGACAGAAGATGCTCTATGATGCTACAGCAGATTTATTGTCAGCTTGCTTGTCTAAACAAAATGATCAATTATGGATGTCTCATGTTGTCTTCTATGGCAATGCTGCACTATTTTCCACCATAAATTCTCCAGAATGCAGACCTTTTCCACATTAGCCGCAGCTTGAATGAGATGAATAATTTCAAGCTGTTATTCAGTTCATCACTGAAAACCTGTCCTTGAGGGAGGATGGGCCTTGGCGTGGTCTGCATTACGGCGGCTTCTGCTGGATTCAGATTTTTTTCCCTGATAGCAGATCTCCAAGGTCAGGCTTCACGCTGCCAGCAAACCACAGCCTTGAAGCAAATCAAGATGGCAATGACCCCTTTCAGATTGGGGGGCACTGTTATCACCAGCAGTCTAATCTACTGATGAGGCCAGTCCAGTTCAATATACTTATTATTAAAAAATTATTAAAAATATATTTTGAAAACTTTTTTAACCGTATAAACATCTTAGTCCAACTTTAGATTTGATAGATGCATTCAAACAGTGTGATGTTGAACATTTTAGGTGATTATAGATAGATTAATAGTTGGATGGATGGATGGATGGAAAGAACCTCAGACAAACCAGTTACAGCCAGCCAAACAGATAGATAGATAGATAGATAGATAGATAATGTTTGTTGATAATAATAATATCATATTAATGATAATTGTTATTGCAAAATAATATTGCTGCATTATACATTTCCATGTTACGAAGTCACATATACATGTACATCACCACATACAGACAAAACACAGATGATTAAAAAACAATCGAACAAACAAACAGAAAACAGGGCCCGCTACTTTCAAGCATCATGATGCAGTCTGTATCAGCAGTTCCTCCAGTAAGTGGAGTTTGATGGGCGGAGCCAAGAAGCCCCTCCTCCTCCATGCAGCGCACAGCCCGAGCAGCACAGCTATTTAAAAGTTTTTGGGACGTATGTTACACTTTATCATCCCTCGTTTTTGGGACAGAGCGTCTCCTGACTGATGACTCTACTGAACCGAGACCGTAAGGGGTTCGTAACTTTGAACGCACTCGAAAGGAACACTGAGATTTTGTCTTCGAGCCCGAACCGCTGCTGCTGCTGCTGCTCCTCAAACTTCAGAACTTCAGCGAAGTTGTTTCAGCTCGCGGAGACTGTACGGTATGTCAGGGCTGCTCTCTCACGTTCACTTCTCTTGGACTTCTGTACTGACTGGTGCATGTTTTCTCCGCGTTTAAAAACATCCTACTGACGTTTCCCGTTTAGCCGTGTGTGGAGACATTTGACGTTTGCTGGTTTGTGTGGTTGGAGGTCTGTCTGTAGCTGCTGAAGAAGTTTGTCGATGAACTGAATGGGGAGGGATGCTGGTCCCAGCACATGTTAGCGCTCATATTCAGGCGCTCATCCTGAATTTGAATACTTGAAGTCAGAATACAGCCATGCATCATTTCTGTGAGTGTGATCAGAAAAGAGGAGATCCTCCTCCTGCTAGGATAAACAGGGTGATACTCCAGTGAAGGGTCGTCCCGGGCACGCGTGTGTGCGTTTCAACTCCCTGTGTAACGCTGTGTGTACCGATGTGAGGCCAAAGCAAGTGTATGCATGGAACTGAAAAGAGAGTTTGGGATGCCAGTGCATGACATTGAGTGAAACAGGGCCTCTAGTGTGAGTGCTGAAATTTGCAGGTGGTTTTTCATTAACATGCAGCTTTTTGGTCAGGAGTTCCAAGAAAACATCAAACAGTCTTTGGGTAATAAGTGAAGAGGCATGGGGCATATCTGTTAACGCTGCGAGGCAGAAGTAGAAATCAGATTCAGTGTCTGGAAGATTTGTTAGAGATATTGTAATGTCCTCAGGCAAGAAATTGACATCTCTGAGCTGTGAAGCAGATAGGGAATGAGATATTGAGCTTAGATTGAGCTGGTGCACATCTTATCATGATTCGATTTACCGTCTATTTCTCTAACCCTGTGTTAGCCTTACATTAACCTCGGCGGAGCAGGCAATACACTAAACTGTGCTGTGCTGCAACTCCAGAAACTGTGCACAAAAGTGCATTGCTGTAAACACAAAGCTATCAGGAAAGGACTGTTTGCCCAAACAAAAAAAAATATATACTGTAAATGTACCCTGAAAATTCCCTGACACCCCTATTAGTGCATTCATCTATACTAGGGTACCCCCACTGCTGACACAGATGTTCAGTTGTCCACACACAGCTTGCTTAATATTTGCAGAAAGGCATTGAAAAGGCATTAAAAATGAGGACAAGGCACTCTGGAGCAGCCACTTATCACTGTGCCTTCTTCCAAGTGCCAGCTAGACTGGTATACATCCTCCCAGAACTGTGTTCTCTAGAGTGATGTAGCTTAATCCCATAACTTTGGGATGAGTTTGAGAGGAGTTTATGATCCAGAAACATTCTAGCATGAGTATCTGATCTCACTATTGCTTGTGTGGCTGATATATTTAAATTCCAAATGTCCCAACATCTACTGAAAGATCTCCCAGAAGGGTAGTGTCTGTTTACTGTAGCAAAATACCTTTGATTTTTAGAAGATACCTTGGTTGAGGAGGTGTGTACAAACATAGACACTTCTTGGTAACTACATTTGTTGTCCAATTTTTTCAGCTCTACCTACTTAAATATTACTTACCTTTATCCCCCTTTGACCCTTTTCTTCAATTGCTAAAACCTCCCACAAGATCACCACAAAACAGGTGCTGTTTGGGTGGTGGGTCATTCTTAGCACTGCAGTGACACTGACACGATGGTGGTGTTTTTAAACACAGTGAGTTCATAGCTCATCTGCTGCCGCACAGTTTATGTTCAGTTGACTTGTAAACTGTGATTATAGTCATAGAATGCTGTTGACTGAATAGTTTTGGCTGGTGGATAATTCTCAGACCAGCAGTGACACTGAGGTGTTTAAAAACTGATCCATTTACACAGGCACAACGTCAGTGAATGATCGACATAAAACCTTCTCTGTGGTGGGGGTCCTGTGGGGGCCTGACCACTGAAGAACAGGAAAAAAGTGAGCTAACAAAGCATGCCGAGAATCAAATGGTCTACCGTCTGTAATTGTAGCACTACAAAGTGCACCTATATTGTGACTGAGTGTAGATACAAAGCAAGCACTCAGTGTGTGTATGGAGGTAGTATATAAATATTTTCTATATTATCTTTTTCTGTGTTTCTTATTTCTGCTTGGGATGTAACACCACATCATTTTTGATCATTGCATCAATTATAACGGCTATGTGCTGGTTTTCCTTTGGTTTGTGGTAAAAGCTGAAAATGAAAGTAATCAGCTGACAAGAGAGTTGAATGGTGTGTTTCTGCAAACAGTAGCTGTAGGACTGCAGAGCTGAAATGTTAGCAGGAGATGCTCATAGTTATCGAACTTTCTTAGTTGAATCACTTCTCTGCAATGTATGCATTTACTTTCTCTAATAGAGCTGGTCAGCAGCTCAGCTGAGAGCACTCAGAGAAACACAGGTTACTGCTATAGGCTGGATAGGTGGGTATGTGTAAATTAGTTTATTCTTGGGCCAAAGAATGAATTCAAAGCCAGATGTATTTACAGCTTGTTTTCTGTGTATAGAAAGTATAGATTGGGAAGTGATATCGCTGAAACTTTGACTCTTTTTTTTTTAAAGCAAGGGAGTTATAGCCCCTTTAAAGTTTTCTCATCTCTTGTCAGTTGTATTCAAGATTCTACTTCTGGTTAGGACAGGTAGTCAGGAAAAGGGAAAATAAATGCCATATTGGCTGATATTCTTGGCAAGTGACCATTATAACAACCTCCACTGCCCGCTCTCAGCAACAAATCACGCTCAACAGTAAACAATAGACACTAAACAAGAGCCAACGTTTATGTTGCTTTTCACTGCCTGAGATGCTCTTGATGAGTTAAAGGATGAAGTTTGATTTTGAGTTCTGCAATGATTCTTTTAATTTCTCTACTAATAACTGAAGTGTGAGGAGGAGGGACTGGGCATCTTCAAGTGATATGTTGCCCTCTACTGTTTGTAGTTTGAATTCATCAAGTTGCATCATCTTACAAACAGCTTCTGTAAGTGGCCTACAGGTAATGCTGTAAATTAGAGTTGTAACTGTATGAATAATGGATTTGAAGTAAAACAAAGGAATCTTCCAGATCATCAGACATTATGGTGTTTAGACAAAGGGGCTAATAAACTTGCAGTAAAGTCGTTTATTCCTTTGTTTTAGCTGTAACAGCCCCCTGTAGACCATAACATACAACAACATACACTGTTTTGTCTTCAGGTTAGCAGTGACTGTATGCTCTTTAACTGGACATTTACTGTGCTAAAGCATTCGCTCCACTCCAAAGGTTCATGCATAACTGAAGCTTCTCAGTGGGGCTTGCTTGGATTCCAGTCAGACATTTAATGTTTCTTGTGGGCTTAGAAGAAGTGATATCTATAGCTTAGCATCAGTTCAGGATTAATGGGGGTGATTAGAGTGTGTATAAACGATTAGTCTACAGTGGCTATGAAAACATAAGACTAAGATTACTCGAACGATTACTTGAACAGGTCATTAACCCATTAAACCACTGGTTTATTATTCAGTCACTGATCTTATGATCTTACTATTCGGTAGGTACCAAATAATAATAAGTACAAAGAAATAAGCTTCTCTGTCCTCTGTCTGTTAAACAATTAAAATTATTACAATATTTAAACTTTATATTGTCATTTATCATGTTTGTATTCTCTTGAATTTGTCTTTTTTTATAGCCAAATGAGTGGACAAAACAAGCTTCATCAGAATGTTTGCAAATGTTTTGAAACTAAGAAGGAAAGGAAAGATTAAAATATGTGACACTCAGAGAATAAATTGTATTCTGAAATGTTTAGAGAAAGTGCTTATTTAAGTTTGCTTCCTATAGAGGGTGTGTTAACTTATTTTGACTTTATCAAGCTATGTAATTTGACCAGGAGGTCCCATGGTCTAAATACACAAAGAGCAACAGTGGCTACATGCTCCAACCACTTTAAATTGGTGTGTAAATATCATATATATTTGCATTCAGATATTGCAAACTAGTAATTTAGTAATTTATCACATAGCACATTATTAATATGTTAGCTTTGACAACCCTATTAAATGTAGAATCTGTAGTGGGGCATGGTTAAAGACTTTTGTTTGACTTTATGCCAACTTTTTGTTTGCTATTAACATTTATAATGGTTACATTGTGCTTTAACTTGTTGCCCTTTTCATGTGTATCCTGTGAATTATGTGTGCATTTCATATATGTGTAGTAATATGTGTTTTTTTTAATTTTGCATCTTTGTCTATCTGCTTTGTAAAGTTCTACGTCTGCTACTGTCATGTAGAATGTTTTATGATAATTTTGTATCATTGTGTATACTACAACAAAGGGAGCACGGTGTTTCTTTTATACAATGATAGAAGTAGACAGTAGACACACAGTTCCATTGCTTACTTGCTTATCCATTGTACTGTAGTGTGATGAATGTCGTGACACGGTTGTGTTGATAGGGTTAATGGACGCTGTTCCTGACATTTGAGTAACTAGAATAAAAGTCATAGGAATTCCTTAATTCCTTAATTAAAATGCCAACATAAACATCTGGAATTTTGGTTGGTGAGGATGCTTACAGCACATGGTAGGCATACTGTAACTCTCATTTGCATATGGCAACATTGTTATCTTTAATAATAATATTACAGGCCAATATATACAGTTAGCAAGCTATGCACTCCAACTGTGAAGATAATGCTAATGGTGTGTGTGAGATCTTTTGCAGATGCAAATGAAGGATGTGTAATAGTGAAGGTGATCTGACGTGTACAGTGTGAAACTGTGCACAAAAACAGTTCTGTTATGAATGACTTATGAGTTTGTTTCTGATTCAGGACCGTAATGATATAGATCTGGTGTTGAAGTTACTCACCCACAACTCATCATGCTCTCTTTTACTGATCTTGTTTTCTGTAATCGTCTCTCTGTTTGTGATTAAACTTGTATGTTTGGCTATTGGCCAAATGCTAAAGGCGTAGAAAGCATTCTGAGTGGTGCATTAATACTAATGTCTATAACTTGATTATATCGAATCACTACAGTTCATATAATCAAACATTCTGTGACAACCATTAGTCTCTTTGTTCATGCAGTTTAACCCATATTTGCCGTCAACCTACTTTTGGTGAAGTTTATTGAACTGAACTAGAAAATGTGTACAAATGTAAAAACTGGTGTACTGTTTCTTTTTGCTGGCTATATTAATCATAACTGATCATACATGAAATAGCTTACCATCTAAGAGGGAGAAACAGAGAGAGGGAGAGAGAAAGAGAGGGCAAGAGAGAAAGATGAGAGTATGAGAGATAGAGAGTAAAGAGAGGAAGATAGAAGTAAAAAGGGTGAGAGAGATCGAGAGTAGGAATGAAAAGATAAAGAGGGCGAGAGACTGTGAGAGGAAATTAGACTGTGGGTGAAAAGAGTGGATGAGAAAAAGACAGAAAAGAGAGAAAAGAAATGAAGGAGAGAGAAAAAGTGTGAAAAAGAGTGCTATAGGAGGAAACCAGGTTTACTAGCTAGCTGTAGAGACTGTATCACTCAGAGGGATTTTTTCAGCCTCTGCTGGAGTGCAGCACTGCTGGCCATGTGATTGATGATTCAGAGAAAGGTGGAGAGGCCTAGGAGTGTGTTTGCATGCCGTTCATGTTGCTGCATGTGATCGTAAGTGTGTGTGTTAGGGTTGGGTATTGGCAAGAGCAAGGCAATATGTATCTATTTAATATATTGCAATGTACCTGCATTACTTCTTCTCATTTTAGGATAACCATTATCTTAGCAGAACGCCATTATAGGCTTTTTTACATTGGAGTGAAAGAGTTTAATGGCTGATTACAACACTGCTATGTAGAGATTAGGGGTTTAAACACAACATTAATAAACGACTGTCTGCCACAAATCTTCAATACTGTGATTCTGATACCACTATGCCACTGATATCACTAAACGTAATTTTGTGATACTCACATGTGCTGGTATGTTACACGCCTCATGTGTTACACCTCTAGTGTCTGTGAATGACACCAACACAAGAATCCTAACTTTATAAAGTGGTTTGGACGAAAGAATTATGGTACCTGAAAATGCATGTAGCATGTATTGGTCATGATCTTATAGGTGCTCATGTATAAAGATCATACATATGGGTCATGTTATTATTATGTAGGAGTTCTATATGACTAACTCCTGAAGTGATATAAAAACAAGTATGTGTGTGTGTTTGTGTGTGTGTGTATTCTGCTGTGACTCATAAGTAGTCACACACATACATACACAGATGTTCCATGTGTGAAGGAGACTGTATGTGTGTGTGTGTGCATGTTTGTGCTGTGGTTTGACCCTTTCCCTACGGCCCACTTTGGTACAGATGTTATTTGTGAGTCGTACATTAGTGTATAGGTATATGTAAGTGTGTTTGGTGAGTGTGTGTTTGGTAAGTGTGCATGTGTGTGACTGAGCGAGAGATTAAAATTTTGACCATGTCGTAGTCAGTGTCAGTCACTCTATGTGGCCTTTGGCTGTTGTGTGTGTGTTAGAGTGCAGCTGGCCACTTTGTTCGTCCCTGGTGTGTTCCTGCTCGACACGTGGCTCTGCTCGCAGCCAAGGCGGAGAGATTCTCGCTGGCGAAAGCAGCACATCCTCCGTTATAAACATGTCAGCATCGGCTGCATCACAGCCTGCTTACGCACGCTTTGTTTAGGCTGAATTACTCCTAGATTTTTACACATTCCGGCCAAATAGGACTTGTTTAAAGAGATGTTTAATTTTTTGGCCAAAAATCAACTTAACATAGTCTTCCCCTTAACATATAATGTAGCTGGTCAGCCCAGACATGTTTGGTTTTTGAAGTCTGCTTCTTGAAAGTTTACTGGAACTTTGAGACTTATGTCAAAGCTAACGATTTGCATCTATTGTATGCCTAAATCATCTTACAGGAGCATCAAACTGCAGTGAGCTGCCAAAGTCTATCTAAAATAACTATAATAAGAACTTACTTATGAGTTACTTTCTGACACTGACATATTGTTAACTATAAATATCAACAAAAGTACTTCATCGAGACAGAACCAGCTGTAACAGTCATTCTGGGATTATCTGTAATAATTAAGGTTTCAACATGATGCAAATAACGTCCTGCATGGCCTGTTTGGTGCTCCCCCTATTTTTTTTAGATCTGTGGGAAACTGTCCCATTTAGGGGGCACCACACTTGTGGAGGATATTAGAACTGACCTGTGGCTGTCACAAAGCCTGGACAATTAGAAAATATTGAAGGGCATCCTCAAGTGTGTTTAGACAGGGCCCAAAAGGTGGATCTAGCCTCATAGCTTCAAACTGAGGAAGCAAACATTACACACCAAACATGGCTGTCATGAACACAGATATTGTGTAAGTTTGATTTAGCTTTAAAGCCAAAACACAAGCTGAATAGTTTCATATAGACTTTTTTTTGTTAAAGTCTTGTTCTTTACTGGATGTCCTTAGCCATGGTGCACAAGTGATATTAAGAACTCCATTTTTTCCCTTCTTTCATTAGAAATGTTTTGGTATTTCACAAACGGAACAGATCAGACAGGATCTCCAACACAGCTACAATTGTTTGGATGGCTTTCTCCAACGACTTCTTGCTGCATGAAATGCTGTTCTGTGTGTTGTACTGTACTCAAATGTCTGTTGCCACAGTTGACTGGTGAGACAGAGCTATGGTCGCAGAAGAAATGTCCTGAGCTTAGACTTCACTGTGTTATTTGTAGTTAAGGTTCATGTCATGAGTTGAAATCACAGAAATGTTTGATGGACTTTTGCTAGAAACCAGGGGTCACAACGTCTACACAAATATAGCCATTTTAATCTGAGGTGTATTTGATAATGATAATGGTAGAAGAGAATTTCTTATAGAACTGTTATGCCCTAGAACAGACTGTATAAATGGTTTCAATTGCTTTGAATGACTTGCTAAACACATTTCAGGCTAAACTCTTATCTCTAAACAATCATACAACTATATATGTATATATATATATATATATATTTATAGATAGATAGATATATGGATATATAGAAGCTTTAACCACTGCGGATATCTGATTCATACAACCAAAACTGTAAACAATTCTGACTGTATATTTGGGTATAAAAGAATGTGAAAATAACTGCAGCAATGTTTTCTGCAGCGATGGTTGACAATCTAGACTATCTTAAGAATTAAAGATAGAATAGTTATTCCTTGAAAGTTTACCTATGGTACAGGTTTGTTGGGAGCTGGGTTGAGCAAACTTGATTTCAGAGCCTTATACCTTAATGTATCTTGTTTAGTGGGAAGGGGTAGACCCTTTTGGCTCTATATAACACAGTTTGCCACTTGGTACTATTTCATGTTCTATTGAATTAAATCCGACAGTCACATGCTGTTATCGTGAACCAGTGATAATTGCCATGCCACTGTCATGTCAGCTTTACAACTGAGAATCTGGTCATTAGTAATCAGTTGATGGTGGGGACAGACTGTGAAGGTAACTACGTGGCTATAACCTAATAAACGTGCAGCTTTGTTTATGTTTTTTACACATGTAGAAAAGAGTTTTCCTAAATGGTCACAGACAATAGCCCCCGTTGACCTGCACCTACTGTATGGACTCTGGCTTCCTCTGATTGTGGATCAGGAGTGTAACACTCTCTCCTGGCTTTGATCACCCAATGAAGAGGGGGAAAATATTTTCACCTCCACTGCTCTCTGCATGTGAGCTCTGCATGTGTGTATTTGTGTGCTGTAAAGGTGCTTTCGGGGCACAAATCAAAAGCAAAGGGCACTGACCCCGGCCCCGGTGCTGGAGGTGTGGTATTTGTAGAGATTCTCCGAAACGACTTCCCTCTTCAGCTAGTGCCTCAGTCTGAATAGGTCTTTGTTCAACTGCTGTTTATTAAAGCAGAGAGAGAGAGAGAGAGAGAGAGAGAGAGAGAGAGAGAGAGAGAGAGAGAGAGAGAGAGAGAGAGAGGGAGAGAGAGAAACAGAGAGAGAGAGAGAGAGAGAGAGAGAGAGAGAGCAAGGAGAAATGAGAGAGGAAGATAATAAGAATGAGAGAAGAAAGAGAGAGGGCAAATGAGAAAAAGATGGAGAGAGAACAAGAATGAAAGACCAATGAAGGGAGAAATGAAAGAGTAAGAGAGTAACAAAGGAAAAGGACAGAAGAGATAAAGTGAAAAGGTTGCGAGTAAAAGTGTGAAAATGAGACCGAGCAAGACCGAAAGGGAGCAAGAAAGGGAGAGATGAATGGGAAGATACTGCATGTGTGACATTTTGTGAGTCGTATTTGTTCTTTACATTCATGTTTTTAGTCTGAGGTTGGTTGCTCTGTGGTTATCACTGCAGCACGAGTCACATGTTTGGAGTGACTGAAGGTCTATTTTCAATGTCTTATAGCTTGTTTGCACAAAGGCTTGAATAACTGTACCAATTCAAGAATTGAGGTTGCTTCCTTTGACTAAAACTTTGAAGTGTATTATTTTTAAGCCAGTAAGGCCTCAAACCTGTCAGTAAAGCAGTCTAGGTGGCTCCTCATGAAGCTGAGTTTGATGAAGTAAATCTCCTTTGAAGAATCTAGAATAGAAGATGCACTGCATGTCCAAAAGCTTCTAGACAGTGGGTTCAGCTACTTTAAGGTGCACCCAATACACAGGTTTTCAGTCGTGCTTGTAAAATCTCCTTAGATAAGCATTGCCAACAGAATGGTATGCTCTGGAGCAGGTCCATCCAATACTTGGAATAAGTTGGGGTGGAGTTTGTGATACTATAGGAGCAGAAGCCAAAAAGGGGACAGCCTTCCTCTTAATACTGACTAACATTGGATATCTTCATTATTAACATTAAATGTAAAATTTTAAAAGAATTTTAAGAAAATCCTTCTATGCAAGCATGTTTTGACTAGTCCTGTATATATACCTTTGGTTGCACTTGTATATATGAGCTATTTACGAAGACTGTGAGTTGACCATTCCTCTTTTATGATTTTGTAGTGTTCTCTGTAATGCCATTTGGACTTCTCATTCACCCTCTCACTCTACAGTGGCCATGTTGGCTTTAAGTGTTACTGCAAAAGCCATTAGCGAAATGCACTGACTTCATTGCCACTTACTGGTAGTGGAAACCTGTCATGTCTCAATTTCCAGGCATCCGCGTACGACCAGTGGTTTTTCAGTGATTTGATACCGGAAACAGATGGCACAAAAAAGGACTGCTGGTAGTATGGTTGTTTTGGAAGTACTGCTAATTGTGTGGTCACATTTTTTAACTATTTACATTCCCTGTAAAATAAGCCCTTTATTACATTGTAGGTAGTTCAGCCCTGAGTACCTGGTAACCACTTACGATTCTGTGCCATCACAAATGACACCATGGTTATGATCTGCACAACGATGATAAAGGTTGTGGTACTACCTCTTTGTACTTGCCGGTAAATGAAATGATTTGCCACTTGTATTGTCTGCTATGTGAGAATGTGAGTGATCATGTTTCGTAATAGCCTCTGTGCAGTAATTGTGTCAGTTGAATTGTGACAAAAAATGCGTTTTCTCTCTCATGCAGACAGAATGATGGTATTAAAGTTATTTAACATGAGCAGGTTCTTGAAGGCTGGCAGGAAAGTTGCATTGTGAATAGTTACTAAAGGCTGAACAATGACTTTATCTGAACACAATATTAACATGACCAAGTGTGTGTTATGGGTGGGATGCTGAGCAGAAATAAACTGATGGTTCCTGTTACGCCATCACTCCTGGCACACCCATCACACTCACTGGGTTGGGCGGTGTGTGAGGTGTAAGATTTTAAATATATATGAAGGAATTGTTAGCAGAAACTGTTGTACAGTGTTACTGTTCAAAAATGTGTGTGCTTGCATGTTTATCACTTTCCCCATAGTGATGAACTATGTGCAGTACAATGTTGTGAGAACATTTGGCAGCTGGAGGAATGAGGAACAATGTTTAATTGCAACAAATAAGTTGTTTATTGCATCACCACAATATTGCTTTTCACAGTACTGATATATCACAAAGAGCAGGCAACATCTTGATCTACCTAGGCATTTCATGTGCTTTTTATGTGCACAGATAGTAATACAGTAGTAACTCGTATCCCTGCATTTGTCTGTTGTAGAGTGTCTGTTTAAAAGGTCATGTCAAAGAGATGGGGAGAGGAATGATTTAGAAACTGTCTTTCTTCACCTCAAACTTCCACTAGTGTACAAAAGAAAGATGAATGTATATCTGCCTGTGCATTTATTTAGTAAAATTAAAACCTTAAATCATTAAAAACTTATTTCATTTTCTTTTGAATATACTTGGTAACAAGTTGTTTACTGCATTTGATGAAGACAGTAGTTATGTCATGATAAACAAAGATACACAGTGTCTCTGATTGCATTCACAGAACCAATTCAGATGTAAATTTTCCTTGAGCATTTTCATCCTGCTTAACATGAGTGAGTAAGTAAGTGAGAAAGTGAGCGAGCTAGTATGTGTCTGTGTGAAGGACTATGTGAGTTACAAGCTAGTTAAAAAGTCTTTTTAGATAGAATACATGAATATTAAGATATGTACCTTTTACCAAGATTGAAATGTGCTGTACATTTGACCTGTTTGGACCAGCTATATTTCCAGTCATTCGCTGTATGCTGTGGGTTTTTCATCCAATCACAGTTCTAGCTGAGTTTTGATGAATCAAGTAATCCAGCAAATGCAATAGCATATGTTATGCCGCACAACTACTACTGCATTGGTTTACTGTCCTGTATTGTCTGTATATATATGTAAATCTTGAGTGTGTAAATATTTAGATGACACTGGCTATATTAAAATGCTTCATACAAATGAACTGACATTAATAGAGGTTATAGTCAACTTATTTGGACCATATCTGTTTGTTCTAGATTATTGTTTATCTTTTAGTCAATTATTACATGTTTCGTTTTTACATACACTCATACTTATTGCATAATGGGCTACAATTAATTGTATTTAACTCAAACCAAACCTAGTACTGTTATAATAACATTAAATATTAGATTAGATGGCTTGACGGGGGCGGCTGCATCTGTGCATCCATGCATGTGTTTATCTGTGATTCTAGTGATGTATTCTTGTAAAAAAAAAAAAAATCTTCTGCTTTTGCAAGAAGTAATCCTTATTAGTTGGTGAAAAAAATATGATCGGTCTCTCTGTCCAGCTCTAATGCTTGGACTTTGGATCAGTCCTGGAGAAGCTCCACATTGGCCCACTCCCGCAGAAGCTCTGCAACATATAAACTGGCTGAAACACAAGCCTTTTTGTAAATTTATAACGTTTAACCATCAGACGGTACCAACTCATTATACAGAACCATTGAATTGCATGGTATTTGGGTTATAAAGTGACTGGCTAAGCTTTTGATTCTGGCCTGTGCCCTTAAAGCCTGTATTTGCTTATGATACCTCCACTGAATCTCCTTCAAGGTTCTGGAAAACCCATTTCAGTCTGGCAGCGTGGAGTGGCTGAGTGAACGAAGCCCGTCTGAGGAAGGGATTGACGTCACGTTCTTGGGTCTTTCGAGCAGACGTAAATATTTTGAATGCCCCGGAGGATTTGTTTGACAAGCGCCGGTTGGATGACTCAGTAGCTGTCTATTATGTGAGTGGCGTGTCAGGTAAAAGTGTGTGAAGCGTAAAGTGGATAATCTCCAGGGTGTGTGCGTTACTCCATGTCATCCACTGTGGCGTGTGTTGTGCCTAAACCAGCAGTCCTTCTATAATTTCATGTCAGTAATGTTTAGTCATCAATTTGTATTTATCATTTTTACACTCTTATTAGAGATGTGAATTTTGGCAAATTCAGAAGTTTGACCGATGACCTGCTATTGATCCTTGGTGATTACCATGGACACAACCCAGGTAAACATCGTGCAAAGCAAGGCATTTAATATAAAAAATAGGAATTGAAACTAATAAAATTGAAATAATAAAACAGATATGACAGTAATGTGATATGGTCTATTTACTTACCACTTATCTTTAGTTAGCAAACATACATTCATCATCGGAAAACACGTATACCCAGAAAGTATCAACTGACAGGAATGAAACCAGACAGAAATGGTGGGGAGTTTAGACATCATGAGACATGTAAATGATTTGATTTTTACACTCTCCTGTGTATGTGATGTAAGCAATCCAGTTATCCAGTTATGCATGCTTTCCATTCGGACTCATGTTGGTGGCATCCTTTGCAAGCAAGTTTGCTTTGGGAAGGAGTTTGAGAGCAAAATGAGTGATTGGAAAAATTCAAGAGAGGTTGCATCATAGGACGTCATGGTCTTACTGACGTATTGCGTTCCTTACTGGTTATACTACCATACTATGCCGTTTGGCGGCAGTGAATAGAAGAAAGCACACATTAGTGGCACGAAGGATCTTGCTGTGACTGCCTGTAACACCATGTCAGTGTCGCCAAAGACTACAAAGATGTCATGGCAGAATTTCATGAAGTGACTCAGAATGTAGTCTCAGAAGGTTTTTGAATAAGCGATGAATCCGTGTGTGGAGGCACTGTGGTCAGCACCAAGATTAATGCTTTTTGTCTTTCAAGCTGCATGGGATGGATTATTGCAGGAGACCATCAGGAACCGAGACGTCTGGCTTGTTATGTTAGCAAACATGGTGGCCCAGTGCTATGCTTAGAGGCACTGTGTGTAGTGTGTATGTGTAACTCAGTGAATATTGCCCATATCAGTCTAAAATGTTTATCATTTATTGTTGCTGGGAACCTTTATCCTCCCTTTGAATAGCATAGCATAGAATATCATAGCAATCTGACACACTAAGTCCACCTTTTTAATCTGAATGCAGCAGCGAGCATGAATCCTTGCTTTTTGGGGTCAGTTGTGGTCGTGGTGATTTAGCTCCGGCCGGCTGTTAATCCTCTTAGCCATCTCCCCCGAAGTGCTTCACCCACTCGTCGTCTTCAATTGCATTTGAGAAACACTCAGCTCTTTGTCTAGTGTCCTCCATCTCCATCTCCGTCAGTGTCATCAGCCTGGAACTTCTCAGATGCCTTAAAATGGGTGTGGTGTCCAGCTGGTTTTGCTGATCACTGTCCCCTTCTCCCTTTATAGGCTACTGAATAAACACTATTAATCTTGACCATCACATTTATCCATCTCAAGTGTAGCAGTAAATCATATTGTATTGTTTAGTATAAGCCTTTAAATTAAATGTGCCCATGTATCTAATAATACCAGACTGGAGCAAATTAAGCAGTTGAATACAGATTATACCGTAAGTATGGTAAAAGCTTGCAATTAGGGCAAACCATTTCCTTTGAAAATATTTCTTTCTCTTTATGTCTAAATCAGTTGCATTACAAAAAACAATGAGCATATATTAGCTTAGGGCTAACAAATGAGTTGCATTAATATAAACAGATAACACTGTTATGATGCTGAATGTTCTCATAAGCTAAACTTGTGACCAAAGGTGTGACGAAAATGGATAAGCAGATGTTAATGAGGAGTGATTACATTAGGGTGTGTCAAAGACCATAGTGTGAAGAAAGTAGCTATGCAATTCTTTGATGATTAATGAGTGGCTGAACACATTCAGAAACCTGTCCAGTCTGTGCCAAATTCAATCAATACCAATATCTGCATTCAGTAAATTTTTCCTGTTGTTCAACTTCTATAGAATGAATTAGTTTATATGTAGTGACATTGGTTCTATGTATGTGCCCCTCCGTTTGTCCATCTGTCTGTCCCTCAACATAAAGCTTAAATGAGCGTTTATGAGATAATCACACTCCTCCCCAGCTATACCTCCTCTGTCTTATCCCACAAAGCACTTAAGGATGTGACAGTGAGACCCTGTTGCTCTTCTAATTGGAAACTGACACACTCACTCCTTCTTCTCTCTCCTTTCAGAACAGGGCCTTGTGTGTTGGTGTGGATTGTGTGAGGAGGAAGTTAACTTAAAGAGAGCAACGGTGTCCATTTACCACAGGTGATGGCACAAAGACGCCCCATAGCGGTCCTGCTCTTCGCCCTCTACAGCGTGGTCTCTGCAGGTAGGAGCTGTTTTCCTCATCTTTTTCTCATCAGCCTTCCTTTCCCTCTCTCTGCAGTAATAATAAGCGAGCAGTGAATGGACATGCCGTGACATGGCACAAAGCCTCTTTATCATCTGTGCTATTTTCCTTACAGAGATGATGGACGTGATTGATAATTTATTACGAGCAGCTTAAACGGCCCATTGCTATGAGCCGTGGCTCATAAAGACAAGCGCACAGGTGCACAGGTGCTTCAGGCTTTGAGTGGAAACTTGAAACATCAATTTTTTCTTGCTTAGCTTAAATACTGACGGTTAGCCAAGCTGAAGTTTGCGTTTTAGTTTTGCACTGGAGCTACAGAGTACCTAAAAAGTTATAGAAACCTCACTGTCCAAAGAGTAACAGGTATTTCCAAAACAACAGCTTTACACGAGAGAGCGAAAACCTAATTTAGATCAATGGAAGCAGGATATTTTCAAGCACTTTTGGACCATTTCTGTTGATTTAATCATCCTGAGATTTTCACACAATGGTAACAGCAGCTGCTGTGTTCAAAGTAAAATTTGACAAAAATGGAGATGCATGTTTTTCATCGGAGATCAACAATATGCAGCAATCAGCGTTGTGAAAATAGCATGCGTACATCATAACACACATGCCACAAACTGTAGTTTCTATGCCTGGATTAGGCTACACAATACTTTTGCTGTTTCTTTATCATGAGACCGATCATCTCCTTGCACAAGGTAATATGTTGTCGGAAACTGTGGCCGAGCCATATCTGAGTGTCACAAAGAGGGCAGTATGAACTGTTTGCTCACTTAAATAGAATTTAAGATAACAAATGTTTTAACATTTCATATACAGTTTAGATTTTAAATCTAATTTAAATGTAGATAATATTAGTTTCTACTGTGATCAGTGCTTATAGCTGTTTACATTTTTTGGTAACACGCTTGTTGCGTTGCTTCGTGTTGCAGCGCTGTGTAATTCCTAGAGGGTGTAATTGTGATATATGTAGTATGTGGTTTGTTGTTTCTCCTCTTTGTTTTTACCATGTTTACATACATAAGAAAAAGAGCACACGGACATCCTGTTGGTCAGCATCAAGGAACATGTCGTGAGGAAAATACAAAAAATCAGACATCCAAGACATTTTTGTCGGGGTGTCGGGGGACACATTGCTGTCTTTCAATTATGTCACACTATGTGGTCTGTCTGTCATCCTGATGCTCATATTCGGGCCTAACAATGGAATTTAGCTGCAGCAAAACAATCTGGTTAAAATTGGTCTGAATTTGTGTAGACTAATCATGGTATTAATAGTTTTTGGTACTGTGTAAAACAAACAAAAGTACTTTACATAGCTGAAAACAGTAATATCTCCCATTTTCATGGCTTTTTAGCAGTATACATATAAACGTATACAATCATTTAGTGTCAGAAACCACAAAACTGAAAAAGCAAACTAAGTATGTCTTGGCTTAGCGAGTATGTTTGATCCAAGAAGGAGATTGTGCAAGTTTTATCAAACTGTTCTTTTAAGACCACAAATAAATCCTGCCAGCAGTTTTTTATAATTCTACTGCAGCAGCAACTTTCAATCCTCTTTCAAAGTTTGCCTGTGCTGGTAACACTTTACTCGAACCCACTTACATAACATTGGCATAAACATGTAATATAGCAGATGTAATATGCTGTGATGAGTTGATATGATACGAGTTGATACGAGTTCATGACATTTGTCAAAATGCTTCATGCCTTGACGGCTAACTAAAATAACCATGTGACATAAGCTATCATGGCACCCAACGATATGGTTTCTGTAACGAGAATAATGCTAACAAGGCACTGTTATAATACTGATCTGTCCTAACAACTCATGACAGCATGTGACATCTGTAATGACATGTGTATATCATGGTTATGTAAATGTTCGGAAGCAGGGCTCAAGTAAAGTGTTACCACAGTATTTTCTATTCTCTCTGAGGCTAAATTGTGAACCAATCATGGCTTCTCACAATTTAGTAAGAGAAATCTGTGACATTGTTATTTTTCCAGTTTGTGATTAGAACTACAGTAGATGAGATGTCCTGAATGTGTTGGGCGTTTTGGTGTGTGTGCAAGTGTGGAGGGGTGTGGTCCCGATAAGCTGTACTTGTTTCTGAATCTCTTGTCAGAGTGAGTAGCCTGTTTTGTCAGGCAATCACGGATCACCCCCAGTGCTTGGAATTTCCCTGCTCCCTCCCAGCATGCTCAGGGACAAAGGCTTGGGGGTTCTGAATAAAGAAACTGCTGACAGGCGCAATATCTAACCCCAAACACCAAACTGAGTCAACCCTATATAGCCTGCCCCATCTAGCCAATTCACTGTTTGAAATATGTTTCACACTGGTGAATTTCTGCTGTAAGCACCATTTTGACAGTCACTGAGAGTCTGTGGTTTAAGGTTTTGCATCTTAGTTAATGGCCCCTTTCTATCAAATTTGGTGGTTCCTGGCCATGTTATGTGATAAACTCCATACCTGGGAGCCTGGCCCATGAGAACAGGTTCTGTCTACCAAAGTGCTGCGTTGACATCTCCTCCAGCACAACACACCACCAGATGATGAGAGGACAAAAATAAGACACATGAAAAAAACCCAAATAAACAAACTACAAATGGTGGCAGTTGTCAAGTTCTGGCTGTCGGTTTGGAGCGCTGTGGTTTGAGGCAAGATTCAGACAGTTTGGGAATTTGGCTAAAAGTATCTTTTCTTTTTTTTCTCCCGCTCTCTGCTGACCACGGTTCAAGACGCTTTACTCATCCAGACTCTGAGCGCCAATTTTACTGAATCCAGCTTCCATTTTTAGTTCATTCTTACACCCACTAGTCTGCTTTCCTGGCAAGGTGCGCTTTCACTTTTTCATGTTTTATGAAGCGCGTATATTGTACTGTACACAAAGTTTATTTTTACAATGTACCTGGATACATCGCTCACCTTTTATGTTACTTGTTGGTTGATTGTGTTCACTGAGTACCGTACATATTTCTTTTCTATATTTAAATATAAAGTTATGTTGAGACCAGCACTAAGAACAAATTCTTGTCTGGTTCATATCTAAAAATATGATACCTGTGTTCTTTTGAAATTACTGAAAAGAAACCAGTGTTTCTTTAGGAGTCTTATTTCTTAAGACACCTGATCAGTGGGAACAAGAAAAATGAACCAGTAATGCTACGTTTTAAAAAATGTGATTAAAAACTGTGAATGCTATTATATTTTGATTCACTTTTTGAGTCTTTGAGTCTACCAACCACAATTTGCCACACCTGCCCCACATAAATGGTGAATTTCACAGACTTCAAAATGTCCGTATAATATCATGGTTTTGTTGTGAACAGTATTATATAAAGTGATTTGATGTGCAGTTTGCCATTCAGATTTTTTTTCAGGAGTGATATTAATCAGACATCCAAAGCAGTTCAAATGCCTCTAAAAGCTGCATCACTTTTTAAAGAAATGTGGATTGCTATGTTTCTTTATATTAAACCATTTTGCATTAGACTCCTCTGAATCTCTCATTCATGTGACTGAGCTGGGGTATCGCTAACTGTTAACAAAGCTAGCTGATGTTTTCTAGATCCAAGATAGTTTCCTGGCAAACTAACATTGGCACATCATCCACTAAGGACAAACAATGTTGTGTTGAAGACGACGAGTCCTCCAACACCATCTTATGTATTACCAGTTAGCTAGCTAGTGTTGGCTAACCACCATTACTCATCTGACGCATTTGAACAGATTTTTTTACCTTCCAAATATCTTTTAATTAACATGAGTTGTGCTTCTAGTTTCTCATTACCTTGATTAAATTCTTTTGTTCTGTAAAGCTTGACTAACCTAGCAACAGGTGCCACATCAGAACGCCTTTGTAGGTGGAGCATGGATGACTCTAAACTGTGCTAAAATGGAGTGCTGTTGCGATAAGGTCCTAAATCATGTTGAACTGACTTGAACAATGTTTGTAGAGATATGGGTCAATGGTTATGCCAGAACATTAATAGCTAGTAAACACCATTCTTAGTCCGGCTGGCCTGAATCTCTGAGGGTCTGTTCCTGTTAGCGATGGTCAGCCAGGAGGACAATGGCCCCTTAGTCTGAAGGCCGCTTTAGTTTAGCATTGCTGTGTGTCTCCTGCCGTGACCTGCTCTTTAAGACAATGAGCTCACATAGGAGCCTCTCCACCTACCTCTTCCTCTAAAGCGTTTATGCCAGCATTGTTGCATTCCCCCATAGTTTCCAATCTACAGGAAATTCACTCATCTACGACAGCTCATCTACTTAAAGGTGTTGCTGAAAGTGTTTGCCTACATATATATATATATATATGTGTGTGTGTGTATGTGTGTATTTTTATATAATTTACACAGCAATAACATCCAATAATAATAAAAAAAATCTTCACCAGTATTTGTTTGAGAGAGGTTTTAGTTATTTCCTAAGTTCTTTACCTCATCAGTCCAGCAGACTCTAGAAAGTTTGTAAGAGTGCTGCGACAGCTCGCAGTATAGACGTTTACAGTTTTAAAGATGGGTCTAGATTGCATGACACAGCAGGAATAGTGAATTATTTGCAACTAGAAATAGACACTAAGTGTGTTTTTGCCTTTCACACACGCATTACTGTGTTGGCCCTGAGGCCGGGATAAAATGCTACATTCATCAATATAGGAGCGCATTGCCTGTGGCACCTCGTTTAATATAAAATTGGTTTTAGACTTAACATGTCTGTTTCTTTTGAAAGATGCTTATTTAGAACATGTTTGTTGACAGAGCTGTCTAGACTCGTTTAGCCCTTTGGTTCTGATGAGTCCAAGCCTGAAGAAGCCTGTAGAAGGTCAGACACTGCGGACAGTTCAAAAGCCTAGACGAACTTTTACCCTGATGCTAAAGTCCTGTTTTTGTTTTGGACAGAGGCAGTCTCCCTGAGAAACCTCCAGCTTTCTTTTGTTTTTGGAAATCCAAAACTAGGACATTATCTAATCTGCTGCATCAACATTTGGCCCGTGATTCGTTCCACATGGACTGCGGGGGGAATCGTGCTTTATCTATTTTTTTTTTCTTTTTTTGAGTGCTGGTATTTTAGTTAATGGAGTTCAGTATAGTCTAGATAAACATTTGGCCTTAATTATTAGGATGGAAATAATGCAGATGGAAATTGTTTGTTAGAAACAGTGTGAGTATATGCTGTGCATCAGAATTCAGCAATATAAGATTTGTTGGATGAAGGAGCTTCATTTGCCTGTATGTGTCCCAGTCTCTTTCTGTCAATTTATTTTCTCCCAGTGTATTTTTGAGCAGTTTCCTATGTTTACAACAAGTCTGCCTTGCTAATGGCAGCAGTGAGGTTGTGCGTTCTGGTGGAAATGAGGCCTAATGCATCTTTTTAGCATGAAACAGAATGTTTTTGTTGAACAGTTTAAATGTCAAATCCTTCAGCTTTATTCCGCATACACTGTATATCCAAAGGTTTGCAGACACACACCCATCCAGTGGATATTCAAGAGTTTTACCGAAGAGTGTGTAGTAACAGCCTCCACTTCTCTGCAGTTAGTAAGCTTAGGTGCTGATGTTGGATTATTAGTTCTGGTCACAGACTTATTGGATAGGGCTTCATCATTCCAAAGAATGCTATCCCTATCCTCTTTCACAGTGTAAGAGCAAACATATTTCTCACTACACATGACTTTTTACAACACTTTATTTATAAAATGTATGTGCCATAAATCATAAACTCTGACCAAGGCAAAGCGTCTGGGCACCAATCAGTCTGCCATTTTTTCAGTTTTGGCCAAAGGCATTTTTTAATGCCCTGTTACAGTTTCACACTACAATACTGTGACAGGTAGTGCACACATAAACAGGTGTATCCAAAATGCACTGTGTTGTGTAATTTGAAGATGCATAGACTGCAAAAGCAATTTGTGAGAATCAAGACTATGGCTACTGTGAAAAAGTGCCAAGCAAGCTTGCCTACTGTTGACATAAAATCCCAGCCTAAAGACACAAAGTGGCACAATTGCATAAAGTAATGATTTATATTGGCTTAGTGATCCACAGTGCTTTAACCGGCAGCATATTTAGGGCCTTGTTTTATAACGTAGGTAATGAGAGTGATGGAGTAGGGCAGGAGGACAGAGTGTTTACAGGTGTTATAAATGTTATTAAGTCGGATTTGATTTGTTTCTTGAATATTGTAATCTGTGCACTCTTATGCGTAATCAGTAATACCACTTTCATAAGTAAATCTGACTCACAAACTGGAGCTCACTGCTGGGTCACAATGACCTCACACTCTAGCCAACAAGTGAAAGTGAGCATGATTGCTCTCTCACTTTCTCTCTCTCGTGCAAGCTATCTTTCCTGTCCCTCTCCCAGCACCTGTTTCTCTCTTGTGGGACCTCTACTAACTATCACATAACTATCCATATCACAAACTGTCCAGCTCGGTCTGCAGTGTTCTTGTGTAATTTTGAAATGAATGTGTGATGAGACTTCACTCAGTCTGTAAGTCTTCTATCAAGCATAGTCAGCAACTTTTGTGAGAGCTCTTTCACTCTGATCAGGACCACCACAGTACCACCACTGAGCAGATATTATGTGGGTGGTGGAACATTCTCAGGGCACTGCGGTGACACTGACATGGTGCTGCTGGTGTGCTAGTTTGTGTTGAGCTGGTATGTGTGCATCAGAGTTTTTAAGCACCTCTGTGTCACTGCTGGTTTCAGAATAGTCCACCAACCACAACTGTCCATCCAACAGAATCCTGTGGGCAGCAATGACACAGTGACATGTATGTGTCTAAGCCTAAACCTAACTCTGACCTTAACCTCAGTCACCAAAATGACATGGTTTACATCTTTTACAAAAAAATGAAAATGTGTGGTCTCCCTCTCTCTCTGTCTGTCTGTCTCTCTCTCTCTCTCTGTCTGTCTGTCTCTCTCTCTCTGTCTCTCTGTCTCTCTCTCTCTGTCTGTCTGTCTCTCTCTCTCTCTCTGTCTGTCTCTCTCTCTCTCTCTCTCTCTGTCTCTCTCTCTCTCTCTCCTTTCCCCTACTTTCTTTGCCACTTACACGATGGAAGCGGTATGCACTTTCTTTGCCTATTTTCTGGCTGACATTCACTCTTGCTCTGCCAGGCTGTACATTAGGCTGTAGTATACTATAACAGTATGTTGTGCTCTGTGGGGGGCTGTGCTCAGATTTCACTGTTGAAACCGAGAGTATGGGAGCTGATCCAGGTGTATTAGTTTAGTGGCACTTGCCAAAAACAGCGCAGGCAGGATGCTGTTTATGATGAGAGAGGAGGAAGGGGCAGGGTTGCACTACATGTGAGTGCTCATGCCAAACCCTCCTCTACCTTCCGTCTCATCACTCCATCAATTTTCCCTTCTGCACCTGAGACTGAGAGTGGCTTGACACATTAGAATGTGTAGGAACCCTGTGCTCACTCTTATCAGCTCATCTTCAGTTCCTTTCACTCATAAAGCAAAAAAGATGTTATCCACAGCCCACTATGTTCTGACAGCCATCCTGCTTTCTCACGGAACTAGGCTTAGGGTTGGCTCTAATTTTTGGGTTTCACCAAAATGCTGACATAGTGTGAGGTTTTAGTTTGATCAGAAACCAGTGACACCACAATGTGACATAACAGAAATTCTAATAATCTTTGAGCTAGATGTTGAAATGACCAAACATGCTGCCCACAGGATGCACAGTGTTTAAAACCTGCTGTGTCTGATCCACTCATATCAGCACATGTGTACATTCAAAGTCCATTTTAACACAAATGCCGAGCTACTAGTTAGCTATTTTTCTCTCTGAAGCTAGGCAACTGTGCACAATGCCAATCCCATGACTTTTCCAAAAGATGACTTACCTGCTGTTAACATTAATTTCAGCTGTGACATCGTATCTAGCACAGGCCTAGATAAAAAGGATATAGCGGTCTGCTGGCTTGATAAAGTAGGTACTGCATGTACTGCTGGTCCACCACTCAGCCGCCTGTGTCTACCATTATTTGTCCTCCTCAAAGAGATTTTTAACACCGATAATCATTCAATTTGGAAAATAAATAAGGACAGATATTATTATTATAAAAAAAAAAAGAATAACTAGGCCTTATATAAAAATGAAAAGTTTTAATCTTGTTTCAGCTGTATAACTGGCTTTAGGATATTGAGGTTAAAATATTTACTAGACTTATTTACACAAGATAACCAAAGAAAAAGAATAGAGAAAAAATATGTGAATTGGACTGCGAGTGGAAAATGAGTGAACCACAACTTAACCATCAGTGGGCTGCCTGGAAAATGTTGAGCAAGAAGAAAGAGGGCTGCAAGCTTTGCCATCAGTGAACCCCCTCCTTCTTTTTATTATAAGTTGTAGGACAAAAAACCTTAAATGATCAACTGAAGTGTCACAATAGGGAGAGCTTGAGGTCCAGATACTTTTATTCAGTCATATCACATTTAAATCCACATTGGTGATCAGTGTGTAGTAGTGCTGCATGCTCTTCTGTCTGTTTGGCTGAGAAAAGAGTGTGTTGTCGAGACTAATGACCCTAAACATTGAATAAATCCAGGCATCATTATGAAAGAGGATGCTGTTTGTTTAGTCTATTTGTCTGAAAAATTATCCTCAGAGTTTGAACAACGTCATTTAGCACTGCATTAAAAATCCCCTTTAGCTTCGTATCTCTGGCCTATCTCCTACCCTGTTACCAGACAGAGCATACAAGCCTTATATAAGTCAGAGCTCCAGTGATCTCTAGAGCTGCTCTATGGGCTGTGTGTGTCTGTATGTGCAAGAGTGCAAGAGCCAGATTATGTGTGCTGCCAGAGTATTGCACAACCTCTGTAATGTGAGCTATGGCACCAGAGGGGCAGAGAGACTGTCCAAATGAACAGATAGAGTGAGAGGGAGATAGACAAAGAAACAGATAGAAGGTTGAAAAGAGTAGGACAGGCAAGAGGGAATGAGAGAGAGAAAGAGAGATAGAAGAAGAAGAATGTGCAAAAAGGGAGGGAGAATGAAGGGTGAGAAAGATAGAAAGGGAGTTGGGAAAGATAGAATGAGTGGAAGAGGAAGAGAAAAAAGGAGAGCATGAGGAGTAGACTGAAAGGTAGAGAGAAATAGAAAGACTGTCAAAAAGAGAGAGAGGTGAAAGAACATAGGTAAGGGGATTAAGAAGGATAGAAAGATAGACGAAGGTGCAGAATGAGAGGGAGAGTGTAGAGAAGGGGGTAGCAGAGAGATAGAGAGTGAGATGAGTACATAGAAAGAACTAGGGATAGAGAGAGTGGAAAATGGAGAGAAAGAGAGAGCGGAGGACAGCACTTTGACTAGGCTGAGAGATAGAAGAAGAGATATAGTCAAAGAGAGAGAGGTGAAAGAAAGTAGGAAAGGAGAAAGAGAAAGAGACTTGCAGAAGGGGCAGATTGAGGGCAAGAATGAGGGTTGATAGAGAGATAAAGAAAAGATGAGATCAGGATAGAAAAGAAAAGTTAACAAGAAAAGGAGAGAAAGAGTATAGGACAAAATGAGAATAAAGAGTGGAAGAGGGAGTGGGGTAAGAAGGGAATAAAGATTAGACTGAAAGAGAAAGAGAGAAAATGATAGAGAGAGCAGAGTGAGAGAGTAGATATGAGAGAGGGAATAAAAAGGAGACAGAGCAAGAGAGAACTTAAATAATGAGAGAGGCAAAAATGAGAGAGAGAAGAGACAGAGATAAAATGAATTCCCTCCTTTCTATGGCAGAAGTTACCATGTGATTGAGCCGTTTATACCCAGAATTCTGTGGTGCTTTTGTGATGGAGACTTGTGTGGTTGTTTACGTAGCAACAGCAAGTCTGTACTGCTTTACGCCATGACCACTTTTCTAACTCACCAAGACTCAGAGCGTGAGCAATGGTCTAATTCAGAGAAGCGGTTTGACTCAAAATCGAGAGGCTTTCTCCTTCTAGACACACACACACACATGCACGCACACACACACACACACACACACACACACACACACGCACACACACCAAACACACACACACGCACACACACACACATGCACGCACACACACACACACACACGTGCGCACACACGCCAAACACACACACACACATGCACGCACACACACACACACACGTGCGCACACACACCAAACACACACACACACACTCATACACTAACACACACGCGCGCGCACACACACCAAACACACACACACACACATGCACACACACACACGCACACACACACTCACACACGCACACACACACACGCACACACCAAACACACACAGACGCACACATGCGCACACACACACACACGCACATACACACACACACACACACACACAAAGAATATCCACTGAAAGTGGATAAATGAGCACAGAGAACACTTATATGTGGTTAACCAGCTCTTTTCACTGCTGCTCTCTCTCTCTCACTCAGCTCACCATCAGTGTCTCTCATCCCTACACTCTACTTTGCCAGTAAGTTGGTGTATGATTATCATGAGCCAGGACGATAATCGGAGACAGCTGGGGTGATCATGCACTTTCCATTGTGTTTCTCAAATGAGCACAATACTCAACCCCTGTTGGAGGGGCCATCGGAGCTCTGATTATTTCTAACCCTTCGGATGCTGTTAGAGAGAGCAGTTTAGACATGTATGTGGTTTTAATGTCCTGTCTTGTCATTTCTCTGCTTTTACAACTAAACAGGAAATATTATTCCCATCGTTCATGTCCTTCACTTCTTAAAGTGGACGTATTAACCTGATCCACTTATGTGGGCTAGACTAGAGCAGGATCATTTCAGAGTGATGCGGTTTTAATTTTGTAGCTCTCTGTGTGTTGTGTAAGGGCCTGGTGGAGGGGGCAATAAGGACCGTGTTACAGGATGATGTCACCTTGTCTTATAGAAAAGGGTTGGAATTCCTACAAAACTTTTTAGGCAGTTGAGAAAAGTGGTTTATAATCTTACAGACAGTTTACATGCACAACAGCTACATAACACACTGAAGGAGAGGAAAAAAAGAACAGCATAATGGATCCCTTTTCAAGAGACTGTCTGACAAAAAAAAAGTTTGCTTCTTTATTTTTTGTTAGGGAGCTACAAGAACTTAATTAGCAAAGTAATGCTTACATCAGCTACTGCCACCTCGATCATTAACTCCGTAGAGTATCTAAATAATCAAGAATTAAGGTTTAAAATTGCTTGCTATGACTCTTGGCTATTTGTATAGCTAACAGTATGTCAAATGATACGGAATTACTCAGCTTTGTTTGAGGAGAGTAACTAAGCTTTTGCAGAACATTTTTTTCCCATTAAAAATGGACAATATGGTTTTCTCTGAACTTAGAGGTCTGTACGGAACTGATTTTAAAAATTTGTCCAGCTTCTGCCAAAACCCAGCAACATTTGTCCCACTCCTGCCCACAACATAGTTGTTTCAGCCTGCCGCTGCCCGCAGCCCCATTCAATGATAAATGACATCCAGTATTTGACTTATTCTATTCCTAAATAAATGTTCTCCTGAGGTAATCAATCAAATAAAAATCTATCAAAATGCCTGCATATGTCAGACTTGCCTGTAGAGTACTTTCCACAGATGTGGCCAACTGACCATCCGAAGTCATTTCTGTAATGCAGTTCATGTGAGGTTATTACTTTCTTATTGTTTAGTAAACTGTTTTCCCCTTATGTTAGTTCTACATTACAATTATTATGTAATTCCTATTTTAATGGGTGTTATTATTATTATTATTATTATTATTATTATTGCAAATGGGTATACCAGGTTATACAAGTCCAGTGGGACTCATTTTAGAACTTTGCAGTATTTAATCTGTAAAAGCAATTCATAAGTCTTCCTTCAAGCATTTAGTAGCTTTTACGCAACTTTATATACTTTACAGATATTTTGTCTTCCACGTGCTTTGCTATATATATAAAAAATATCCTGCAGCTGCGAACCAAGGCCTGTGATTGGTTGTTTGTCGTGTCAGGCAGATTTTCTTTTGCTGTAATAGAAGGTGGTTGTTAGCTATGTTAAGCAGCACCAGAGAGATTCTTGCTTTCAGTACATTGCTGACATTACTGCTATTAGCTTCCCTTACTTGTTAGCAACATTAGCATTGTAGTTCCAGTGCAAAAATAAATAGGCAAACTTCAGACAACAAATGTGTCTTGGCTGACTGAGGACATTTGGGCTGAGGGGAAGATTGTGTAAATTACATTTTTCATGGGACTATCTCTTTAATCCTTCAGCTGTGAGTGCCAAGAGCGTTCAACACTCCACTATAGCTCATTTTCTTGTTACGTCTTTGTTTTTCCTATATTTTTTTGGTTGCACTATATTTACAACACTTTGACACAGTCCTTTCCAGAGAGAGATCGTGGTGGAGGGGTTTTGGCCACAACAGCAGAGTCGTCCACAGATTTGTCTTGATTTATATTAAAGTGAGGGTTCCCAGGTGGTGACTCTGGCTGGTTTGTCTTCCCTCGAGAGTCCATCACCCCCCAGATCACTCCTCCACCTCATAGAGAAACCCCTGTCTGTTTTGTGGAAAGGTTTGTGGAAAATATCAGACACATTTTTCCGAAAGAGGAGTAATTGGCCTACTCCTGTGCAGTAAATAACTGCTATCGCTTTAAACTATCTCTTTTCTCTCTCTTTCATTCACATATACAGCAATGATTCCTCAGTGTATGTAGCTCTCTCCTCTTTACATTAACCCTTTGTTTCATAATCACTTTGATCCCTTTTAGTTTGTAATGCATAATAAGCTCACTGGACAAAAAAAATCACCTTGCATGTTTAAAGTGCTAGTATTTCACACTCTACAGATAGCATTGAACAAGAATGAATAAATACGTGCAGGATGTGTGACAGGATTCATAGATGGAGAAGAGGTGGTACAGTGCATGTCTTGTTCGGTTTGTAAAGCGGATGTTGATGATTGGCTAAAAGGAGTGATTGCGTTTGGGTGTGCCAAAGGCCATAGTATATTGTTCATATGGTTCTGCCAGCAGTAGTAAAAATCTCAGTCTGAAGGACATTCTATGGAATTGAACCAGTGGAGACATTCACAAAATCTGGCCCAAGTTCTCAGCTGTTTGGTGGAAGAGTGGCTACACACTGATGTCGCCTAAATCCAGAACTGTGTCCAGTTCATGCCAAATTGAATCACAGCTGTTATTCATGATTAATGTTTTGTTTGGTAGGCTTATAATATAAATGTGAAATTACAGTTACAGTGGTCGGATTGTTTTTCTGGCTGAATATGACAAAGGTGTCAAAAAAGTGGCTGGTGCCTCTTACCAGCGATTGTGATGCCTTGTAAGGGTTAAATTGAGGTCTTTACAAGTTAAATTGATCAAACGCCTCTCACAGTTGCATTGTTAAGTCCCTGTTCCTTCCCACAGTTCTTTATGATTTAGCGCACCAGGAGGCCTTTTGACTTTTGCTTGCGTGTTAAAGCCCTGGCTGCCCCATGACTCAGCTTGAATGTACTTGTGTGAATGGAAATGTGTGAAAGCTCTCATATTGAGCTCTTCAGGCTTTTTAGAGTGGCTGCCACACTCACCACCTGTGGTCTGTGTATAGATGTACGCATGTCTCTCAGACTTCCTTTCATCCTCTTTTTTTTCTTTCATTCCACACTTGGCGCATAACTACCTTAAATCATCCACTGCTGTCTATTCCTCCTGAAACGGTGCAGCTTTGGGCAGCGTTTTTCGTTTAGTTTTACTGTTTTATTTGTACAGTATTTTAAAACAACACTGAGTAAGAACTGGGGATTTGGGGATCTCTATGTTGTGTAATTGCACAGAACTTGTATAAGAACATTTTGTGACATGGGTTGTGCTTTGGGCCCCTTCCCCAAGAGGATGAATATGTGGATTCAAAATTTTGTCTAGAACTAATGTTCACTTTGCATTTGAGACCTAGACATTGAGCGGGGCCTTCTTTTTGAGCCTGCACATGTAATGTTAATACAAAAACAATGTTTTTACATTTTTTAAGCACTCATCATTAAATTACGTAGTTACTTCCGACGCTTATACGATTACGAATTTCTCGGGATCCATCTTTATTGACCGTGAAGGGGGATTTTTTTCAACATTTCTGCATAATTCAATCACTAAGATGCAAACAAAGTGATGCAAAGAGGTTTAATATAGCAAAATGTTTTCTTTTGGTGTTCTGTTACCGTACATCACCATGCATGCAGCTCTCCACCTCAGAATCATTAAAAATATATTTTAATCCAAAATTGTATCATGAAATTATAGCAAAACAGCGCAACTATAACCATTTTGCTAAACAGCTTTCTGCAAGGTAGCTTTTAGAGGCTACACTACCATGAACAATTCCGCAGGCTCCTCGAAAATGGTCCATTTCACATCAACTAAGTCTGAATTACAGTGTTTACATTTTCCAGCTTAAATTATGTGGAAATTCAGGTGTGATTTACATGCCTAGCTGCTGTTTAGTCTAATTTGCAACATTTTGTCCAAGGGATATAGTGAGTGAAATTCGTTTCATACTGTATGTGGACGAGCCAATCTGCATGTTGCTTTATTCAGATTCATCTTGCTCTGTTACAAATGAAGCCTTGAGCCACAGAGTGACTGAAAATGGTTTTGAACGACACAGAAGTCGCAGAGTCTAACTTTTCAGGTCCTAGTTCTCCTAGTAGTCAGGATTGTGCTGGTTCTGGCTCACACAATAAAGTAACCCACATTGGTCCACTTAGCATGCTAGCAGCCCTGGGACCTCCCAGCAGGGTGGCTGTGGTCGTTGACTCCACAGGCATGACGTAATTGTGTATGTGCTAAGAGCTGAACTAGAGGAAGATCTATCCAAACAGCCGTGGGCTTCAGGCTGTTTACTCTGATGCGGCTCTGTCTCACTGTGTTTATGCGCAGAGCGGTCAGGAGTTTATTCAGGTGCATTGAGAACACCACTGTGCATAACATTCATGTATATGTGTGCGTGAACAATGTAGATGAGATTTTCTCATGTGTGATAGAAAAGAGATAACTGGCTAAAGAATAACTGCATTAAGTTTCAGGATGGCTTGCCAGCAAGAACCTTGGTAGGAGTCCAGTTAAATGACTTTGCTGACCCATTCACCTGGAACCATTGTAGAAATTATGAAATTAACCTGCTGTACCTACTGTGCTGTCTAATAATGCAGCTAGTGCAGCTGAAGGTGCTGTCCACTGTTTGAAATAAGGATCTTTTGAGAAAGAGTTATGCAAGTGTTGCTCAAGAGCTCTCTTCCTCTCCTCGTCGGCTGTGAAGCAGAGTGGACTGACCTATTGAATGCCCGTTCATCATGCACATTCTGAGCTTTCACAGTGGGCTTAAGTACAGAATGATAGAAAAGAAATGTTCCAAATGTTCCTAATGGCCATTCCCGCAGTGAGAGGTGCATATGAACCTTGAGAAACATTACCACTCAGATGTGAACAGTAGGGGTGTGTTAGTGCTGTTTTTGGACATTGCAGTTGTAAGAAGTTCTCACAAACTGGGATAAAGAATGAAAGACACTTCTTAACAACTCTTAATTGTCCATAATGGGTTCCATTCTACTATCCTGACTTTTTTCAAGAAATCAAAGGACCAAATAATGACAAGAAAATATGGCCGAATGGTCGATTTCTTTTACTTAAAAACTGTATAATATACACACAGCAATAACTTACAAGTCAGTTGGATGTTGACCATCTGCACTTCCTAAAATCTTCCATCAGTGCTGTGCTTACATTTTAATTTCATGCTGTACAATGCATTTTGGCAGTACTATTTAACAGTCCATGATATTCCTGAAAGTGATAAGGGAGGTGGAAACTGGTTGTTTAGCCTACCTTGGCTGGTTGGTTAGCCAAGCTGTTTATAATGGTAAGATGTCTCAGTCAACATAGCTTAACATAAAGATCAGACACTTGAGAAGACGTCATCCAGGTATGTGAGAGAAGACACACAGGTAAAGGTGGTACTTCTCACCACAAGATTCTGTGTTGATCTGAATAAATAAAACTCCAAAAAACTCACTCCATTTAGGTATTTATAGCTACTAATTTGTGTATTCTGTAAGAAAATGACTCACGATTCCACAAGTGTTGATGTACTGACCTCCTCCGATAATCTGCAAAAATCCCAGTGATCAGCCCCATGACAGTGGTTTCATCAAACTGAGCAATTTGATAAGCGTAGTGTTATTATGGGAGATGACAGTCATAATCAGAGCCAACTTTGCAGAACAAATACATGTAACAGAAAACAATACAGATATAACAAATACAGGATAAAACTACATTTCTCTTTATTTAGGTTGTCCACCCTTTATCTTTATCATAGCATCTATCTTTTTTGAAATTCTTGCTTTCATTTTTTTAAAGGAAATTTGCAGGGTTTTTTTTCCAGACCTCCAAAGTTTAGCCCTAAAAGGTTGCAAGTTTTTGATTCTCAATAAATAATCTCAAACACATTCAGTAATGCCTGGACTCCATTGCTCTGGTTTCTGCATGCGGATTATCCTTTAGATATCTAATCTCCTCAGAACATGAGTCATTTGTACGTAATAGCTGTTTTGACTGGAAATTAAGTCAATGAAAGGTACTATCTGAGATTTGGACAGTGCTGTGTATTTGTGTGTATAAATGTATACCGCTGTGTGTGTATGTATGGTCAGGCTGAGTCTGAATCTTTGTTTTTACTGTATGTATGTACAGTATGTATGTGTGCCTGTGTGTTTGTGTCTGTGTGTATATGTGCACAGCAGCTGTTGGGCCGTCTGCTCTGAGCCTTCCCTTTCCTCTTTTCCTCTCCTCTGGGAAACAGCCATGTCATCCCTTACTTCAAACACCAGTGATTTACACCAACTCTAAGGGTCGGAGAGAGCATGAGGCATACAAATGAAGGGGTGAGGAAGAGTAAGAGAGTAAGAGAGAAAGAAAAGGGAGAGAGACAGATAGATAGACATTAAAAAAGAGGGAAAAGAATGTGAGTGAGGAAAAAATATCAGCCATTTATTTCCTCCTGCCAGGGTGAGCTTCTCTTGATCATTTGTGAACAAGTGTTCACAATCTTCTTTAGGACATGATTCCGTACCTCATGAAATGTAGCATCATGGAATGTCATGTCAATTTGATTCAGATGCACTTTTGATTCTTGAAATATAAAATATGAAATATATAAGTCAGATTTTAAAAGACTTTATACAAATTGTGACTAAAGGACGAGTTTACACAGTACTGTAATGTAGTTCAGTCTTAGACATTGGTTGTATTTATATTAGTGTTACAATCAAACACATGCAGTCATGTTGATGTCAGAACCCTGCTCTGGCCATGGGAATGTAAAGCATGACCCTTGTTGCTTTGTAATTCAGCAGACTGCTGTGTTAGCAATGTGCCTCATGTCCTTCTGACCTGATACTTTTGTACTCTACTCCTTCTGACCAAACACACATACTCACCATGACCGAAGTGAAAGATGCATCCCTGTCCGTGCACTTCTGTGCCTGAACTCTGCTTCAAAAGCCTGCCTGTCCCTGAACTTGTACAGACTTCTGGATTTATGTCCAATACATACATACACACAAATACCGGTAACACACTTGGACACTGAACAAAAGTCTGCCCAGTAATGTTTTGACATTATGTTTTGTGGCTGTATTTTTCCCTCATGCAGATAACATCTGATCTGATTAAACTAGCACACTGTCTTTATGTATGTGAGTTCAAGCCTCAGCTCTAGATGCATGGACATACACGGACATGGGCACAACTGTCTAAACTGTCAGTTGCACTGTGATTGACCTGCATTTAATTTTCATTGTTAGGTTTTTTTCATCCAGCTGAGAGAAACTAACATTTTACTTATCAATTATATTCAAATATATCACTAGTATGCCAGCATTTCCACATGGAGTATGCTATGACAGTTTAAGCATTTTGCCAAAATTCAAGGCATATTGTCTTTGAATATTATTCAAAGGATTGGTTTAAAGCAGTTACTATCCAGTAAACTACACATCCTCACATACCACTTAAGTTCCCACTGGTGTGATTTGGTGTAGCAATGTTCTAAATGCCTAAACAACATTCGGTGGTGGGATTATTTCTCTTTTCAGTCAAATGGCACCTTCCAATCAAAGTAAACCAGTCTTAGCTACAGCAACGAAACACACTCGATTCTCTGATTGTATCTCAAAGTCTCAAAAGACCTTGACCAATTTGGACTAATGACCATTGTGCCATTGTGAGAAAGGAAATACATTATTTTTTCCCATTGACCACAAATACCCCAGGAGTCATGTTTGGTAGCCAAGGTTTGCTTCCTTAGCACTGCAGCTAACATGCTAATGCAGCTAATTAGTCATGGTAGCACATACACCACCAATTATGCTGTGTTTTAGTGGGGTTGGAAACCAACTTGAAAGATTTTGATATATGACATATGAGTGACAAATGCTACATGTGCCAACAGTGTGAAAAAAATGTATACTTGATTAGATTGATTAGATTAACACTTCCATTAGATCTACTGGCATTTTAACACAGCAAAGAAAAGGACCATGTTCTTCGGACCTCCATGCTTCCTCTATCTATGTGGTGGGCGTATCTACAAGCAAGCACCTGAATGGAGTTGTATTTACTAGTTTAGCATCTGGTATATACCAGCTTACGATGAGCACTTGAATGGAGCACTGGCATCAGGTAAACTAAATGGTGACACAAAAATGAACAAAACGGGGAGAAACATTTAGGTTCCAGGGTAGTCCACTACTGCTGTTTTTATCTTTACAAATTAATTATGTCCATTTTTGTAGATGCCACACAGTGTCAGAAACTATGACAACCTATCAACATGATGCAGTCTGAGGCAGATGTGTGATTTAGGAATTCAGCTTTTACTGTATTGTGCTACTTGTTGAAGTTTCTGTTACTTGTCAGCTACATTAGCTGTGCAACTCCAGCCCAAAACTAAAGAATTCAAACTTCATACGCCAAACACATCTCGTCTGACTGACTGCTTTTAGCGTAAGTGGGAATACTGTGTAAATGACTGTAGCTGTTTTGCCAAAAAGCCCAGACAGACCCCTAGAGCTTGAGTAAAATTCTTTACAGTAGACCTGGAACTTGTGTTTTGTTCTTGACTTCAAACAAGTGAGGCACACATGAACTCTCCTGTTTTCATGGTTCGATTGGAAGCTTTACTACTTCCCCCCAACGGAGTGAAGGATCACCCCCTCCCTCTTTTCCTCTGTCCATCAATTGCTTCTTCCCTTCTTTATCGTCTCATCCTCCCATCGTTCTCTCGCATCCTCTCGATTTGCGCTGACAGCTTTACAGCTCCTTACAGAGATCCTGATGAAGCTGTATTTCACCCAAAGGCAAATAAATTTAACTCTCGTCGTCCCCATCAAAGAGTGCATTCACTTCCTGGGTTTGTTGCCTGTAGCATGACAGTGGGTGACTGTGTAGAGCAACAAAGAGAAAACAGAATAGGTCAGCTGATGAAAAATGACACATATTCATAAAAGTTTCCTTTGATTTTTTATTATCATTTTCCACCATGTCAGCTCTGAAATAATACACATGCCGTGACCCTGCTATGCAGCGCTGCTGGCTGCTGTTTTAGTTTCAAAGTCTTCTCTCTTTGCCTTGATCCAGCTTTGGACTCTTGGCATTCTTTTAAGCAGCTTCGTGAAGAGACACCTGGGATGCCTTTTCAATAGGATTGAAGAGACACAAAAACTAAAAGCCACTTGCTTTAGGGAAATATTTGCAACACTCTGTCACTCACTCATCTTGCTGATGCTGGAGCCTAAACCAGCATGCAATGGGCAGAAGGCAGAAAACACCCTGGACAGGCCACCAAATCCATCTGGGAATATTTGTAACATAAACATCAAATGTCTTTTTTCCATTGTCTAGCGCGGCCTTTCTAATTTGCTTCCAAGTCACATGAACACCATCACATCTTTTTCAACTGCTACTAATGCAGCCTCTCAGGACAGCTCAACAACCTTAAAGGACATAGACAACAACTTTCATTAGCATCCAGTTTAAGCAAACTGGACGTTGGGCTGTGTTTACACCATGACGGTAGATGGATGAGCGGAAACCAGATCTTTCAATAGGGATCTTTCAAGAGGGGTTGGATTTTGTGATTCTGGGGCTCTAGGCAAAGACAGGAATTGGGCCACTGGATGCACATTTTGAAATTACACGTCTAGTGTAATTCAACTGAATGCGTTGATTAGGTCTCTTGGATCATGTGACAAGAGAAACCGGGTGGATCTAACTGTAATAATAATAAGACTCTGCAGAAGCTGAGCTCACTAACATTGAAGGACAACGCTAACTAGCAAAATTGTTTTCTCTGCTAGCGAAATGTTGTTGTTGGCTAGCATTGTGTTGAGTGGTTGGGAAAAGAAGGGCCAACCCCCTCCCCCAGTGAGACCAAAGCCAATTAGACTCTCTTAGGCCATGTTTGACATTGCCATTATTCAAACTTGCGTCATTTGAGAGCTCATAGATATCTAACAGTTTCATCAGAAATTTTAAAAATCTTTGTCTGTTGCTTTAACTGTGTTGAACTAACATAGAGAAAATTAAAATAGTAGGTCTGTTTGTGCAAACCTTTGACTGGTACTATATGAGGGAGGAGAAAAAAAGAGAGCTCCTCCTGCTGCTAGAAAAACATGAGCATGAGCTATATTACATGTATTAGACAGGCTTGATAGAGCCTTGTGGAGCATGGGAACGTTCTCAATACAGCACGGATACAGGGACAGCAGGGGATTGATCTAATCCCATGCTCCATATGAGAACAGAGGCTTTATTTTTCCAGGTTTATGTGGATACAAAATAGCATCACTCTACAAGCCCCACCTTACTCACTACAACCATTCTATCTGCCTTGTGCTCAGTGTTATCTAAATGTAAGATTCATAGTACATAGTTTGCCAACAATCAACAACATTTACTAAGATCCAGTTTAAGCAAACTGGACATTAGGCTGTGTTTACATCATGACGGTAGATGGATGAGAGCATACCAGATCTTTCAATAAGGAAGCCAACAGGGGTTGGATTTAGTGACTCTGGGGCTCTAGGCAAAGAAAGGAATTGGGCCCCTGGATGCACATTTTTTAGCACATTAAATTAGTAGAGTCTCTGGGCTCCCAAGTGGCATATCCCGTTTCACAGCACAGAACTATTACTTGGCAAGTAAAGTCATCTAGTCGATAATATCTAATATTTCTCATTTTGAGATTGTTTTAAGAACAGCGTAACATGATTTAACTCATGTATAAACATTTTAATTTCATTAAGGGAAATTCTCTCACTACATTAGCTGGTAATTTTGCTGGCTTTAATAAATGTGCTTGAAACAAGCTAAATAATCTTCCAGTATAGTGAGTTAATTTGGTAAAGAGTTTTCCAGGAAGTAATGTATCTCCATTGCTTTTCAAGAGACAGTTTATTTTTTATTTTTTAGGTAGATGAAGCTACCTATACAGGTCTGCAGACACTGTGCAGCACTTCATTTAGAGTGAAAAAGAAAAGTTACTTCAGGACTGCATCAGCAAACTCTTGCTTTCTCCTCTTTGTCCTAACAGCAAGAGCAACTGACAGCAATAAATCCGAGGTGCTTGCATTATATAGCGATGCAGCTGTGTGCACTAGCTGTGAGCTTCAGAGCGCAGTGAGTAACAATGCGCAGTTCCTCCTCAGACAAAAACATTTGTGTCACTGATTGATAAGGATTTAGCTAGCTAGCCAGGTAGACAGCAGATACTAGTTAGCTCAGTGTAACACTGTCTTACACTGAGCAAGTTTTTATTCTTTGCTCCTCTAATTTGTCTGTAACAGGACAACATTACAGCAGCCACACATGATCCTAAAAAAGTACACTGACAGGACGAACACAAACAAGCATGAACACTTTAATGTTTGTAGTTGTGTGTGTTACTAATGTGTTACTTTAAAGAGTGACTAATTCCCTATCAACACCCATATTAGAATAAAATAGTTAGATGAGTTGTTTTCTTCAAACCTTTGGACATGTAGTGTATATGGAGAGACATACGCATCAGTTACTGCCATGTTTAGGGTGAGAAATCAGTCTTATAGATCTATCTAGAAGAGTATAGGAGATCGTCGAGGCCGATGTGTCGACGCTGTTCGGGTTGAAGGGAAGCTCACGTACAGCGACACTGGGACTGCCACGTGAGTGTGTGTGTTTGTAAAAAGGGGAAGGGTCTGTTTGTTTCTCTTTGGAAATGGCTGCGTGGGATTGTGGGAATATCAGATTTTTTTTCCAGTTGGCATTTTGGCAAGTGATGTCATTTCCTGTGCCCCGTTCTTGGCATGTGGCCAGGTGTGCAGTAGAGTGAAATGTGATTCTTGGAGCTCTTTGTGTTTAGGTACGTTTAAAGTGACTCAGGAACTGTTTACGTAGCCTCTGAGGCTTTGTTGTCCTTGTTTAGAGTTTCTATGTGCATTTCCGTTCCCCTTTTATGACCCACATTCTTGCTTCTCAGCATCCTTATTTGCTTACTGTGCTCAGACATCAGCAAGATCCCCGTGGTTGAGGTATGTGCTGTTTTAGTGGGCAGATTTTATCTGTATGACTGCACAATCCGTTTGCATTTAACTATGATTACAGATGACAGTATAGTACACTATAGTACATGACAGCGCAGCCGAGTAGTTAGTACAGCTACTCCATGCAGTGCATATATAAAACTATGCAAAAGCCAGCTCATTTACATATTTTAGATTCATTTTAAGGCACAATACAGAAAAGGACAGACAATCAGAACAGAGATAATTCATCTTAACGATATGTCATGAATTCCATTCATTTCTTAAGGGAAAATAACATCTACAAAGAACACACTTTAAAATTGTATTTTTAGTGCACAGATATATAAAATATGCCATATCTTTTTGCACAGGCCATTTTTAATCTTTTATTTGTACTCTGTACTGTAACGGTGCTCTAAAATGTGCAGACATGTGTCCTCTATGGGTGTTTCCAAGTTTTGCATATGTCTCTAAATGACTGGAGAAAGAGAAGTAGAATATAAGTAATCAAAACACATGAGGCCATTATATGCTTGAAAATAGACTTTAACTTTGAAAAATCCAAAATTGCTTTTAATTAAAGCACAACACTTACGAGTTACCAGAGTTGACGATAGAGGGAGTGCTGTAACTTTTCGCTCCTGAGAGACTGTGTGAGTGTGTGTGTTAGTGTGTGAGAGTCTGTGTGTGGCTGCATCACACACAAGAATACACTCTCTGAACTCACACTTTCTCACGCAGAGCTGAACTCTCAGACGGGTGTCAGCTTTTACAGCATTACAGATCTCTCTCATGCACACACACACATACGCACACGCACGCAGGAAAGTTGTACGTCAGTGAGCATCTCTCAGGATGAGCTGAGCAATAAACATGCACACACCTCAGACTTTCCTGTTATCTTTAGGGCTTTTTCCTGTCCTTCATTTCTTTACTTAAAGCCTTTAAGACTGGTATATGTAAACGATCCCTGTTATGATGCGGAACTGTCCTGTATTGAGCCTCGTTCAAAAAGCAGTCCTACCTGAAACATCCCACAACTTGCAACTGTAGTAGGCTGAGGAGGTGGATATATGTTGGTCACTAAAAGTTGGTATATGTGATGTCACTAAAATAAAGAATTCTGAACAGGCTTGCTGTTTAGTTTCCAAATGTAGCTTACATCACCTTTTGTATACCCTGCTAGACCACAGCTACTACACAAAGCTAAGTTGTGTAGTGTAACCTTAGCCCAACTGGATTTACAGCAGGGCAGTATGTAAACACATTGTATTTCTTGTATTTTTAATGTGGCACTAGTGTTGTTCTAGTACGTTCCTTATCAAACAAGCGTAGAAACAAACAAAAAACTAGAAAAAAAGCCTATTGTGCCAGGCACCTGTCCCTTGGGCAACAATTAGAGCCACGAGAGGTGGCAGCTGGACAGTGCCAAAAAATCTACGTGCAGACAGAGACAACGGAAGGAAGCTATCAGCCATGAGAGATGGCAGGAAGATGTTGAGAGCGACAAGTGGTGGGAGGACAGCGCCTATGCCACTAATCCAGCCTCCTGGGCCCCATCTCATGTGCTCCAGTGAGGTTACTACTGATGTTACATCCTGGTGGCCTGAGCAGCAGGGCAGGGGCAGGGGCAGGGGCAGGAGCAGGAGCAGTAATATGGAGGCTGAGCAGTGAGCTCTATTACCCTCTCAGCTCAGGTGCGTGGGCCACCTTATTATGAGAGCTAACTGATTCTGGATTGTCTTTGCCACGGCGGGCGCCTTCAGAAAGAGCAAAGAAGGAAGGGAGGAGGAACAAGCAGCAATGGAAAAACTGACAAGTTGAAAAACTGACAAGTTGAAAAACAAGGACTGAGAAGTCAAGCTTGGACCCACTGAGAACTAGCCGGCCTTTGGTTTTGTGCGATATGTATTGTGAAAATTATATGTTGCGTTTTTGTCATGTCTCCCACCTCTACTACAGACGTTGAGCATGTTTTGCATGGTTGACTATGCTTGGCATAACAGAGGACAGCTGTGTAAATAAGATTTCTGGTGATACACACTATTTTATCTTTGGACTGAAGTGAATGGCAGTGCATGGAAAGCATCTCTCAAATGGTCCTCTTATGCCTAAGCAGCCCACTTTCAGTGTCATACTGCGGAAGGCATGAGCTAGGGGGCTGGGGCACAGCAGTGTGTAGCTCAGTCAATTGAGTAAAAGTAATATTGCAAGTTTGTTTTGTGTGTGTGTGCATTCTGCAGGTTACAGTAAAGTGTAGTACGTTCGTGTAAGAAGAACGCTTCACGTTTCTGTGGTTTTGGTTTGTCTGTCTGCCTCTCTGAAACAGGTGCATGTAGGTGGCAGCGGCACACTTTCCACTCTTTAGAAACGGAAGTCTGAAAACATACTGTAAAGCCATCTAACGAACCCCCACCAATCCCACTCCAGACCAAATATGAACCCTCTACTGGAATTAGAGGAACACTCCAGCATTTTTTTTACCCTCCATCTCCATCTGCTGTATCAGCCTGCAGTCATTTCAACACATTTCTCTGAACTCGAGACCTGTATACTCAGAACACACTCATAGAGAAGCCAGTGCTGATGTGCCTCACCTGCTCAATAACTTACCTACAGTGAGCTCAGGAAACGCTTTTTATGTTTTATACAGTGTTAAAATTCTGCTTTAAATCTTACACCTGTATAAATATGTGTATTTATTTATTTATTTAACATTTTTATAGTTTACTTATACTGCCATGTCTCAATCTGGAGTTTGTTTCATAGTGTTGGTGTTGAGTCTCACACACTCCTATTCTCTTTCTGTCCTTTTTCTGTCATCTCTTCTTTGTCTCCTTTGTCTCCTTTGTCTCCTTTGTCTCTCTCTCTCTCTCTCTCTCTCTCTCTCTCTCTGTCTCTCCCTCTCTCTCTCTCTGTCTCTCTCTCACTCTGTCTGTGCTCACTCTAAAGGAGATGAGCTGGATACAGTTTGAGAAGGAAGAAAAAAAGAGCAAATGAGAGAGAAAGAGGATAGAAAGACAGAAATAAATAGAGAGATGTGAGAAAATAGAGACAGAAAGCAGAGAGAAATAGAGAATAAAGGTGTGAGAAGGACATAGGTGGAGAGAAATAGAGAGGTGGGGGAGAGAAAGAGTGTGGGATGACAATGATAGAGTTATAAGAAAGGAAGAAAATGAGGGTGGAAAAAAATGAGCCAGAGACAAGGGGGGGAGAAAGAATGAGACATAGCAAGAGGAAATAGAGTAGAGAGAGAAAAACAAAATATAAGAGAAAGAGAGAGACAGAAGGAGAACTAGAGTGAGAAGTAAAATGGGGAGCATAGAACGAGAGAGAGAGAGAGAGAGAGAGAGAGAGAAATTCAGAACAAAAAGGGGAAAGTCAGTAGAATTTAAGACAGGTGTTTCTTTCATTCTTTCTTTGGCCTCTCACTTCTATAGGTCTCTATCTTTCACCTTTCTTCCTCTTTCTCTCCCTCTTTCTTCATTTCTCTCTCTCTCTCTCTCTCTCTCTCTCTCTCTCTCTCGCTCTCTCTCTCTCTCTCTCTCTCTCTCCTCACAGACAGATTCTTATGTTTTTTCCAGATGCGCTTGGAGAAATGTTCCATTAGTTTCACTGGCTAGTAAAATGAAAGTACCATCCTAAAATCCATTTATTTAGCATCTGATGCATTGCATGTGTGGTGCTCCTCATAACTATCCGTTATTTATCTTGAAGCCTGCCCTGACAGACAGAAACATATCAGCACAGCACATCATTTCCCTAACAATAGCTTTTGTTGTAGTGGATGTAGTATCGTATCCCTCAGACGTCCCTGTTTTCCCTGCAGAACTGTACAGAGAAATGTTGCGACCCTGTTCTAATCCATTGTGTGGTGTAACAGACCTAATAAGAAAGGGCTTCTCCTACATACTGATACGAGGTTTGCTTGTGATGCTCAGTGTTTTAAAAGCTTCTTTCTTCTCAGCTTGGGAACAAACCCCTGTGTTTATTGCCCCTGATTTCAGTTCCATTTTGTTGGAGGATTATAAAACAAATGCAGGGCTTCCTTCTATTATTGTCAAAGAAATTGTCTGTATTCTTTTCTTTCCAATACACTTTATTGTCTGTGGACCCCTTTTTTCCCTCCCAGCAGTTAAATAAAGAAACAACATCACTGCCCAATAAGGTCCCTAATCTTTTGGCGGTCTTCCAAACCTTTTTTTTCCTTTGGCCTCGGCTGGTGCTTGTTATTCCCAGCTCTACTGCGCAGGGGAAAAAGTCAGTTTGAGAAAGAGAGAGAGAGAGAGAGAGAGAGAGAGTGGGGGAGAGAGAGAGAGAGAGAGAGAGTGGGGGAGAGAGAGAGAGAGAGAGAGAGAGAGAGAGAGAGAGAGAGAGAGAGAGAATTCTGAGTTAGAGAAAGAACAGACTGTCTTTTAGAGAGGAAGAGGAGGAGGAAAGAGAAATGATGTCATATGTGTGACACAGCAAATCTTAACACATTTCCATGTACTCTAATGCAGTCAGTCAAGACACGTTTGGTGTCTGAAGTTCACATCTTTTATTGTTTCTGGAGCTGCGAGGCTAACACGTCTTGGAAGCTTAAAACTGACCAATGAGCTCTGTGTGTGTGTCTGTGTGTGTTTTTGTTGTGGTGGTCTCAGTGTAGTCTCAGCAGTGAGCTGAGAGGGACTGACCTGCAGGAAAACTCTACCAAATACACTCTAAGAAGAGAGAGCGAGCGATCACCTCCTAATGTAAAACAACTGCCTGTGTGTGTATGCGTGTGTATGTATGTGTGTGTGTGTGTGTGTGTGTATGTGTATGTGTGTGTGTGTCTGTATATGCATTTGTGTGTATGTGTGAATGAGTGAACACAGGGGAAAGTGCAAGTGTGCAAGTGTTTGAGAGAGAATCATTGCAGTGGACGTGGAGGAATGTTTGTACGGAAAGGGGTCAGTGTTTATCGAAAGGTCATCACTTTTTCTTCGCGTCTTTTCTTTTCCCCTGTGGTCAGACCTTCAGATTAAGTCGCTGTGTTTTGTGTTTACCTCTGGATCTACGTCATGGCGCTGTAAATAAGTGCTGCGTTCATGTGTGCATGTGTGTCTTTTGAAGGTCATGAATCAGTTCAGTGACTTGATTCATTATTTAATATTGAATTGCATTTTTGAAATAGCACCTGAGAGGAAGTGCATTACAACGAGTAGAGTCATGGCTTTTAATATCTTACAGCAGACCATCTCAGAAGATGCTAATCTCTATTATATAGCCAGATAGCACACAAATGTATGGGAAAGGAAAACAAGCTCTGAATGCTGTTTCAAACATATATTTTTAAAGTAGGTAATTTCCTCCGCCAAAGAAGTAATACCAGTGACTTAGGTAATGCGACCAACCATGGCTATTACCGAGTAACTGATGATCAGCTATAACAACATGGATAGAACTAGTTAGTTGCAGTCTTAAACATTTGCTTCTGATGAAGCCTGCCATTGGGCAAAGCAAGATGGAGAACAATAAATACCTAATTTAAGCCATGTAAATATTACAGTAAACAGATATGAGCTACATCAGAAGTGTCAAGCTCTGCCATGTTTTGACGTCTGGAAAATACTAAACAGAGAAGCATTGAAAAGTCAGACTATTGTCACTTGTCTGCACAGTTGTGCAAAATGTACTAGCTACCATGCAAATCTGAACTTTTTACTGAACTTCATATTCCCTCTGAAACCACCTCATCTCACACAGAACATGTTAACCCTATAAAAGGGGAGAACACTGGGAAAAGGTTTACAATCCCTGATCTATATAAATAAAGAAGCATTATTCTTCTCCAAAACTTGGTTACAAGTCTTTTTGACTCAGTAACCACAGCAGTGCCTTGAGGTAAGGATTATATCTGACACTCTGTTCTAGCCCTCTCTCTCGTAGACTGGGGCCACATTTCAGTGTGAGTCCATGTGTGCCTACTGCAGCATTTCACCTCGTATTCCAAATGAGAATTTGGGTTATGTTCTTACTGATCAGTCAGACTGTCTGAGCGTTTCATCATATCTTTGGAACCAGTCACATATCGACACCCTACAGTTCTCATCCTGGAATGTGGGAGTGTTGACATTGTGCTCTGCTCAGACATGAAATTAGTGCAAGAGTGGGCTAAAATGGACAGGAAGACACTGCTCTAATCCTTACCTGACGGATTTGGTGGTGTCATCAAGGCAAAGAGATGTACAACCAAGTATAAGAAAAGAAATTCTGAATGCAAATAGAAATGTAAATTCACATATTAATACATACTCATGCTTATTTGTTTATAGTACAGTCAGGCTAGCAGCTCTTGCGGGTGAGAGAGTCCAGGCTTTAGGCTTGAGGGGAAGCAGTCGAATTTCTCTGCCAAGAACAGTTTCCTCAAGTGCCAAGTTACTGCTTATATACACTTGGACTATAATCACGAGTCATCATCTGAACATCATGACTCAAAGTTTTGCTCATTGTTTGCATGTGTGTGCGTGCCTGTGTGTGTTTTCTCACTGTAATTCAGCCTGGCTCGCACTTTGGCCTGCTGTGTGCTCCACTGCAGAGGCCAACACTTTCCGTTACAATACTGCTTCATCTCAAAACAGCTTTATTGGCATCATTGTATAACTTTACAGTGTCACCAGAGCATGCAAATCTGTTCTGTGTACACCAGCCAGTCAGCACACACACACACGCACACACACGCACACACACGCACACACACACATACACACACACACACATGCACACGCACACACATACACACACACACACACACACACTCACACACGCGCACATGCACACATGCACACACACGTACGTGCATACTTTTTTATCTAGCTCTTTTTTGTTTTCCATCACTCATCACTTGTCTTTCGGCCTTTCTTTTCTATTCTCTCTTTCTCTCTGTCTCTCTCTTTTTGTAAGAAGTTGCTGTGCCTTTTCAGCTCTTGCAGACATAGTGCAGACATGTGGTCTTTACTGTCTAAGCCTGGCAGTCCTCTCCTGCTATGCTGGCCTGCAGGGGCTTCTGGGTAAAGCACAAATGTCCCATGATCCTTTAGTTGCTCTACACAAATAAAAGACAGAGATGGAATGAGATGGAGAGAGAGTTTTGTTGTAGTGAACAATATAATGCATGTACACACTGTTTGTATATATTAGTATCTATAAAAACCACTTATTCTAATGATTATATGATGTTTTTGCTGGAGAAAACAAGCTAACTTATGAGGTTAGTGATGTTAAAATGATGTGCTTAGAAGCCTAATGTTTTTCCACAATACTTCATATTTAAAAAAGTCATAATAATGTGTCCTATATAGATATATATATAAAATCACCAACATATAATAATATTCTCAGCCTTTGCTAGTTTGTTTTTCCCCTCCTCCTCTGTCTGAGTGATTTTCAAAAACATTTTTTTCTTTTTGTTAAAAAATATATTTAATAACATTTGAGAAATGTCAGAAATAAACTAAACACTGACAAAAGAAAGTTAATAAATAAATACATAAATAAGGCTTAAAGTAAGTTCATATTATTTGTCTTTAAGACGTATAAAAAAACAAACACACATACATATGCATACACATACACACAGGTCAGCAGGGGACCAGGAGCTTTCGTGGCACACTGGACCCTGAGCCTAAAGGGCAGATTCCTCTTTTCAGTCCTGCTTCTGTTGTAACTGCTGTCTGTATGGGTCAGTGCTTTTTAGCTGTAGGCTGAGCAGTTATTGGAGGAAAACATAAGGATTACCAGGCAGCTGCCATAAATAGACCCAGAGAAGTCATGTGATCCAGAGAAATCATTCTTATTTGAACTAAAAGCACAGACACAGTTTTTTCAAAGATCAGACATTTGTAATAACTAAGCAGCTTTCAGTTTAGCATGTTGATTTTTAAAAAATGTAAATTTATTAAAGAACAGTTTGACAAAGAAGATATACCCAAACTCTTAATTGGTGCTGTATCTGACTAGAAGTTCTTATTTAATTGCTGTTATGTGTAACAAAAGCATAAAGTAATGTGCTAATAATTATTTTTTACTTACAGTACAGTTCTCTTCTCTTCTCTTCTCTTCTCTTCTCTTCTCTTCTCTTCTCTTCTCTTCTCTTCTCTTCTCTTCTCTTCTCTTCTCTTCTCTTCTCTTCTCCAACTATTAACATCACTCTCCCCTGCGTGACGGTGGGTTTATTGATTAATGGCAGGAGCACCAACAAGAAAAATGCAGCTTTGCGTTTGTTCTTGTAGAGAGCCGCCACGAAGGAATATTATCTTATCACTGCTCCAGATAACCCACATGGGGGCTTTTCTGTTCTCCTCCAGCCCATTTGGAGTTGAAATGACTTCACAGAGGTTTTCTACAGTGTCCATGTGCATTCCAGTGATAAGCGCTAAGCTGGGCATACAGTACCCGCATATACGGAATTAGTGTGATTGTTACACGTAAAGTCAAAGTCAGTGGTTGTACTTAGAGACACGTGATTCAGTTAGTATTATTAGTGACAAGTTTGTTAATGTGCTTTATTGGTGTTTGTGGTTGTTGTTTTCAGGGCCCTGATTCGTGTGTCATTTCTGTCGTAGCCCATGTGAATTGTTGCCAGTGGGTGCCAGTCACCCTGTCCAGGCTCTGCTGAAGAGTTTCACAGCCCAGTCAGGCTGCGCAAGCCGAGGAACCACCAGCCTCCCTCAGGAGGTGCACATCATCAACTTGCGTAGCAGTAGTCCTGACAGAGCAGGAGAGAAGTTTGCAGAGGTAAGGCTGTTTCTGCTGGTAGGTTACATAATTACAAATATGTCCTTTGGATGTGACCTACGTTGGACATGAGTCTGAACAGATATGCCTGCATTTACAGGTAGAAGTCACTCAAACCCAGGCTTCTTCCTCATAAGGTGACACGGAGAATCAGATTAGTGTAAATGCAATCCTAGAGCAAACCATGGTTCTTGTTTTTGCTACATTGTATATATTCGATCCTGTTAGTTTCCATTCCATTATAGCCAAGCGCACTCTTAAAGATAACATGGCACTTTGCATACCACATCTCCTCGTTGTCACTCACACTGTGCGGGCCGCACCGCTCCCTATACCCTATACTATGAGCTTGGTTGATTAGTAGAAGGGCGGACCTTTGTGATGTTTAGGCTATTGTGAGACTTTGTCTTTTCATTGTCATGCCATTTTGCGCATTCACTGTAGTGCAAGCGTCTCATTGACAGGGGACGTTGGGACACCAACTTGAAGTTGCCTCTGATTGTTGTGAGTTCATCTCTGTGTAAAAAATAAGAGCAGTTCCTGAGGCTCCTTTTTACACACATGTGCGAACCCGGTCGAATCCACACTCAGCAAGGTCTCTTTGTCAGCCGTCCCTTCTTGAAAATGAAAAGAAGGCACATTGTGGGAGATCCGCCATTGAGGAAGATCTCAACATTTGTCATGGGGATGCATGCATCAGAAATAAGCGTATCTTTATATGCTGCATTTGTTATATTCTCCCTTGTATATGTTTCTTTAGCTGTAAGATTCTGTATTTTTATTCAGTTTGAAGTGGACAACCTCCACCGCGCCTCATTTTACTTACTTTCTTTTTTTTCTCCCATAGTTTTATGGCTGATGATAGCCTGCTTCAACTTGCAGTAATTGGTTTGAACGTCCGAACCATCCGGACCAACCGTTTTGTTTGAATTAGACTCAAGCCCATCTCTTTTGGTCAGACCAGTTTTGCTCCTGTGGTCCAGACTGTGGTAAGATTGGCACCCCGTTTCACACCTGTTATTGTTTGGTCTCTAACCCACATTTTGAAAGTCCTGAAGGTCCCGATACCAGCACAAAGATAGTTGTAAAAGCTCCACCCACTTAAAACCGACTTTAGTCTCATCACTGTTGACTCCATCGTTGGTGTTAAATATCAGGCTCCATTCAGTGGTCAGTTGTCTTTGAACCACAGAGCCACACCTCTGTTGACTATTAGGGTTTAGTGTTGGTAGGATCCATTGTCAGGCTAGGAGTGACAAACTGACGTGTGCAGAAACCCCAGCAACACTGCTGTGCCTGTTACTCATGCTGAGACTTGACCACTGTCCAGTTTAGTCAGAAACTGATAAAGTGTTCTGTTAGTTTCCTTTGTGGTTTTAAACTGGGGAGTTTGTGCTGTCAAGTGTTGCAGAATGGACTTGTTCAGCATTAACTTGCTATGATGGAGTGGACTAAAAACATTTTCTGGGCACTGTAGGCTGGGCGTGTTGTTACGACGCTGTTAGTCAGGTAAGTGGAAAGGGATGTTGTAGAAACAGCATGTTGCCTCTTGAGCGAGGTGGAGTGTGCGTGGGGGGTGGACCCACTGTGACTATCAGATTAATTGATGTTGTAATTGCTGGACGCCCTTACTGGCCCAGCGGCGCACTGACGCAAACACGTTTCTGAAGCAACAGCATCGTTTTTGTGTTTACTTTATCTTTGTTCAGCAGGGTGTGCAATTGGAGCTGACACACACTCCCTCACTCGTCCACATGCACAGCACTGCTGGGGTGATCCCTGGTGGCTCAGTTGTCTGGCGGTCTTCAATTCTATTAGTGAACAATGAGTTTGAGGAGGGAAAAAGTATAGGTTGGAAAAAAAGAGAGACAGTCCATCAACTTTTCAGTCCACATATGTCCCAAGAAAAACAGCAGTGGGCCCCAAGTGAAAGGGGGGCTAGCGCTTTGGTGGTTTTGTCCAGCAAGGAGAGAGAAAAGAAAAAAGAGAGAGAAGCAGTGAGAGGAAGAAAAAAGAGGAGGATGGGGAAAGAGGTAGAGTATATCTTGGCTAAATAGCAGCAGTTGTTAAGCACTATCGGCCATGCGGATCGAGGAGAGCTTTTTATGTGCCTTAGCTCTGGGGGTCCAGCGCTATTGAAATACAATATCAAACCCTGTCCACAAGCACAATCACAGTTATAACACGGCCTTTATGCTTCTGAGCAGGGAGCATTCTGCATTAGTGGACACGTACTGTGCAAGGCTAAAAGCTTTAGTTTCATCATAGCCAGAACCGGCAGTGACCTGTAGATCCTTCCCAGTCATCAGCCATATTTTCCCTTTATACCAAGTATAGTTGATAAGCTCTTAGGCCAAACTTGGAAATTATATATTGTTCCCTTTTAGCTCTGGATTCCTTAATGTTCACACTGAATTATGTATGTTAGAAAATAAATCATGTAAACATAAGTCTTTCAGTTAACAATTGAAAACTACCCTGCTTGTTTTAGCTGGTCTATGTTACGGTCTTGCTAAACTCGTCACCCCATCAAGCTCAAGTTAGTTGAGCAGCATACCAGCATTAAAACACAACATATACAAGTGTTGTCGGTTTTTATGCTTAGATTGTCTTAGATGTGATAATATGGCAAAAAAATTTACACATGTCATGATATACATTTGATAAGCTACAAAAGACAAGGCACTCCCTCACTTAAAAATACTATTAAAAACTATTAAAGGTAAACAAAGGTAAACGGGTCTGCTTATACGGACTAATCTAACACGCAGTTGGGAAGGTACTGGCGATACTCACAATACTCTCAGAAAAAGCACATTTGTCATGATAATGCTTATTTTCTCCAAATATAATGTTATAAAACTCTGCTCCTAGGTGTCCAGGACAGTTTGGTACCTTCAGTTTAAAGAGTTGAATCAGGTGTAATTAAGGAAGGAAAACACCTGGATGCTGGTCCTTCAGGGCCAGCCTGATGACCTCTATTGTAGATCAATAAGCCACAAGAGGCGAAGCGCCTATGCAATTTTCCAACACCTCTGAGCAGGGTGACGTCATTTTACCACACTTTGTTTAGTGTCTTTTGTAAAAAAAACTTAAAAACATGAATAAAAAAAAAAAACATGAATATGTTGTCTCAAAAACAGTAACATACCAGGAGCAGGAAAACCCATTCCCTACTTGGAATGAAAGTTACCATTTCAGAGCTTGTGAACAGATGATAAAACACATGCACATCACACCATGGTTGGTTTTCATTTAACCACACCTGCCATAGTGGACCTGTCCAAATGAAACTAATTTTGGACACTAAGCATGCCTTGGGCGATTAAATACATTTGTGGTGAGGGGACATTTTTCTCAGGTTCATTTTCCCCAACTGTTCATCTCAGTCTACTTTAAAATGACGTTTGCTTGTTCCACCCTGTTGAGTGCTAAAGCAAGGGCGCACTTGGACCAGATACTTTGCAGCAAAGAGATCAGATTGTTGTTGGAGGCTCTAGCGTGTAAAACAATGGTTGAGAGAATGCTATCTCAGATTAGATGGCACTGCATTAGCCGGCATTGACGGATTGAGAGAACAAACACAGTCCGTAAAGAGCTGCTGTCATCGTCGAGCCCTATCAAGCGCAAGGGGGGCTATTGCAAGTACGCTTCCCTCAAACAAATACTATGTTATTCGAGCAAGGCAATAAACTTTCATTATAGTTTGGTTGATGCACTAAATCTGCATTCCCATGTTGCACACTGTTGCTTCTAGTAATTTAGCTCAAATGAGGACTATTTCAAGGTTTATATAAACATATAAAAATAAAACACTGCCCAATTAAACGGTGATTTTAAGTTTCCACGTCAGAGGGCTCAGTGTATTGTGACGACCATTTTGTGAACCAGTCGCTGTGTCGATGGGTTCAGAATGGACATTATATCAGTCAAAATACACGTTTAAATTGTACTTAGAAGGCTATGAAGTTTGCCGGCTATAACGAATGTACTAATCGCCCTGGTATAACAGGAAACAAGGTTCAGGCCGGATCGAGTGCATGTGGCGACAACTGCAGGGGTGTTGTGTTTGTTGTTTGTTGGTATTTTATAGCGAAACAATTGTTAGACTGAGTTTTAATGCTATCATTTAGGCTGATATATTACTGGGTGAAATATCAGGCTCTTTTGGGGCGAGACCTATCAAATAACATTACTCACACTCTTTGCTTGGCCTGTGCCATGAGTCATTGGGCCCTCCTTGTAGATATGCTTTCTCAGACCTTTGGGTAAGTCCGATGTGTGAAAAACATGTTTGGACTAAACACTGGCTCCAGGAGTGCAGATTCTTAAATCCCCTGTGATCTCTGGCTGTGCCAGATACAAGGCTGTTTTTTTTTCTTTTTTAAACCCATGATGTGATTAGTCTTCAGTTTTTGTTGGCCATCGAAAGAATTTGCTTTACTCCCCTTGCGATGCCATTGTGTTGTATTTGTAATTGTAGCTTGGCAACAGCCCTTCGGTTGTCCCTGCTTATGTACTGCAAGGTCTGCAAATAACTGAGTAATTGAGGCAAACAGTTGAACGAAGGCCAACTTGAGGTTTACTTAGTGCATATCTAAGGAGGCATATTGGAGTTTAAACAGCAGTTCATCTCTTTTCATTACTCCACTGCCTGTTTTCGAAGCTTTACTTGAGCAAGGAAGGGAAACAGAGAGGGGAAAACTGGAAATTTTGGGTTTTGAAACATTTCACACACACGTTTTCTGCTTCAGTAACACGTGAGAGCTGTCATGGTGCTGAGTACAAAGGCAGAACACAAATCCCCTACCTGATATTAGGCCAATTCAAAACATGTGTTTTCTAGCTACTACGAATCTGTTAGACATTATTACCATTGTTTTGAAGCCTAGCTTTGTTAGTTGGTCCATTGGGAACGCGGAGGGGGAAGGGGAGGGGGAGGAAAAAAAAATCCAGTTTCTTTAGTATCTCTCCACTTTTTTTCAAATTTAGATAAATACTACTCTATTTGCCCAGCTGTTGAAGTCTGCATGATATAAATGATTGATTAAAGGCAAAAAGCAGATGTGTGCTCCAAACACATAAACAGCAACCAAACAATTTTGATTTTGAGATGTATTGCAATTGCATTAGGTAAAACAAAAATATTAAGGCATACAATTTTCCAAAATGGTTTGGAAAGCTGAAGCTTACAAATTTCCCTTTACTGGAGCTAAGGGGCCTAGGCTCTAACCCCTGAAAAGCAACCCCACTGCATTATATAATATATAATTCTCCACCAAACTTTACAGTCAGCACAGTGCGGTCAGGCAGGTATCACCAAACCCAGACATCCTTTAGGTTGCCAGACAGAGCATGATTCGTTACTCCAGAGAACACGTTTCCACTTCTCGAGAGTCTAATGGGGTGTACTTTACACCACTCCATCCGGCGCTTGGCATTGTCCTTGGTGATGTAAGGCTGGCATGCAGCTGCTCAGCCATGGAAACCAAAGCTGTGAAGCTCTTGGTGCACAGTTTTTGTGCTAGTGTCAGTGCCAGAATGAGGCTTGGAACACTGTGACTGCATTCTGTAAGTTAACATAACCTGCCACATGGCTGAGCTGCTGTGGAAAACCTGAGGGGGAACTTTTGCAACGGTAGCATCCTAATAGCGCACCACACTCAAATTCAGTAAACTTCTTTACACTTGTGGCAACGGGACTAAATGAAATACCTGAATCTGATTAAGAGGTGTGTCCCAATACCTTTATCCATATCATTTAAATTTACTCATGCTGTATTAGAATACCGCTTCTGTGTAGCATAACTATACATGTGCTAAAGAGCTAGTTACCTCTTACTTTCAGAATAGTAAATTTATATTTGTAAATTAATATTATATTTATTATTGCTTATTTAAATTATACAAATAATGTATTATTTAATGCACTACAGCTAAATATTTATTTAATTTTGAATGCCTGTTTGGCTCATTAAAGAAGATTTGGCTCATTTTTTTATATTGCAATTTGGAAAGTATTCCACTAGTACTGGAAATGGGATTTTTTGTGTCAATTTGGCTGTGAAGCAGTTGAAATTAGAATTCACCATAACAGTAAATGATTTGTGCATTCATAATGGATCATCAGCATGAGCTAATAAATCAAAAATCCACCAAGATATATGGATCTTTTTATGCTGCAGCCATTTCCATAATCCGTTCTGTTAAACATCAGTAACATTACAGTTTACCATCTATCATTACCAGATAAACAGCAGAGGGGTGACTTAACGATAGCTATAGTCATACAGAATTTGATTTTGTTGTCCCAAATGCTAAGCATGAAACTTTCCTCATGTGTTAAACATTATAATGTCATCACAGTTAAAACTTCTACTACAGTTAGGCTCTTCATGCTGTAGGAGAAAGCACATAGTTCAGAGACCCATTGGAAAGCAGATTATGGCGTGCTCCTCCTAAGCCCAGTGTAAAGTGAGTTTTGTCTACAAACAGGGACAGATAAGGCCGTTCCACTCAGCGCATTCCAAGCCTCAGGTATTTGTTAGATTTCGATATCTCCAGGCCAATTATTGTGCTTTCTGATGAAGAGAGAGATTGGGAAAGCACAGAACAAAAGACTGAGGACGACCTTTGGCGTATGCACATCCGCAGCCAAGATCTTTGTGATCTAAGGGCCAGCACGTAATCGTGACCACACGTTCGAAACCAGAGGAGGCCCCCTCAAGCTTACACAAACACACACACAATCACACACACTTGTTTGTCTGTGAATTGTACGACGTTACATAGACTCCTATTCATTTACTGGAGACCTACCCAAACCTTAAAAAGAACTACTACTAGCTTAACCCATACTACTACTAATATAACCCTAAACCTAACCTTACACCCACCGTAAAAGTGTATCGTTTACATTGTGGGAATGAACACAAGGAAGAATGATCTTCTCAACGTGATCATATGAAGACCCCACAATGTGGCATAAACCTGAACCTACACACACACATGCACATGCGCACACACACATACAGAATAAAGGCCAAAAGAATGGAAGCAAAAGAAACAAACAGTGACTTTTTTGGCATCTATTTTAACAAGATGTTTGTTCCAAAATGTTCCATTGTTCCATTTTGAAATACTCCTATATTTCTTCACACTATTCAGTCCTGTCCTTAACCCCTGCAGTCCTTTTAAAGGTCCACACTTTAAAGGCCATCAACATTCAGAAACTTATTTGACATAAACAAGTATCTGGGATTGTCATACAAGGTGTGGGCCGGAGTCTTCGGGATCATCTAAATGGAGGAATCAAGTGGATCTAAATCAAGAATAAAAAATATGTAGGGGAATGAGCAGGAGCTGATCTCAGCAGCAGTCGGTTACTGTCTGCACATGTTAAGAAACTAGTCTGTTGTAGGTAAATAAATGGTTGTTATCACTTAAAAACATTTATCTCTCATGTTTAAGTGTTACTTTCAATCTGCTGGCCTGAAATTACTCCCATCCCCCATCACACATGCTCATCCAGCCCCCAAAGCTGTTTTAATCTAGGCAAGTGACGTCGTTTCCAAGTTTTCCAGCAATTTTTCTCTCTTTAAGGCCCTTTGTGGTTGGGTGTTTCCTTTTCAAATCATGACTGCAATTACTTGTCGGCAGATTCTGTTTGGGAGGCTCACACTCGAAACTGCACACAATAGTGTCCCGAAGGAGGGCAATGACCGCTACTCATGACTGAATGCTGTAGTGTGGGGTCAGTCAGCTTGAGAAATTCTCAAAAGGCCAATATTCTCTTGATTGGGGTTGTCACATCAGCATATTATCATTCTTTGTGATTTTCCACAGTGTTAAAAAAAAGCATTGTCTTGCTAAAAGGACGGATTGAGAGGGATGTTTTTCTTCCTCTGGGGGCCGATGACTTAGGCCACGCTCGAATGTCATGCGAAACTGTTTGTCCTTGACATGTTTGGCATTAATTGTGTGCACCCCCTCCACACTCCTGATATGGATTATTTGTTTTGGGGAATGTCCAAACTTTCTCTGTTTTTCTTCTGGGCTGTTTTCTCACTGTATGGAGTGTTTGCTGGCATTCTGTTCTTGGCTAATAAAGAAGTGCTGGGTAAGCATATGGCTAGAACTCTCTGCATCGTTCTAAAGGCATTTTATGCGCTGGTGAAATTCAACTCTGCCCTGACGCCTAGCTCATGTCTCTGAGGCCTTGCTTACCAGTGTGGTCTCTGGCTAGATGATCGAAGAGGAATAAATCAGTCCATGCAGTACAATAGGCCAGAGCTGGGGCTGGAGCAGGGGTACAGTAGAGCTTTAATTGGGCCTGAAATTTTGAACTGAGCTCACATAAAGCTCAAGAACATTTTCTGCTTGAGTATGGCCCAACCCACAGAAATAAATTTTGTCTGATTTTGCCTGTAGCCGGAAATATTTTTGCCTGATTCTGACTGTAGCCTGACAGAATTCCTCCTAATTCTAATTGTAGCCTGACAGATTTCTGTATGAACCCGAATGTAGCCTGAATAAATCCATCCCAGCCTGACACAAAAACCAATAGTTTTACTTTTATCCATTTACAAAGATATGTGTTGGCCTCCTTAAAAACAGTAATGAAGCAGGTAAATTTTACACCTGACTAGACCTGTTATAAAGGTTGGCTACGGTCAGGCTCAGATGGCTTTTTCAAACTCTGCCACACTGTACAGAAAGTCAGGGTTGGTAGAGGTGGGCCAAGATTAGCTGTGTCCATGGCGCAGTACCCAGATAGAGATAAATCCCCAAGGACATCTGGTAAAATAACCACGGGGCCTTGGCATTTACACTGCCCACCTGAGAAAAGGGCACAGATGTGGCCATCTGGACACACACAGATTTAAACCACGCTCTAAATACACTTACACACAGAAGATCTCACACACACCCACACACACTGTCCTTCAGGCCTCTCCAGCGTGCCGCCTATGCCAGGTCAGGTTTCGTGTGTCCAGGCGCCACTGGCCTTCAGCAGCAGATGAATCAGATCCTTCAAGACATAAACAGTTCAGCGAGACCCTGATTTACTGCCTCCAAATACAAGGCCGAAAACCTAGAGCGCCCTATAGGGTTACAGCCAATCTCCGGGGTCCATCCCGCCTCCTAATACGCTCTGGGCCATGACCAGACTGGCCACGAGTGGCAGAGGTGAGCAGCAGTAACCACGGCAACAAAAGAGTAATGACAGAAGCATTCTTTAAACCTCTTTGCTTTTTTCATGATGGCTTGTTTTTAAATAGAATTTCAGTCACACGTTGGGATACAGCTGAATGAATGCATGTGTTTGATCATCCTAACTAAATGTTAAAGGTGAGCAGATGTGAAATTGAAAGGTGAAGTTATTGCCTGTCCTTGAATTCCAATGTGCAAATCTGCATCAAAGCAAACAAATTCTAACTTGAAGAATAAAGAGGTGCAGTTTTTTGGCCATGACAAAATTGAGGGCTTAGAAACAAAGAGATGTCAGGGACATTTCATCAGTTTTACAGGATGACCAAAACAAAAAACCACCATGGCTTGATCTGACTTTGTATACAGATTTCAGTCTTTAATAATAAGGTTTTAGACACACATGGACGACAGTGTACTTAATGGACATTATTTGATCATGTATTTAGAAGGATATTTTATTCAGAATTTTTACATTTGAAGAATAAAAAATCATAACTGATTAAGAATTCATGTTTGCTCTTACTGTAGTAGTAAGAGCTCATCAAGAGCTTTCATTTGAGATATATACCCTTATTTCAACCAAAATGTTATATATGTCCATTTGGTCTTGAAGTCTTTGAAGTTCCATATGTCCTATTGTATAGTTTTGATATCTTTGTACTGAAAACCGAAAAAAGCTGTAAAAATGAGCAAATTCCTCAGTGAGTAGACGTGTGCTGATTGGTACTGTGGGTAATATGGTGTTTGTATTTTGGTCTGGATTACCAGTATTAAGTGCATGTTTTATCTTATGACAGGGAGTAATATGCCTCTAAACCGTGCCCTGCGTCTTTAGTCATGGAGCCTTCAGTTGTTTTTATAGTAAGCATGTAATGGTCCTTCACAGATTCAGAAAATACAGCCGTTAAATGCCTGCTGTCTCTTTCGCAACCTCTCCACTTAAAAATTATGGCACCACTTGCCCTGTAGTTTGTATCAAATTTGCGAGGGGAAAGCTGGACATTCGTCACTCTGAGTGCTCGCCGCTGAACCCAGTGAGGACATTCTATTTATCTTTGTTGGAAATGCCTTCCACTGTGTTTGTTCTGGAGTGTGCTTTTGGTTGGATGTGTGTTTTCAGTGTCAGCACAAAAGTGACCTGGTCAGTTAGTGATCATGGTAAGACCAGCCTCCTCTTACTCTTCATACTCCCTACTCATCGCCTCTATGTGATAGCTGCGAATTAGCCATATTTTAGACTGGAGGAATCCTGTGGTCACTCTAGCAGGAGCCTGTGGTCAGTTGTGGAAGTGCTGTAATACAGAACGGGTGTGTGCAAAACATGTAATTTGCTGATGGAATTTGCTGGTTAAATGTTTGGAGACATTTTGTTTTTCCAAAATACTTTAAGTTTCCAGTAGTACTCCAGTAGATCATTCAGAGAGTGCAAGAGATGAGAACTCTTTGCTGAGTGTTCATTTTTTTATTAGTCTGGGCTGTTTGATTACCTGTATTTATTAATCTGTGATTGTGACACAAGGAAGGATGTACTTATTGATTGCCAAGGAGTAAGTTATAGCAGGGGCTAGTGCTGAAGCTCTGGAAGGAAATATAGTCTATAGTCACCCAAATCATTTTCAGAAATACAGCCCAAACTCTCAACCATCTTAAACCTTATCCAGGTCTTGGAAGGTCATGCAGACTTGTCGATGTGGTTTTGGACACAGACTTTTTGTGGAATACTCAGATTTGTATGCCTCAAGCAGGTTTGTATGTCTCAGGCCACAATTTCTGTCTTCTCTTATCTATGAACATACACTTCCAGTTAGAATCTTGAAGATGAGCAACTATTCAATCATAAAATAAATGACAGAAACTGTGCGCATTATCTGTGCAACTTATAGGATGTTATGCGTGCAAAAAGAAGACTGTTGTATGAAACAGCTGCCCACTGTGTTTAGCTGTTTTTTATGCATTTAAAAATAGCTAAAATGGTTCATCTCAAAACATCAACAACCTTATCAAGCCCTGAAGTGGCAACAGTATGATATGCTGTTTTATCTTAAATGAACTAGGACTGGTCTTCCTATAGTTTAGCACGTCCCTGCAGGTCTTTATTTCAAAGCGTAATGTCTGCTCATCAGCGTCTTTCAACGTGTATGGTGATAATGCCGCTCTTTTTCATCACATCAAGGAGTTTACTGACCCATAATGGACTGCTATCCGGTGTTGCAGGATGTTGTCATTTTATCCCTGATTAGTAATCGTGTCCCCGAGCTAAGGAGAGGAGTATAGCGCCATATGTAGAAAACAAGACAAAGAGGACAGGAAACAGGAGAGAAAACATCAGAGCGAATAGGAGGGAAGAGAGGCACTTTACTGGAAAAATAATGCAGTGTTTAAACAGTGGCTGGGCTAGCAAGTGGTAGAAGCTTAAACCTGCCTGAAATGTGACTCAGGTGATTGTATGACCTACTGTCATCTATAAACATGGTTGCTAGTATGGGCCAAATTCAGTCAGCTGATGCTGTTTCAGATCATTGGTGACTGGTTGATATGTAAAAGGGAAAGCTGGTAATGGTTGCCATGGCATCTGTTTACTGAAAGAGTCCACAAGGATTTTTAGTTTGTTAGCTACATTAGCCTTGTAGCTCCACTGCGCAATAGTAGGTTTAACCCAACCCAAAACACACACACACACACACACACACACACACACACACACACACACACACACACACATATATATTCACATTTTTGTTTATGTGAATTGTGGGCACATAGACTTTTATTAATGTCCCAGAGACATACCAAAGAACTTTAGAACTTCTTCAAAACCTAACCCTAACCCTAACCTTACCCTTATGTTAAAATTGAATGATTTACAGATTTGAGCCTGTGGTCCCCACAAAGAAAAAAAGTATCTCCACAATGTAAATACATTATATGACACCAAGATTGGTCCCCACAATGAGGCAATAACATACACGCACATGGCAGCAGCTGCAAGGTGTCAGGGTTGCCTCCACATCCGCATTAAACTAACATCCGTGTGTGAAAGTACAGCCCTCACACACATACACACACACATACACACACACACACACACACACACACACACACACACACACACACACGCACACGCATGCTCATTCTCATTTTCACTGCCCGTATTAGAATGAATGGTTTCCTGCCTCAATCTCTCTCACTCTCTGTCTCTCTCTCTCTTTCTCTCTCTCTCTCTCTCTCTCTCTCTCTCTCTTTCTACCTTTTCCGTTTTTCTCCTTCTCTGCTTTCCTTTTGCCCTTCCCCTTCCCCCTTGTCTTTTACTCTTGCTTTTCATTTCTTTTTTACTTTCTCTTTTTCTCGTTTTTCGCTCTCTGTATTTCTGTTTCGGACCCTCACTCTCTCTCTCTTTCTCACTCTCTCTCTCTTATCGCTTCAATAGCGGAGAGAAAGGCACAGCTGTGTGAGGCTGGCTTATTGGCTTTGTGCCAGACTCCCCTTCTCCACTGTGTAATTAACTGAAACTGAACACCCACTATACTTACACACACAAACAGACACACACACACGCACAGGTCCTACACTTCTAGTCTAACGGCCTCATCGCTCACGCTGACAAACAGCCACTTTCCCTCCTGCTTGGAGTCCAGAACACACTGCAGAGTCAAACCTCTTATGCAATCGCACAGAGTAATAACAGCATAGTACTCTCTCGTTTAAAAAAGAGCCCTGAAAGCGCCGCTGAGGTTTTGTTTGGCTGGTTTTGGTGGTGCGTGCTGCCGCTGACAGGTAGTTGGAGTATGGCTGATTATGGAGTGACGTGATGACGTCGGACAGAGTGCTGGAATGTGATCTGGCAGAACGGTGGCTGTGATTCACTGCAGAATCTTCTGCCTGACATATTTCAGATGGAGATCATCTCTCAGCTCCCTTACTGTACCAGCAAATTTGTCCGATTGTATACTTTTTCCATCATCTTTAATTTTTGGCGGACAGTAGACCAAAATGTATTAAGCTGCAAACAGTAGCGGTATCAATCTTGAAGCCTGAATTTAATCCACATATTTGTCCATTTTTGATAGTGAGCTTTTAGAGAACGTGGCTGTGCCCCACTCCAGAGCCCAAACCGTAACACAAAAGGGATGCTGGAGGTCTTTAACATCAGGAGGGTCTTTAACAGCAGGCATCCAAAAAGTATTGCTGAGCTGAAGCAGTTCTGTAAGGAACAATGGCACAACATTGCTCTCGAACATTGTGTAAGACTGATCCAAGGTTATCAGAAGTGCTTGCCAAATGCTATTACTGACCAGTTATTAAATTCAAGGGTTCACTTATTTTTTCTACCTCCATGAAGTTGACAGTTAACTCACAGTTAATATGTGTAAATAATTGCAGTGGATGATTTAATACAACTATTAAAAGACAATTCAAAAGTGGCCGAATTAACTATTTACTCTGATCATGTTAACATTAACTAGAAGTTTTCATGAGTCCTGCAACATGTCTTGAATGTGTTGTGAATTTATTTACTGCTTTCTTTTATATGATCGTGTTTACATGCACATCATACTTCATAATAATTACTATTATGAAACTATATGATTATTCAAATGGTCAGGATCAGCGTATTTTGTCATTTTAATCACATTAAGACCCCGAAGTCATATTTTGAAACCTAGTAAGGAGCTGGAGCTCAGTAATCAAATTTCTCACTGCATGTGTCCCTCTCACTCTGATTTCTTGCCTTTTTTATTAGTTTTCACATAGGCAAAAACCAACTGCAGTCCCGAAAATAAGAAATCATAGTTTAAAACAGCAACAAAGCACTTTTTTAGGGTAAGGATGAAACCATTTGCATGCTTGATTGAATGAAGAATCTATTAGATGTTCATGTTTTCCAGCAAAGTGGTGTTTTACTTTATGCTTTGAATTTATTTGCTTTTTGCCAAGTGAAAAATCCAATTACTGCGTGATTAATGTAGGCCCAGAGATTTCCCACTATCTGATTGCCCAAGGGCTTGTAAGTGTGTGATCAAATTACTGACAGAATCTATTTCAGTTTTCAGATTATTAGATGGATGTGTATGCACTTATTGAAATTACTAAACCTAATACGCCCCATCCTCATTTCAAATAACTGTGATCATCTTGAATAACTGCGAATATAAAAAACCTAATTGTGAAACACTGGCATGGTGTCAGTATTGCTTAGTGATCACTGCTGTTGCAGTGATGGTCTTAGTTTTAGTGACCATAGCCATCTCTACAGCAGACAGTGTTGAAAGTCCCTCTATTTCAGCTGCTTGGGCCCAAACAGAGAAACTCTTTGAACCCAACAGTCTGTACCCTCCTTCACTGCACCTTCTCAAAGGCCTCAAAGGCCTGGCTTTGTAAGGCGTAGTCTGATACCTCTGAGGCTGGCAGTGGGGATTGACACAGGCCACTCGGACGGTAATCCTTTAGTTCCAGGTTAATTCTCCCCTTAGTCTTTATGTACTAAACAGTGATGACCTCATCGGCCTGCCTTTCACTCTCTCTCGGCCCACGCTCGTGCATGAGTGTGTGTGAAGTACAGCCAAAGGGAATGGTGAGGCAATCTGCCGCAGTAGGAGAACAAAACACCCATTTTGTGGTGGTCGTTGGTGATAAGGCTCAGCAGTAGAGCAACAGAGGAGGATAAAGACAGAATCGGTCTGTGGCACATTCATGCAAGATTAAAGCAGCATTCGCAATATCAATTAATGTACCAGCTGGAATGGAGATGGAGGGATAGTAGAAAGAGAGTGGAAGGGTAGATAAAGTAACAGAACGAGTGTAGGGAACTCTCTGTAATTCTGGCTAAAAGGATAATTCACATTCAAATTTACAGAGTTCATTACTATACTAATCTATGCTAAAATTCACCAACGCTCTATTAATGATTTACAGTTACACTATATAAGATTAGGGAATTTGGAGACTTCTCTGCTGGAAATGTGTAACTTCACATTGTATAAAAGCATGCAGAACAACATATGTAATGCGAGTTGTTCTCTGAAGCCAGAGCTTAAGCAAATTTGAGTGAACTGTCGGCTAGCATTATCATATGTATTTAGCACTATAATGCTCATTTTGCATTTGAGACCAAAACATTGAGCTGGATCTTCTTTTTAAGCCTGTGCATGTGATGTTCATGTGTAGAAATGTATGACATGGTCTGAAAACTCTAAACCTGATTTCTAAATTAGTATATCAGACTTACAGGGTGACCTACAGCATCACACATACACACCATATAATTCAATAAAGGTGCTTTGATATGACAAAAATATCATACATAGCGCAGCTTTACCTCCTCATTGGAATTAAGGGATTAATGGAGGCGAGTGATGGTAAACCTGTGGAATCACCTTGCCAACCTTAAACCCATCCCTCCTGAGTACCCAACCCTGGTCTCCTGAAATGTTTGCTTTCATTATTAAGGCCCAAAATGAATAAAGTTTACTTTTTCTGTGCACTGCTGTTGCAATATCTGTCAGAAACAGATATCAGTCACTGAACATAATAATAACAACCTCCAGTGATTGGAAATCTGCATCAGCTGAGTTTCTGACAGATATTGCAACAGCAATTTGCAGATGTATTCATTTCTCTGAAATGCTGTGCTGTGTTGTATGAGCATGCAACTGCAGTAAATCATTAGGAGGGATCATTATCAGCATGTCAGCACTTTACAAAATTCATTTTGTCTCCTGGATTTCACAATGTATCCGACTTAATGCAAGTTAAATCCAGATTGAGGTGCTACTGCAATGACACTGGATAGTGTACCTGAATTTTATGAAACAGCCTTTATTTTGAGAATGTGAGGATGTAGATGCATGGTGCGAGATTACAGCAAGGGCAACAAAAATATGAGCCTTATGGGTAAACTTTAAGACTGGACAGGTAGCTAAAAAATAACAAAGAAACACACACTGGGACCCTGTGGACACATTTAGTGACCTGGACTAATCTCAAACACGCATGCCTGTGATTAGGCTTGATTTCATGGACTACACCAGTCACTGAGTATTCTAGTTGATAATTGTGATGGTAATTCAAGCAAAATGGGGTGTAAAGCCAGTAAAACAGTAGTGGCCAAAGATGATTAAAAATTTAACACAGACAAGCAGGCCTTCATAAAAATTCTCCATGGAAATATTTAATGTATATCTAATATATATATAATACATCTATAGCTATGAATGGATATGAGACCAAAAGTTATCCAAGATTAGAGCAGCACTCACAATGTTAATAAATATACCAGCTGGGACTGGAGAGTAAGGGAGGAAAGAGTGAGAGAGAAGAGAGTGTGACAGAATGAGTGGAGAGAAAGAAAGAGAAAAGAACAATAAGCCCATAAGAGAGTAAGAGAGGGGAAAAAGAAAGAGTAATTGTATGAACAGATGCAAAAAGCACCCACGTCCGCGTGAGTGGCTGTGGTCTGGGCCATGTTCTGCTCTGGATGGAATTTAAACCCAAGGTGTTACAGGCATGGGCCATTTTCACCTCGTTCAAAAACATCACCTTCAGCTGCTCTTCCAGTTGGCTTTAGCTTTTTTTCATGTGTCATGTGTGTGCAGTGATGTTAATCTGGAAAAGTAGTCTAGCCTTATCGAATACATGACTTTCTGCTCTCCAGCTGCTCAGTGCTTCTCTGTGCTAAGTCAACATCTCCTTTTTAACTGTGACAAATATGCAGACTGCTGTGTGTCCTATATCAGACTTGCAGCATCTGTTAGAAGAGCCTGAAACCTAAAAGACCTTCCACTTAAAGGGGAGTACACAGTGAAATGAAATTATGTTTTTTCCAGAACAAGGGTGCCACATGGAACAAAACAAGAACATAAAACAATACAGAACAGGACAGACTGCAGGAAGTGCAATGTGCAAGACAATAAATACAATAAATAAGACTCAAGTCTGAGCAGAGGTATGAGTGTAAGGTGCATAGATAGATTATAGATATACTCTAATATATCATTAAGCCTTTTAAGCATTACCTATAGTAACATTACTCAAGAGAAAAACTTTTAGATCATCTTAATTTTCATAGATCTGACCCAACTTCATTCATATGGCATCCTACATGTAGAGAGATTTTGACTGTGTGTTGGACTTTTTGTAATTGTTTATATATTATGTTTTTATAGTATCGGACATGCACACTGTTTTAAGGTATACATGTATTAACTGTCAGGATTCTGTTCATCCCTTAATCAACCAACCAGGAAATGTTTGATGTCTGAAGTTTGTTTTTGTACTTTTACACTAGAGCTGCAAAGCTAATGTAGCTAACAAGTAGTTTACAAACAACATGTCATATTAATAATATTCTGTTAACTATAAAACATTAGACTACAATATAGTTCAAGCTATGTGACATACTTTGGTTATTAGCTATAACAGAATATTATACATTGTCAGAAAGTAGTTAAACATGTCAAATGACTTAACAACTCAACACAGTTTCATTAATTTATGTATGCTGCTAGCTATAGCTCTACAGTTAAGCTACGTAGGGCTCATAGTAACAGTACAGAACTAAAGAAGCAACATTTTGAACGTTAAACATCTCTTCACTAAAACCCAGTTGCAATATTTTGCAAAAGGGGATTTTGCAAAAAAAAAAAAAAAAGAATTGCGCCAACTGTTCCTATCTACTCACCCTTGACCTCTGTCCTTCCCCTGCAGTGTGGAATGCTGGGAATAATCAGGCTTTTCCTGGTGGTGGCATGTCCTGTGTTAGATGAGTACTTGTTGCAAAAATAAGTGCTTACTATCTTTTTCGACAAACATGTGTAATTTTTGCTTAGCAACAGTGGAGAAACAGAGGAGGCTCTGGCCTCTTATCCTTAAGGCTGAGAGCGATTCCACACCACGGCCGAAAATAAACAAAGACCGGCAGGCCTAATCTCCCTCGCAGACCATCTTTGTCTAATCAATTTAGCGAAAGGCAAACATCAAACGCAGGCTCTTGGCTGTGGCTCAGCGTTAGGCCAGGC
>JAMWET010000604.1:122500-126348 GCA_024036415.1 Prochilodus magdalenae
CATGTACTTTATCTAGTAATCAGTAAATCAGTTTGCATACGTTTCAGATCTGATGTCCTCCTCATTTAGAAAGTCAGCAGAGTCACAGGATCATATTTCTGATCTAAAAGAGACGTGGCGTATGATGATCGATCTGAACTGGAGCCTTTAATTACAGGATATAGCGTCGGGCAGCAGCAAGTATTTATGCTAAACATTAGCACTTATAGCTTATAGTCTTATTAATTTCACTTCTAACAGCTTCTTCAGTAGGAGGACCCTTCGTCTTTCATCTCTCATAAATAATGAACTGCTAAATAAAACCAGATTAGTCCATATTTAAATTATTTTTAGATGAAAAGAAGAATGGTGGACCTGAAAACGTATATTACCCACGCTGAAATAATTATCTCTTGTTTATCAGCAGGTATATTAAGTGACTGTACTCATCTTTAAATAAAGATAATCTTAGCTGTAGACGAATACATATAAATATCTGTAATTTAGGTTCTAAAATAATGGAATTATTATAAAATAAACGTCACGTGGATTAAATTTTTTAGCAAGGATACGTCACAGTCCAGCTAGACCTTTAATATATATTTATTATTCCCCTTTAATAATTATTAAAATGTCTTTTTACATTCTTAAAGTTCATTTTTGTAAGCTTTAGTCTGTTTTACAGGAAAAAAAAAAAGTCACTGTTGTCAGTCGACTTGAAGGGTCTCAGTCGACTTAAAGGGTCGCCGACTGACGATTCGAATCGTCGACTTCTAAAGGGCAGCCCTAGAGGTTTCACTTTCTTTGTTTATCTTTCTGTCTGAAATTGAATGTTGAACTGGATTTGGGGTTTTAAATGTAAGGTTTTATGAGAACAGTATTACCACTGAAGCTGAATTTTAAGGTTTGTGATGTACAATCGAACGACTAAAATAAAAATTCTAAAAAACCTACCTTCTTATTAATTTACATTTTCAGTTTCACTTTTAAAATGCGTCGGGATGGTCTCACGGGCAATCCAGTCAAATTCCGAATCGTTTCAGTTCCAGATAATAACAGTAGTTTTATAAAGATGTTTCGGAATGTTTGCAAACACCAGATATGAGCATATAACCTAGCAGGCATGGCTTGTCAGTTAACAACACCAGTGTCCCTAATACACTATGACTCAGAGTGTAGTACACCATTGCTATTCAGAGACAATTAGAGTGACACTAATGCTCTGAGAGTGGAATATTATCCAGTAAGTGGTGGTCCTATGGTTGTCCCTTTCCACTGATGGATGGTGAGGGGGTTGTAAATGGCGGCAGCAGATGGGCTACAGTCAGTAACTGCCAGTATACCTGTGTTAAAAGTTTCTGAAAAGACATCTAGTGAGTGTGTAGGTTGGGAGGAGGGAAAGGAGAGTGAGGAAGAGATTCTGTATCTGTAGAACTCACAGATGTTATTTTGGCAGATGGATCTGACAGCGTAAAAGCATTTTTAACCACATACTGTCAAATCAGATACACTGTACCGGCAGGCCCGGTCAGTTACCAAGAGAAAGTGCCAGTGGAGAGAAACCATGAGAGTTCTGCCTGGTGGTGGGGTTAGATGATGCTGATTGCTGATTTGAATAAACTGTTGTAAGTTGGGCAATGCCCACAACAATCCAGACAAGTGTGCAAGACTGCTGATCGTCCAAGTCTGACTGGCAGTCACTGTAAATTACAGCTGAAGGTAAGAGTTGTTCTCCAGAGCACTGGCCTGGACATGGTGTAATGTTGGGCAGAATTATGGAGAACTTTTGTCAAACCTGTTTCCTCTCTGTGAGGGAAAAATTAGCCAAGCTCTGCTGAATTCCTGCACCAACCATTTCCCAAAGACATCCATTTCCCTGAACTGTGCCAAACACACAGCTTTCTCTGAGCTTTCACTTCAGTATGAACTCTTTTCTTCGCCCTTCTCTGCCAGGGTCCAGGGTATAGTTTGTCCTTGGTGGGAGCACACTCTGCGCCGGACAGAAGGCGTTTTGCTTGATTGGCTTTAGCACAAGGCTAATTGGAGGATGTTTTTGAGTTTACGGGGAATCCATGAGTGCTGTCAGTCACGTAATGAACTTTGTCAACAGAGAAAACACCCTTTTCCTGCAGGGCGTGCGAGGTATCCGCCGTCAGCAGATAAAGAGAGAGTGAGCGAGAGAGAGTTTTACAGGCTGGTAATTTATTATGGGCTTTTTACAGGAGAGAGCATGAATCATAAAGCTGAAAGTTTTACTCCTGCAGACTCTGAAAGGCATGCGGCTGTCCAGGTCACCGCAGAGGAACGGCTGTGTTTTCCTGACATTGGGCATGAATTAAACAGTAATGAAATGCAGGTGTGTGTGGTGGAGTGTGTGCACCTGGGTTTCTTTTAGAATCAGAACCAGAATCGGTTTTATTTTGCCAGATTACACAGGCTAGGAATTTATACTGGTGTTTAACACATAACACACAAGACAGTCTAAGCAGGCACACTAGAGTCTTAACAGATATATACAAAATATAATAAAGAACCCATTTTCTTCTTCTCAACTATTTCCCCTTCGGACCACTTATGACAATTGAGTGGGCCTCGTTACCTCAGCAGGCCATTTCCAACTTCACTCTGTCCCTATACATTGCTAGTCCAGATCTGCCAAAATAGAAACAATGTTCTGATCTTGGCCTGTTCTAGTTGTGCACCTTGAGCACTTATTCATTCAATATTTAGATGTCATCCAATCAGCTCATATGCTCAATATGAAAACAGACTGTTTCAGTGATATTGGCTCATATTTTTACTGATATTACTCTTTAAACTATATACATTTGTTCAACAGCTGCACTTCAAATGACAGTATTTGCAACCCATTGTGAATAAAAACTGAATGCAATGATGTGGAGGTGCCAACATCTAATATTTTATTCAGAATAGAACACAAATCACAGATCAAAGTTTAAACTGAGAGAATGTATCATTTTAAGGGAAAAATATGTTGTTTCAAAATTTCATGGCGTCAACAAATCCCAAAAGAGTTGGGACAAGTAGCAATAAGTGGATGGAAAAAGGAAATTGAGCATATAACGAACAGCTGGAAGACCAATTAACACTAATTAGGTCAATTGACAACTTGATTGGGTATAAAAAGAGCTTCTCAGAGTGTCAGTTACTCTCTGAAGCCAAGATGGTAAGAGGATCACCAATTTCGACATTGTTGCGCAGAAAGATAGTGCAGCATACCAGAATGGTGTTACCCAGCGTAAAATAGCAAAGACTTTTAATTTATCATCATCAACCGTGCATAACATCATCAAAAGATTCAGAGAATCTGGAACATGCGCTGTGCGTAAGGGTCAAGACCGTAAAACTCTACTGGATGCTCGTGATCTCCGGGCCCTTAAACGTCACTGCACCTCAAACAGGAATGTCACTGTCAAGGAAATAACAGAATGGGCTCAGGAATACTTCCAGAAAGCATTGTCAGTGAACACAATCCACCGTGCCATCCGCCGTTGCCAGCTGAAACTCTACAGTGCAAAAAGGAAGCCATTTCTAAGCAAGCTCCACAAGCTCAGACGTTTGCACTGGGCCAGGGATCTTTTAAAATGAAGTGTGGCAAAATGGAGAACTGTTCTGTGGTCAGATGAGTCACGATTTGAAGTTCTTTATGGAACACTGGGACGCCATGTCATCCGGACCAGAGAAGACAAGGATAACCCAAGTTGTTATCAATGCTCCGTTCAGAAGCCTGCATCAGAGAACTATGTTCAGGTTCTAGAACAACATATGCTCCCATCTAGACGTCATCTCTTTTAGGGAAGACCCTGCATTTTTCCACAAGATAATGCCAGACCACATTCTGCAGCATC
>JAMWET010000605.1:0-22244 GCA_024036415.1 Prochilodus magdalenae
GAACCTCAATAATTATCAAAAACATGTCGACTTTTGTAAACAAGATGGCCGCCATATGCAAATGAACCCTTTAGAGAAAATACTTAATTAATTAAAAATTCTGTAACTCAAACATGCTTCATCCAAAAAAATTGACACTTTGGAATTTGGTTCAGGACATGATTCTGAGGTGGCCTATCGAGTTTGGCGCATTTACATCTATAGGGGGCGCTATAAAGGCTACATAACTGTTTCTCAGCAACCGTAACTCCGATTGAGCCGGAATTTTGTAGGCTTCATCTTTGACACAGTCTATAAGTGAATCTTTAAGGACAATTTGATACATCAAAAATTAGGGACGCCATTAGCCAATCAGCTTTCAGCAGGCATTTGCTAGGCTTAACATTAACCAATCAGCATGAAACTTCACTGGTATGTCCTTGGAGGGACTTTGCAACAGCCAGTAAAATTTCAAAAGAGTTGGCCACTAGGTGGCGCTATTTTGGAAAATCAGGTGTATCTCATATAAAATTCAACCTAATGTCAAACAAATGCATAACCATCATGCACTGGACTGTTCCAAACAACTTTGTAAATACAATTGTGTTAAAAAAATGCATAGTTATTTTTTAATCTTTAACGTTTTAAAAATGCTACTTTTCGAACTAGTCACTGGATTTTGATCATAGCTGTTCCAAACTGGTCTTAAAATACTCTGTGGAGTATCTAGGTAAAAAATTATCAAAAAAAAGTTGACTTTTGTACTTAGCATGGTTTCTATAAATCAACAAATCACTTCGGCCTTGGAATTTACAGCCTTTAATGTTATAACTCCTCAGTCTTTACTCAGATCAACTTAATACTTTACAGGCATGTACATACCAAGACTCTGATGAGATGTACAAAAATTGGTGCAGTTTGGCTTTTAGGGGGCGCTATAGCACCTAAAAACACTAAAAATCATTAAAATGCTTATTACAATGTTATTACACAATCTATAGCCAAACAGCTGATGTCATTTGATTCAGCTCTTAGTCCTGCACAACTTTGTAATTACATGTTGTGTCAGAAAATGGACTACTGGTCTGCTATTGTGACCTATTTGTTCAGAAATAACAGCTTATAAAACCAAGGGTCAAAGGTCAATCTCAATGAAACTTGGTATGCATGTCTGTCTCAGGCCTCTGATCAATGATCTTAACTCTTAGAGGCTTTCTGAATTAATCTAAGGTCTTTATTCTCACTTCTGTGTGCCACAATGTCCCTAATGCTATACGGGCCTGTACACATAAGCCTCAGCCTCTATAATGTTAATAGACCACTGCTGATTATTTATGGTGAATGAAGACCTGAAGATAAACTCCCACTTCCTATAAGTTTTACCTCTCTGTCTGTAAACAAGGTCCAAACTGCTTTAAGCCTTCTGAGGCCTCAAGGGTTTAAAAGCAGCTGAACAGTTCTCAGTGGGCCTCTACAGCACTGAGCTGAAAGTGAGATGTTCCTTTTTTGATAAATACAAACGAATGACATGGTTCCTAATGACATGAAAACTGCCTGAGCTGTTAAACCTGTATTATCTTTATAGATCTAGAAACAAGGTCCAAACTGCTTTAGGCCTTGTGAGGCCTTGCTGGTCCAAAAGGCCTCAGTGGACTTATGACGTGCTAGGACCCTCAATTGCCGCTTGCGGCTATATTTATTATTATTATTATTATTATTAGGGTCCTAGCACGTAGTGCAGGGACCCTATTGTAACGGGCTTCTTCTTCCATTGTAATATTCTTTTTCCGTCGCTGGCGTCGTATAGGGCAGAAACTGCCGTAGGGCACAGTAGGACCAAACTTGGACTGAAGGTACAGTAGGGGTGAAATGACTCAGCCACAACGAATGGCACCAACTGGCCTCAAGGGGGCGCTACAGCAAAGCAAAACACGTTTTGGCCTATAACTCCTAAACCAAAATTTTGCCAGACAAAATGACATTTTTCCCAGGTTCCTTGGGTCAAAACCTATCACTTTGCCATTTGGACCATTAAGCTCCGCCTACTTAGATCTTTTTTCTAATTAGCATAATATGCAAAACCTACTTTTGCGAACTAGTCTTAGGGTTTAAGCCCAAAAATTCTGAAAAAAATCTCAAAAAATTCTCCAGACCCTGACCATCAATATCTATCACAAACATGTCGACTTTTGTAAACAAAATGGCCGCCATATGCAAATGAACCCTATCGAGAAAATACTTAATTAATTAAAAATTCTGTAACTCTAACATGCTTCATCCAAAAAATTTGAAACTTTGGAATTTGGTTCAGGACATGATTCTGAGGTGGCCTATCAAGTTTGGCGCAATTACATATATAGGGGGCGCTATAAATGCTACATAACTGTTTCTCAGCAACCGTAAGTCCGATCAAGCTGAAACTTTGCACGCTTCATCTTTGACACAGTCTATAAGTGAATCTTTAAGGACGATTTGATACATAAAAAATTATGGAGGCCATTGGCCAATAGGCTTTCAGCAGGCATTTGACAGGCTTAACATTAACCAATCAGCATGAAACTTCACTGGTATGTCTTTGGAGGGACTTTGCAACAGCCAATAAAATTTCAAAAGATTTGGCCACTAGGTGGCGCTATTTTGGAAAATCGGGTGTATCTCATACAAAATTCAACCTAATGTCAAACAAATGCATTCCCCTCATGCACTCGAGTATTCCAAACAACTTTGTAAATAGAATTGTATTAAAAAAAATGCATAGTTATTTTTTAATCATTAAAGGTTTAAAAATGCTACTTTTTGAACTAGTCCCTGGATTTTTACCATAGCCATTCCAAACTGGTCTAAAAATACTCTGTGGAGTCTCTAGGTAAATAAGCATCAAAAAAAAGTTTACTTTTGTACTACACATGGCTTCTATAAATCAACAAACCACTTCGGCCTTGGAATGTACGGCCTATATTGCTATAACTCCTCAGTCTTTACTCAGATCAACTTAGTATTTTACAGACATGTGGCAACTAAGACTCTGTTGAGATGTACAAAGTTTCGTGCAGATAGGCCTTTAGGGGGCGCTATAGCTTCTAAAAACACTTAAAATCACTAAAATGCTTATTACAATGTTATTACACAATCTATAGCCAAAACTCTGATGTCATTTGATTCAGCTCTCAGTCCTGCACAACTTTGTAATTACATGTTGTGTCAGAAAATGGACTACTGCTCTGCAATTTCGACCTATTCGTTCAGAAATGACAGCTTATAAAAGCAAGGGTCAAAGGTCAATCTCAATGAAACTTGGTACGCATGTCCGTCTCAGGCCCTTGATCAATGATCTAAACACTTGGAGGCTTTTTGAATAATCCTAAGGATTTTAATCTCACTTCTGTGTGCCACAATGTCCCTTCATGCTATAAGGGCCTGTACACATAAGCCTCAGCCTCTATAATGTTAATAGACCACTGCTGATTATTTATGGTGAATGAAGACCTGATGATAAACTCCCACTTCCTGTAAGTTTTACCTCTCTGTCTGTAAACAAGGTCCAAACTGCTTTAAGCCTTCTGAGGCCTCAAGGGTTTAAAAGCAGCTGAACAGTTCTCAGTGGGCCTCTACAGCACTGAGCTGAAAGTGAGATGTTCCTTTTTTGATAAATACAAACGAATGACATGGTTCCTAATGACATGAAAACTGCCTGAGCTGTTAAGCCTGTATTATCTTTATAGATCTAGAAACAAGGTCCAAACTGCTTTAGGCCTTGTGAGGCCTTGCTGGTCCAAAAGGCCTCAGTGGACTTATGACGTGCTAGGACCCTCAATTGCCGCTTGCGGCTATATTTATTATTATTATTAGGGTCCTAGCACGTAGTGCAGGGACCCTATTGTATTTGTTAGGATTTTTCTTCTTCTTCTTCTTCTTCTTATTCTTTTTCTCGGCTGAAACGCGTTGTAGAGCAAAGACCGTAAGGCCTAGAGACACCAAACTTGGAATGAAGGTACAGAAGGCGTGAAATGACTCAGCCACAAAGAATGGCACCGACTGGCCTCAAGGTGGCGCTATAGCAAACCAAAATACGTTTTGGCTTATAACTCCTAAACCAAAATTTTGCCAGACAAAATGACATTTTTCCCAGGTTCCTTGGGTCAAAACCTATCACTTTGCCATTTGGACCATTAAGCTCCGCCTACTTAGATCTTTTTCTAATTAGCATAATATGCAAAAACAACTTTTGCGAACTAGTCTTAGGGTTTAAACCCGAAAATTCTGAAAAAAATCTCAAAAAATTCTCCAGACACTGAACCTCAATAATTATCAAAAACATGTCGACTTTTGTAAACAAGATGGCCGCCATATGCAAATTAACCCTTTCGAGAAAATACTTAATTAATTAAAAATTCTGTAACTCAAACTTGCTTCATCCAAAAAAATTTGAAACTTTGGAATTTAGTTCAGGACATTATTCTGAGGTGGCCTATCAAGTTTGGTGCATTTACATCTGTAGGGGGCGCTATAAATGCTACATAACTGTTTCTCAGCAACCTTAAGTCCGATCGAGCTGAAACTTTGCACGCTTCATCTTTGACACAGTCTATAAGTGAATCTTTAAGGATGATTTGATACATCAAAAATTATGGACGCCATTAGCCAATCAGCTTTCCGCAGGCATTTGATAGGCTTAACATTAACCAATCAGCATGAAACCTCACTGGTATGTCTTTGGAGGGACTTTGCAACAGCCAGTAAAATTTCAAAAGATTTGGCCACAAGGTGGCGCTATTTTGGAGAATCGGGTATATCTTATACAAAATTCAACCTAATCTCAAACAAATGCATTCCTATCATGCACTGGACTATTCCAAACAACTTTGTAAATACAATTGTGTTAAAAAAATCCATAGTTATTTTTTAATTATTAAGTGTTGAAAAATGCTACTTTTCGAACTAGTCCCTGGATTTTGATCATAGCCATTCCAAACTGGTCTTAAAATACTCTGTGGAGTCTTTAGGTAAATAATTATCAAAAAAAAGTTGACTTTTGTACTTAGCATGGCTTCTATAAATCAACAAATCACTTCGGCCTTGGAATTTACAGCCTATATTGCTTTAACTCCTCAGTCTTTTCTCAGATCAAGTCAGTATTTTATTGACATGTGGCAACTAAGAGTCTGATGACATGTACAAAAATTGGTGCAGTTTGGCCTTTAGGGGGCGCTATACCACTTAAAAACACTAAAAATCACTAAAATGCTTATTACAATGTTATTACACAATTTATAGCCAAACCTCTGATGTCATTTGATTCAGCTCTCAGTCCAGCTCTCAGAACTTTGTAATTACATGTTGTGTCAGAAAATGGACTACTGGTTCGCTACTTCGACCTATTCGTTCAGAAATAACAGCATATAAAACCAAGGGTCAAAGGTCAATTTCAATGAATGTTGGTACACATGTCTGTCTCAGGCCTTGATCATGATCTTAAACACACTTAAGGCCTGATACACTTGGAGGTCTTTAATCTCACTTCTGTGTGCCACAATGTCCCTAATGCTGTAAGGGCCTGTACACATAAGCCTCAGCCTCTATAATGTTAATAGACCACTGCTGATTATTTATGGTGAATGAAGACCTGAAGATAAACTCCCACTTCCTATAAGTTTTACCTCTCTGTCTGTAAACAAGGTCCAAACTGCTTTAAGCCTTCTGAGGCCTCAAGGGTTTAAAACCAGCTGAACAGTTCTCAGTGGGCCTCTACAGCACTGAGCTGAAAGTGAGATGTTCCTTTTTTGATAAATACAAAGGAATGACATGGTGCCAAACGACATGAAAACTGCCTGAGCTGTTAAACCTGTATTATCTTTATAGATCTAGAAACAAGGTCCGAACTGCTTTAGGCCTTGTGAGGCCTTGCTGGTGCAAAAGGCTTCAGTGGACTTATGAGACGTGCACGTAGTGCAGGGACCCTATTGTATTTGTTAGGATTTTTAGGGTCCTAGCACGTAGTGCAGGGACCCTATTGTATTTGTTAGGGTTTTTTCTTCTTCTTCTTCTTCTTCTTCTTATTCTTTTTCTCGGGTGAAACGCATTGTAGAGCAAAGACCGTAGGGCCTAGAGACACCAAACTTGGACTGAAGGTACAGTAGGGGTGAAATGACTCAGCCACAAAGAATGGCACCAACTGGCCTCAAGGTGGCGCTATAGCAAAGCAACATACGTTTTGGCCTATAACTCCTAAGCCAAAATTTTGCCAGACAAAATGACATTTTTCCCAGGTTCCTTGGGTCAAAACCTATCACTTTGCCATTTGGACCATTAAGCTCCGCCTACTTAGATCTTTTTCTAATTAACATAATATGCAAAACCTACTTTTGCGAACTAGTCTTAGGGTTTAAGCCCAAAAATTCTGAAAAAAATCTCAAAAAATTCTCCAGACTCTGCACATTAATATCTATCACAAACATGTCGACTTTTGTAAACAAAATGGCCGCCATATGCAAATGAACCCTTTCGAGAAAATACATAATTAATTAAAAATTCTGTAACTCTAACATGCTTCATCCAAAAAATTTGAAACTTTGGAATTTGGTTCAGGACATGATTCTGAGGTGGCCTATCAAGTTTGGCGCAATTACATATATAGGGGGCGCTATAAATGCTACATAACTGTTTCTCAGCAACCGTAAGTCCGATCAAGCTGAAACTTTGCACGCTTCATCTTTGACACAGTCTATAAGTGAATCTTTAAGGACGATTTGATACATAAAAAATTATGGAGGCCATTGGCCAATAGGCTTTCAGCAGGCATTTGACAGGCTTAACATTAACCAATCAGCATGAAACTTCACTGGTATGTCTTTGGAGGGACTTTACAACAGCCAACTTTACACTGCCTATAAGTTTTACCTCTCTGTCTGTAAACAAGGTCCAAACTGCTTTAGGCCTTCTGAGGCCTCAAGAGTTTAAAAGCAGCTGAACAGTTCTCAGTGGGCCTCTACAGCACTGAGCTGAAAGTGAGATGCTCCTTTTTTGATAAATACAAACAAATGACACGGTTCCTAATGACATGAAAACTGCCTGAGCTGTTAAACCTGAATTATCTTTATAGATCTAGAAACAAGGTCCAAACTGCTTTAGGCCTTGTGGGGCCTTGCTGGTCCAAAAGGGCTCGGTGGACTTATGACGTGCTAGGACCCTCAATTGCCGCTTGCGGCTATATTTAAAGAATGTATTTTTAACTTCCAACTCTGTTCAAAACAGAGAATATTGCTCTTAATGATAAGTTAAGATTATGGAATGGATATGAAAAAATCTGAATAAATAAATACATGAAATTTAAATGTACATTTTCATGTTCTGAATGTTTTTGCTTGAACATGTCAATATCTGTGGCAACCATGTCGATGTTTGTCTCATCAGAACTCTCTTGTGTGGATGTCAGGGCCTTTTTTTGGGTAGAAGGGTAGTCTTCAGATTTTCTATCACTTCCGCTTTTGCTGTCTGTGTAAGCTTTGCATTCTTTGTCTAAAAAGTAAAAAAGCAGGTTTTGGGCAAGTTTAAGCCCATATCATTAAAATGTAAAACTCTGATTTATATACTCTCTCACACACACTTCGCTCATGTGTTATTTGTTAGGACAAGTTTACACAATTTAAAGTGCAAATTAATTTATGGAGTAAAGGTTCTTGCTAAATAAGCGCTAGAAAAAAACATAATAACCTGAAATAATCCCAAGGAAAAAGCTTATGGTGCTGGCTGTAAAACTATCCAGAATATTTGTGCCCATAAGATCAAGATTTAGCAACCAAACTATACTTTTCAAGTAATGATCTATAAAACTGGCATTACAACAAATGAGAATAAAAAACAATTATACTTACCGGCATGTGGTGGTCAGACTCCGCTGTGCTTGACATAGATGCTTTGCTGGCTTCTGAAGATGCCCCCCTTTTCTTCATCATCACCCCTCTTTTGTCCAGATATCTTTGCGTTTTAAGAAGGCATTTTTTTATTAACCAGATCTCGGTACATATCTGACAAAATGGAGGAAATGAGAGGGTTATCTTACCACCTGAAAACACTTCTTTGGAGACACCTCATTTAGGTTCACTTTCAGCTGGTCTAGCTAACGTTAATATTACGGACCTTAGCTACTAGTAGCTAACAAACTAGCAACTATGAAGAGAGCATGGCGAGCTAGCCAGCAGGCGTTAGCTTTAATCACATCAATAACGTTAGATGTCTAAATCGCACACACCTCCAAACAACAGCACTTTGGCTGCAGCGGTCCTTTTTGGTTCTTTGCAGGTGGGCCACTTCATTTCTACCCATCCATCATCGCTGTCCACGATGTAATTTGTGAAAACTGTTCGGCACTTTGTTCTTTAATAAGCGTGGTACTTTCGACTTTGACACATTTGTCGCTGAAATAAAAAATATCGAACTTGAATTTACCCATAATACAGGCTCCCAGAAAGATTTTAAATACTATTAGCTATAAGGCCAGACTGCATGTCTTCTGTATGTAAAACATGATAAGATTTTATGTCTAAAATAATTTATATGCAGAACCAGAAGAAAATCGCAGCCAAAAGCTACAAGGCATTTATTCACACATGTGGCGATGTTCCTCGAACAACTGCATACAGGAGAAAAAATCTTTATATGGTAAGTTCCGCTGTTGTTTTTCGTGTACAGTATACTAAAGTTTCAGGAGTGCTGTATGTTATTCAGCACCATATATGTAATAATGCACCAAAACCCCCACTGGAATTTTACTCCTTTAAAGTAGCAGGATTTCATATTATTTACTGCCCAGTCCTACAGGGAAATTACACATATTTCTTTTTTAATTAACAGCATAAATAAATTGTTAATATATAAACAAAAATGTTAAGAGTGGTTTGAGGTGAAATGCTCCGTTCTAGACTCGTACTGAAAAACTCAAAAAACTAAAAAAGCTACTTCCCAGACCATATATATATATATATATATATATATATATATAATGGTTAAAAATGTCTAATATCTGACACAATATTGTGTTAAAATTAAGGTTTTGACATATAACTTTGTTGTAGACATTGTGACCCGGGTCCCCATCTCCATCACTGAGTCTCTAAAACTCTACAATTAAGTACTTTTACAACAAACCACTCTAAATGACTATGTTTAACTTTGAAGATGCTTCTGTGTATTTAATTGTTGTAATATTTGTCATAGATTCCTATTGCAGACAAGCATTGTCATGCATCTAAGCACATGGAAAAAACAGATAATTACCAGGAAGACTATGAGTGGCAGGAATGGGAACAACTGGGGAGAGTAGGACAGGAGAAGTGTCCAGATAAGAGAGTAATAAGAAGAATTTTGGAGGAAGTGGAAGAAAAGGGCCAGAGAGGTGGAGAGGAGGATGAGGAGGAAAGTGAGCAAGAAGAGGAAGCAAGAAAAGGAATGGGCCAAAAAAAGGGAAAGAAATAGACCAAGAGGAGAGGAATTGTGAGGAAATGAGCCAGGAGGAGAGAGACAGAGAAGAAATGAGGCAGGAGAAGACAGAGAGAGAAGATCAGAGCCAAGAGAGAAGAGAAGGAGAAGAAAGGAGCCAGGAGGAAGGAGAAGAAAGAAACTGTGAGAAAAAAGAAATAGAAGAAATGAGACAGGAGGAGACAGAGGGAAAGGAAAGGATCCAAATAGAGAGAGAACTTCCAGGAGGAATCATGCCTGAGAATCAACATTTAAACTCACTCAAGGTACGTTAAATTTTATTACAGATGATCATTTTGGGCATGGGCATTTATTTAACTCAAAGCTGTCAGTATTGAAATGTATATGGACTTAACATGTAATATGGCATGTTTTCATGTAATAATTAAATTATATAATTCAAATATCAAAGATTAAATAGTCTGTCCAAATATTTTTGCATGAATGTGGGCTCTTCTTTATTTGTCTCCTTTACAGATGCAACATGGTGATGACCCTGTGTACCCTGGTGCTCCCCTCACAAAAGGACAGAGCCAGCTGTTACTCATGTCATATGTACTGAGGCACAACCTGACTGGTGTAGCTCTTCAACACCGTCTTAATATTTTTAATGAACATTTTCCTGGCTTAATGCCAGCTACCTTGTATCTTTTTGATAAAGCTTATGGTGAGTTTGGCCACTATGTGCTTACAAAGCTACATAGGACCCAGTGAGACAGTTCCAACAAACTGTTCTTCTTGTAAATATGAATTTGACATGGACTATAATCTGAGAATTGGGTCTTATTTTCTTGTACTTAGTCTTGCAAGCCAGATAGTGGACATTTTAGAGAAACCCAGGATAAATGTAACTCAAAAACAGTCAATAACAGGAATTATTTGTGATCTACAGTGTGGAGCAGAATATAAAAACCTGAAACAGAGCGGCAAAATGGGAGATGATGACGACATCTCTCTCTTGTGGAACTGTGATGGAGTTCCAGTTTTTGAGATTAACAATATCAGATATGGCCTATTCAGTGCCAAATCATAGAACTCTCACCAAAAGATCGGCAAGCCAACTTATGTGTCCCATGCCTGTGGTTTGGTGATAGCAAGCCAAATATGATCACATTCTTTACTGCGTTTGTGGCAGAGCTTAAAGATCTGGAACAAACTGGGATTAAATGGAAAGACTCAGGAAACACAGAACACACAAGTAAAGTCCATTCACTGATTTGTTCAGCAGATTCTGTTGCACGTCCCCTCCTAAAAAATACAAAACAATTCAATGGCAAATATGGCTGTGACTTCTGTCTCCACACTGGTGGTGGCCCATATGCCTGGAAGACACCAGAACCACCTCTTAGGACAGAGCAAGATCATTTTGAGCATGCAATGTTAGCAACACCTGCTGAACCAGTAATGGGTGTGAAAGGCCCATCCCCTTTGATGGAGCTTGAGAATTTTAACATTATCACAGGTTTCGTTCCTGAGTACCAACACAGTGTCTGCTTGGGGGCCACTAGACAGCTAGCATCTCTCTGGCTAGGCACCATGATCAAGACTGGTACTTGGGCACAAAAAACAGCATTATAGACAAGCAGTTGCTAGCCATTAAACCACCTGTAGAGGTCACAAGGGCACCAAGGTCCATTAATGACCAAAAATATTGGAAAGCTAGTGAATGGAGGTCATTTTTGCTCTTCTATGCATTGTCTGTTATTAATGGCATTTTGAAAAAGAAATCTTTTTTTATTAGTTTTCACAATGCACATTCTTCTCCAGGATGCAATTCAAGTGAGTCATGTAGATATGGCAGAACAAGCACTTCGCAGGTTTGTGTTTAACTTTGAGAGACTATATGGTGCTGCTAATGTTTCGTTTAATGTGCATTTGTTAATGCACATGGCAGAAAGTGTGCGCAATTGGCGTCCATTGTGGGCAACATCAACATGTAATTTAACGGAACTCTACTTGGGTTTTTTAAAGGAACAACACATGTACCCACTCAAATAGTTAAGAGACTCCTCCGGTGGAAAAGCCTCTCCAAAAAAGCTGAGAAAATTATGGCCAGTGGAAATAAGAATGTGAGGCAACTGTTTGACAACCTCCAAGGAATTTCCAGCCATTCAAAGAGGTCTGTAGAGTTTCCAGGTCAAGTAAGAGGTTTTGGCTGCCCAAAAAAAAGAATACTTCTGTGTTGCAGAGGATGGCTATTGAAAATTATATTGGAGTAACAGTTCATTCAGGATTATTTTACAACCATTTCATTTCAAACAATGTTGTGTATCATTCCTGTAACAGTACAACTCTTACAAAGAGAAACAATTCAGTTATACAGTTAACAGATGGAACCTTCTGCAAAGTTATGAATTTGGTGGCTTTAAAATCAGAAGATGGAACTTCTAGTGCAGATATCTTTTGTGTTTTAGTAAAGGAGCTTGCAAACAGCAGAAAGCTTTGCAAAGATGTTCAACTGAATATATCCTCTACATTCATGACTGAAGTAACTGAGACCAGTAATGTGTTTGCAGTGCATCCTCACTTAATCAAAAGAAAATGTGTAACGGTTATGTCAAAAGACAAAATGTATGTTATTCCACTGCCAAATAGTGTTGAAAAGGACTAATAATACTAGACTGAAATGTGGTAAGAGCATTTCCTATAGGGATACAGTGATTTGTATTAGCTTGTGATATATAGTTGTCCTGATTACAATTATAAACAAGATGTCATTGCATGATTACAGATTGTTTTTGTATTAGGTAAAATAATAATGTTACATTTCATTTAGCACTCACAATGACTTATTTGAAATTGGTCTGTAGTACTGCTGGTATGCGAAATAAACTGTGTTGCATTAATTAATGTGAGCTCTACTTGTACACACCTGACAATATTTTCAGATTTATCTAATACACTTTACATAGGCTAAAATGTATAAATCCTAATGCATATTTGTGTCTTTTGCAAAAATATACAGCATAATGTGAAATGGCAAATAATATTGATTAGTATTTACAAAGTACCTGAAACAGTGGTCATTTGTATATCATATTTTCCTCATTATAAAGACAATTTAAACATTTGAAATCAAATAAAATATTTTAAAAAATTCCCAATAAATACACCTAAGCAAAACTGTATGACATGTTAAATGTATATTTTGTTATTGTGCTTTTAAGTGTGTTCCTGTGAATTTTTTTTTTTGATACACTTTGTAAAAATATACAAAAGTCTATTTAAAGACAAGTATTTATGGAGTATATTAAATTAATTTCAAATAAATAATTCCTAAATGTACTTAAATAGAACTGTATTAATGTAAAGTATATTGTATTTTTTAAAAGTATGATTGAAATATACAAATGCAGGCATTTGATGCAAGCACAATACAAAACATTTTTTAACATACTTTAAGAAAAAATTTGCTAATATGTTGACAACATATACAAATTCCGGGAGATTTCAAATACACTTAAGTGCATCACGTTATACATGAAGAGTGTAGTGCAGTCAGTGACCAGAAAGAGATGTGAGGGGTTAATGGGGGACAGAGTTCAGTAAGGAGACAGCTCTGGGGAAAAAGCTGTTCCTTGATCTGCTTGTCTTGGTCTGGAGACTGCTGAAGCCCCTGCCGGAGGGCAAGAGTCTAAGGGCAGGATGGGAGGAGTCCTTAAAGATACTGCGAGCTCGGCGCAGACAGCGTTTCCTCTGGACGACAATGCCTACAACAGTGCAGTTCCAATACCCGACTGTGATACAGCTGGTCAGGATACTTTCAACTGCACAGCAGAAGTTGTTCACCAAGATGGCCGAAGACAAGTGGTGTTTCTTTAGTGTCCTCTGGAAAAAGAGGCGCCGGTGAGCCTTCTTGGCCAGGCTACAGGTGTTAGTGGTCACGGCAGGTCCTCTGAGAAGTGGATCCATGGGCTCTGGAAATGAATGCTATTAAGAATCATTCCCTAGGTTTGGCTCCAGGGACCGTGAGTTTGGGATTGAACAGACAGAAATGGATGACTTCTCTGAGGCAAGACCATCAATTACTCTATCCGGTGACCCAGATGTCCAGGAGTACTTCAACTTCGCTACGGAGCACAGGCAGCTGCAAGCCAAAGAACTGGGAGACTGCAACAGAACTATACCTACATCTTAAAGAAGTTGCACAGCTTTAATCTTTTTGATTATACATTAACAGTACTAGCACAAGTCCTAGCAAATAATGAGAAACATTATACATCATACAAATATTTATTTGCAAATATGAAAAAATATATTTTTTTACTTAAAGTATTCTTTATCTCCCATTTTCTCCCATTTACAACTCTGAAGCATCTGAATTTAAGGAAACTGTCCTTCTCATGTAACCTCATGAGAAGAAGAACATGTTTACATAACTAGAAGCAATTGCCTAACAAGTTACTAGCAGTGATCAGAAAAGGTGGTTTTTCCCTCAATCACATATCACATACCAAATGTTTGCAGACACACTTTAATGAATGTGTTTAGCCATCACAGATGCGCAAATGCACACACAGCTTGTTTAGTCCCTGTAAAGAAGTATAGCCAATAAAAAAGAGCTTTCAGGGCCATAAAAACAAAGCTCCCCAACATGGAGCAGTGGAACTATAGAATCTCTGGAATGATGGTGCGCCATCCAGTCCTTTTGGGATGATTTGGGGTGGTCATCACCCAACATTCTGAACTCACTAACACTGAATTCACAGCAATGTTCTAAAATCTAGTAGAAAGTCTTCCCTGGACAGAGAAAGAAGCAGGATAAACCCCTTTTATACCCCTGATTTGAAAGAAGCAATAAATGGGCATGTGTCCCTAGACTTTTGTGACCCAGTGGCATGTTTTAAAATCCTGGGGAATTCTGAATTCCAAAATCCTGTATGAATCTAAGAGTGGTAATTTCAGTGTGTTTGCCATTGGGAATGGTGAATCATTCAGGAACGCTATCTTTGGTAGTGGTTCCAAGCCAGATGGAGGAAGTGAAGTTAGTCCAGTTGCAAACATGAAAACGTCCTCCACACAAACTGGCCTTCTGTAAATAAATAGACTTTTAGAAAAAGTCTCTCAAGTTCCAAAGCAGCGAGCTTCTTTTCAGTGTGGCACAGGACAGGGCCCTGTTGCAGTGTAGGGTCCTGCTGCAGTGCAGTCAAAAAGTGAAGGACTGAAAGACCTGAATCTGACCTAAATCTGAAGAGTACAACACACTGTCATACTGCTGTGTAGTGTCAATCACATACACAGGTACATACACACACATACACAGGTACATGTATGGACATTATAACATTGTCTAAAATTAATATCCAAATAAACAATTACATCACATTGTAAAACACACTTTAAAAGCCCTGTCTTTGTTCATTGTTCCTTAAGTCATCTGTTACCATCTGAATTACAGACCAGTACTATATTTGTTTAAACACAGTAAAGTAACCAGCAGAAAATTGTAAATAAATATTATAAAAAACATACCTATCAATTACAAGTTGCAGTTGATGATATGCCATCAGAGATAGCCAGACACAATCATTCTCTTTACTTCAACAGTAGTTGCACATCACAGACATCCACCTGTCTGTAACATTGTACCGTGCCTTAGAGTACACTGTTGCAGAGCTTCCACAGAAGCAGCACTCTCGATCTAAAAGGAAAACAAACACTGATAAGCCATTTCATTAAAACCACCTGCTTGTATGTACAATCTTTGTCTCTTTTCAGCTCCACATATGTGCACTTTGGAGTTCTACAATTAGTTCAGATGATGGCTCCATGTACAACCATGAGTTCAGTACTGAACCAGCTGCATATGTGTATACATATTTAAAACACTGGTCAGTCTGAAGAACAACATATGCACACTCGTTGTTCTAAATATTGGCCAAACACTGTATACTTTATAACTGTAGGAACCCCTATAAGTTCACTGTATAACATCAGGAGTGCGCATACACCAAATCAACTACTGAAAATCAGTAAACCTTAAATAAAATAAAAAATAAAATAAAAGTTGCTTGTTTTGGTAAGAGGGAGTTTGGGTAGTTTCTTTTTATTTAAGGCTTACTTGGTTGTATTTACTTAGTTGACAGGGGATGTAACAAGAGAAACAGAAGAAGTCCAACAAGGTGGTTTCAAGGTGATAACAGATTGGTGTATAAACTCTATGTATCTGCTCACCTTGTCATTTCCATTACATTACATACATAGCTTAATCTTACTCCCTGTACAATCAAAGAATAGTAAACATACCTATGGTTCTGTGTATGTGATGATGGAACTTAAGATTTTTTCCAAGACACTGCCAAAACTAATCATCAAACCCTGCTCTACCATGGTCCTTACCTCTCGCAAAGCTTTCCATAGTTCTCCTTCAGTTATTAAATCAACTGTTGCTTTGCATGAAGACTAGCCTGCAAGGTAATGTACAGGGTCTTCTGACAGGAAATGGGGGTCTGCACCTCTATGCATAACTGAAACTGCTATGTAGTACTTCTCCTCCCTGACAGCTGTGAATGGGAACCACTGATATTTCTACATTCAAATAAACTACATAATTCATTAGAATCAGCCAATTGTTACTCAGTATATCTCGAACAGTTTGACTGACAAAGCGTATTAGTGATGCAATAAAGAAGTTTAAATCACATCTATCAATCTTTTAGATGACTCACTAGTAAGTTATAAATGCTCTTCTTGGGCCACCTGCATCAGTTCCATCTTCAAAGCACCAGCATCATCAGTAAATTTCAGAAAAAGAACATCAGACTGACAGTCAAACATGGTGGTGGTAAAGCTGTGCTGCTTCAGGACCTGGAGGACTTGAGATAATTGATCAAACCATGCATGCTGCTCTGAATCATAAAATCCTGAAGGAGAATCTCCGCCCATCAGTGCGTGACCTTGAGCTCAGGTGTACTTAGGTTGCTGGAAGTACACAAGCAGGTCCACCTCTGAATGGCTCTGAAATAAAACTAAATGAAGGTTCTGCAGTGGCCTGGACTCAAATCTGATTGAGATGCTGGAGCTTAAACAGGCTGTTCATGCTCTGAAACCCTCCAGTGTGGCTGAATTGTTATAATTCTGCAAAGAAGAGTGGGCCAAAATTCCTCCACAGAGATGTGGACTCAACCATGGCACAACCAGTTACTAGGTTTAGGGGGCAATTACCTTCTCACACAGGGCCAGGTTGGTTTGGATAGCTTTTACACGAAGAAATTATCATTTAAAAACTGCTTTTTCTATTTACTCAGGTTTGTCTGATATTAAAATCTGTTTGATAATCTGAAAAATGTAAGTATGACAAAAACAAAAGTAATTCGTATGGGGGCAAATACTTATTCACAACACTGCACATAGCCTGTTAACTGTTAACTGTTAAAATGATCAGGATGTTTCCCCACTGGCATCTCTTTAGAGCTTCAGACAGTAATTTCTCTTTGAATTGTCCAGTTCGGAAATCCGTTTGAGTTTTAGCCTCCAAACCTGCTCACCGCCCAATCCCTGGTCCAATTTCCACACCCGGGGTTACCATGTAACACTAGCATAGTAGGGAGGAGCATAATTAATTAATTAATTAAGTTCCAACATTCAAGTGCTTGCATTCATACTCCGCATGCAGCTGGGTTTTCAAAGCAGCGAGTATTTGAGATAGGTAGTTAGCTAGCTAAAGTGATCTGAACTAATGCTGGCAAAATAGCGTTAAGTTACAACATGCTAATGTAACTGTCACAGTGGAGGATCAGATGAGCTACAGCTCTTCACTACCTCAGCAGCAACCAGTGTGACTGAACTATATGACTAAAAGTTTGACCCTAGAGCTTCTCGCTTGTTCTAATTTAGAACTTGGTGCACCTTTAATGGTATAGTAAATCAGACTAATCCAGATAATTTATCCTTACTGCTTTGGCCAGGTCTCAACATAGATCCAAGAGTGTGTGACCTCATCACATTATCACCTTACAGACCAATAACTTACATTAACATACTAGCACTTACACGTCATCATCAGGTTTGTCCTTGGGTGTACTTTGGTTCTGGGGTGCGAAATCCTAAAGAAAAAAATGACAATTCTCAAAAATGTATATAGCCTGTATTATTCTTCCCTGACACATACTGATTATATCATTAAACTGATAATATCGTTACACTGATTATATCATTACACTGATTATATCATTAAACTGATAATATCGTTACACTGATTATATCATTACACTGATTATATCATTACACTGATAATATCATTACACTGATTATATCATTACACTGATTATATCATTACACTGATTATATCATTACACTGATAATATCATTACACAGATTATATCATTACACTGATTATATCATTACACAGATTATATCATTACACTGATTATATCATTACACAGATTATATCATTACACTGATTATATCATTACACTGATTATATCATTACACTGATTATATCGTTACACTGATAATATCATTACACAGATTATATCAATACACTGATAATATCATTACACTGATTATATCATTACACTGATTCTATCGTTACACTGATAATATCGTTACACTGATTATATCGTTACACAGATTATATCAATACACTGATTATATCATTACACTGATTATATCATTACACTGATTATATCAATACACTGATTATATCATTACACTGATAATATCATTACACTGATTATATCAATACACTGATTATATCGTTACACTGATAATATCGTTACACTGATTATATCAATACACTGATTATATCATTACACTGATTATATCATTACACAGATTATATCATTGCACTGATAATATCATTGCACTGATTATATCGTTACACTGATAATATTGTTACACAGATTATATCAATACACTGATTATATCATTACACTGATTATATCATTACACTGATTATATCATTACACTGATAATATCATTACACAGATTATATCGTTACACTGATTATATCGTTACACTGATTATATCGTTACACTGATAATATCGTTACACTGATTATATCAATACACTGATTATATCATTACACTGATAATATCATTACACTGATTATATCAATACACTGATTATATCATTACACTGATTATATCAATACACTGATAATATTACACTGATTATATCAATACACTGATTATATCATTACACAGATTATATCATTACACTGATAATATCATTACACTGATTATATCATTACACTGATTATATCGTTACACTGATAATATCGTTACACAGATTATATCAATACACTGATTATATCATTACACAGATTATATCATTACACTGATAATATCATTACACAGATTATATCATTACACTGAATATATCGTTACACTGATAATATCATTACACAGATTATATCAATACACTGATTATATCATTACACTGATTATATCATTACACTGACAATATCATTACACTGATTATATCATTACACTGATTATATCGTTACACTGATAATATCATTACACTGATTATATCGTTACACTGCTAATATCATTACACAGATTATATCAATACACAGATTATATCGTTACACTGATAATATCATTACACAGATTATATCAATACACTGATTATATCGTTACACTGATAATATCATTACACTGAATATATCAATACACTGATTATATCATTACACTGATAATATCATTACACTGATTATATCAATACACTGATTATATCAATACACAGATTATATCATTACACTGATTATATCATTACACTGATAATATCATTACACAGATTATATCAATACACTGATTATATCAATACACTGATTATATCATTACACAGATTATATCATTAAACTGATAATATCATTACACAGATTATATCAATACACTGATTATATCATTACACTGATTATATCATTACAATAATTATATCATTACACTGATAATATCATTACACTGATTATATCATTACAATAGTTATATCATTACACTGATTATATCATTACACTGATTATATCGTTACACTGATTGTCATTACACTGATTATATTATTACAATAATTATATCATTACACTGATTATATCATTACACTGATTATATAATTTCACTGATAATATCATTACACTGATTATATTATTACACTAATCATATCATTACACTGATTATATAATTTCACTGATTGTCATTACACTGATTATATCACTACACTGATTGTATCATTACACTGATTATATCATTACACTGATTGTCATTACACTGATTATATCGTTACACTAATTACATCATAACACTGATTATATCATTACACTGATTATATCAGTACACTAATTATATCATTAGACCGATTATATCGTTACACTAATTAAATCATTACACTGATATCATTACACTGATTATATCATTACACTGATTAAATCATTACACTGATTATATCATTACACTGATTATATCATTACACTGATAATATCATTACACTGATTATATCATTACACTGATTATATCAATACACTGATAATATCATTACACTGATAATATCATTACACTGATAATATCATTACACTGATTATATCATTACACTGATTATATCGTTACACTGATAATATCATTACACTGATAATATCATTACACTGATTATATCATTACACTGATTATATCATTACACTGATTATATCGTTACACTGATTGTCATTACACTGATTATATCGTTACACTGATTGTCATTACACTGATTATATCATTACAATAATTATATCATTACACTGATTATGTCATTACACTGATTATATCATTCCACTAATCATATCATTACACTGATTATATCATTCCACTAATCATATCATTACACTGATTATATAATTTCACTGATTGTCATTACACTGATTATATCATTACACTGATTATATCAGTACACTGATTAGATCATTAAACTGATTGTCATTACACTGATTAAATCATTACACTGATTATATCATTACACTGATTATATCATTACACTGATTAAATCATTACAATGATTATATCATTACACTGATTATATCATTACACTGATTATATCATTACACTGATTATATCGTTACACTGATAATATCATTACACTGATAATATCATTACACTGATTATATCATTACACTGATTATATCATTACACTGATTATATCGTTACACTGATTGTCATTACACTGATTATATCGTTACACTGATTGTCATTACACTGATTATATCATTACAATAATTATATCATTACACTGATTATATCATTACACTGATTATATCATTCCACTAATCATATCATTACACTGATTATATCATTCCACTAATCATATCATTACACTGATTATATCATTACACTGATTGTCATTACACTGATTATATCATTACACTGATTATATCAGTACACTAATTATATCATTAGACTGATTATATCGTTACACTAATTAAATCATTACACTATCATTACACTGATTAAATCATTACACTGATTATATCATTACACTGATTATATCATTACAATAATTATATCATTACACTGATTATATCGTTACACTGATTATATCATTACACTGATTATATCATTCCACTAATCATATCATTACACTGATTATATAATTTCACTGATTGTCATTACACTGATTATATCACTACACTGATTGTATCATTACACTGATTATATCATTACACTGATTGTCATTACACTGATTATATCAGTACACTAATTATATCATTAGACTGATTATATCGTTACACTAATTAAATCATTACACTGATATCATTACACTGATTAAATCATTACACTGATTATATCATTACACTGATTATATCATTACACTGATTATATCATTACAATAATTATATCATTACACTGATTATATCATTACACTGATTATGTCATTACAATAATTATATCATTACACTGATTATATCGTTACACTGATTATATCAATACACTGATTATATCATTCCACTAATCATATCATTACACTGATTATATAATTTCACTGATTGTATCATTACACTGATTATATAATTTCACTAATCATATCATTACACTGATTATATAATTTCACTGATTGTATCATTACACTGATTATATAATTACACTGATTGTCATTACACTGATTATATCATTACACTGATTATATCATTACACTGATTATATCATTACAATAATTATATCATTACACTGATTATATCATTACACTGATTATATCATTACAATAATTATATCATTACACTGATTATATCGTTACACTGATTATATCAATACACTGATTATATCATTCCACTAATCATATCATTACACTGATTATATAATTTCACTGATTGTATCATTACACTGATTATATAATTTCACTAATCATATCATTACACTGATTATATAATTTCACTGATTGTATCATTACACTGATTATATCATTACACTGATTGTCATTACACTGATTATATCGTTACACTAATTACATCATAACACTGATTATATCATTACACTGATTATATCAGTACACTAATTATATCATTAGACTGATTATATCATTACACTAATTAAATCATTACACTGATATCATTACACTGATTAAATCATTACACTGATTATATCAATACACTGATTATATCATTACACTGATTATATAATTACACTGATAATATCATTACACTGATTATATCATTACACTGATAATATCATTACACTGATTATATCATTACACTGATTATATAATTACACTGATAATATCATTACACTGATTATATCATTACACTGATAATATCATTACACTGATTATATCATTACACTGATAATATCATTACACTGATTATATCATTACACTGATAATATCATTACACT
>JAMWET010000606.1:0-31288 GCA_024036415.1 Prochilodus magdalenae
TTAAAGGAAAATGATGTGTTAGTGTTTTTATCTTTACAGTGAGGAATGATCTCTTACTGAGAGTCTAAACTAAACACTCAGGAAATGAAAGACTGCTGCTCTAAACTTCATTAATGAACTACTTATAATCACACTACAGGGCACTGTTTCTATTTACCTGAAGGAGAATCTAATCATTTCAAACTTGGTGTCAGATATTACATCTGTGACATATTTCTACAAATGGTCGTATACAGGTTTTAATAACATACCTTCTGTTTCTGGATCTGCACGTGCCTCCATGTTAACTATTTTTGTTTCTGCTGAAAGAAAAACAGACTTAATGTAACACATTTTAAATAAAAAAAACCAGCTGAGATACATTTTAAGTAAATACTCCAAAACATATGCAATAGCTTTTAAACATTTACAAATAGATACACCTCTACGCATCCTTTACAGTATGACTATGTGAGAACATATTGAGAAGAAATCGAGAAGATATGTTAGATTACCAAATTGCATATTCAGATTTTTAAAATTGAAGTTTAATTAATTTTCTGTATGAGACGAAATGTACCTGGATGTTTTTCTTCTGAATTTGATTCTTTGCTGCTTTTTGCTGAAGCTGATCAAAGGAAAATTATGTGTTAGTGTTTTTATCTTCACAGTGAGAAACAATCTCTTACTGAGAGTCAAAACTAAAACCCTATGAAAAGAGAATCATGAAAAAAAATGGGTGCTGTTCTAAACCTTATTGATAAAGAACTTAAAATCACACTACAGTGCACTGGGATGTTTTTCACTTGAAGGAAAATCAAATAATTACAAAGTTATATATATATAAAGTGTCAAATATTAAAATTGTCAGATATTTGTATATGTGGATGAATATAGGTTTTAAAAAGGCCTGTTTCTTGAACTGGCTGTGTTTCTTTGTTAAATGTTTCTACTGAAAGGGAAACAGATTTAATGTCATTTTTCTAAAACCAGTTTAAATGCCATTAGTAAAATCATTCTAACAAGTACATTTGTAAATGAATCAAAGAATTGAAATGTCTGTACAGAGGTCATTGTCATTCCTCAATAGATGTGTCTGCAGTGTGATTCATTATCTCTGTCAGTTTTAGGAGTTGATCAAAGTGCAGGATCAATTTATTAACTCATATTGTATATAACGTAATAGGAATACTAAATTTTCAATGATGTTTTTGTTTTAGATTGTTTGTTTCAGTCTTGTGTTTATTACATATATGAAATTTATCATATTGTGTGTGTTTATGTGTTGCAGTAACACGTTTTGTAGTTTAATCTTAAAGAATGTACTCTTCAACCTAAAATGTGTTCACGGAATTGACTACATTTATTCCCTTCTGATGTTTAAAAGTATCAGCCCATCTAGATTATCAACACTGATATTAAATGTCTAATCTAATAATTCCTTATATTCATATAATACCATTTTTTTATTTAAATATGTTAAAAGCTATATTTTAGGGTATAGATATTTAGACAGATCTATTTTTATTTATAATATGTAATTAGTAATTACTGCTATATAATTTGTAATGAATGTAAAATATCTTTATTGTGTAAAACAGTTAAACCACAGCTTAGGCATGTTCAGTCTAATGGTGTGGAGTGTTCTAAAGGTTAATGCTTGAGATGCAGTTTTCTCCCTCTATCTTCAATAGATGGGATTGATGGGTGGGGGCGTGGGACGGGGAGGGTCTTTTTTTACCTTTGCGTGAGAGCACGTTCATCCTTTCTGTATAAAGAGGAAAGAGAAGAACTGGAGTCATTTAGAAAGAGCAGGTGTGAAACATGTTAGACGGCTATAAAGATGGTGTACTGATGGAGATGTGTATGAGAGGGCTATAAAGATGGTGTACTGATGGAGATGTGTATGAGACGGCTATAAAGATGGTGTACTGATGGAGATGTGTATGAGAGGGCTATAAAGATGGTGTACTGATGGAGATGTGTATAAGACGGCTATAAAGATGGTGTACTGATGGAGATATGGATGAGACGGCTATAAAGATGGTGTACTGATGGAGATGTGTATAAGACGGCTATTAAGATGGTGTACTGATAGAGATGTGTATGAAACGGCTATAAAGATGGTGTACTGATGGAGATGTGGATGAGACGGCTATAAAGATGGTTTACTGATGGAGATGTGTATGAGACGGCTATAAAGATGGTGTACTGATGGAGATGTGGATGAGACGGCTACAAAGATGGTTTACTGATGGAGATTTGTATGAGATGGCTATAAAGATGGTGTACTGATGGAGATGTGGATGAGACGGCTATAAAGATGGTTTACTGATGGAGATGTGTATGAGATGGCTATAAAGATGGTGTACTGATGGAGATGTGGATGAGACGGCTATAAAAATGGTGTACTGATGGAGATGTGGATGAGACGGTTATAAAGATGGTGTACTGATGGAGATGTGGATGAGACTGCTATAAAGATGGTGTACTGATGGAGATGTGGATGAGACTGCTATAAAGATGGTGTACTGATGGAGATGTGTAAGAGACGGCTATAAAGATGGTGTACTGATGGAGATTTATATGAGATGGCTATAAAGATGGTGTACTGATGGAGATGTGTAAGAGACGGCTATAAAGATGGTGTACTGATGAAGATGTGTAAGAGATGGCTATAAAGATGGTGTACTGATGGAGATGTGGATGAGACTGCTATAAAGATGGTGTACTGATGGAGATGTGTATATGACGGCTATAAAGATGGTGTACTGATGGAGATGTGTATGAAACGGCTATAAAGATGGTGTACTGATGGAGATGTGGATGAGATGGCTTTAAAAATCATGTACTAATGGAGATGTGGATGAGACGGTTACAAAGACGGTGTACTGATGGAGATGTGGATGTGAGGGCTATAAAGATGATGTACTGATGGAGATGTGTATGAGACGGCTATAAAGATGGTGTACTGATGCAGATGTGTATGCGATGGCTATAAAGGTGGTGACTGATGGAGATGTGGATGAGACGGCTATAAAGATGGTGTACTGATGGAGATGTGGATGAGACAGCTATAAAGATGGTGTACTGATGGAGATGTGGATGAGAGGGCTATAAAGATAGTGTACTGATGGAGATGTGTAGGAGACGGCTATAAAGATGGTGTACTGATTGAGATGTGGATGAGACGGCTACAAAGATGGTATACTGTTGAAGATGTGTGTGAAACGCTATAAAGATGGTGTACTGATGGAGATGTGGATGAGAGGAAATGTACCTGGACGTTCTGCTTCTGAATTTGATTCTTTGCTGCTTGTTGCTGAAGGTGATCAAAGGAAAATAATGTGTTAGTGTTTTTATCTTCACAGTGTGGAATTATATTTTACTGAGGGTCAGATCTAAAATGAAGGAGTGCTGCTCTAAACAGATAAAGTACAACCCCAGTTCCAAAGAAGTCGGGACACTGGGTAAAATGTAAATAAATGTAATGTACAACAAAATGTAATTTTCAAATCTCATAAACCCACATTTTATACACAACAGAACACAGAACACATATCAAATGCTGAAAGTGAGACATTTCATAAAAATGTATCTAGAACTTGATGGAACCGAGTTCCATGTATCAGTTATGTATCAGTATTGATTATGAAGTGGCATTACCTCCGAGAGCAGTTTGGGAACACCCACACCTGTAGCAAGCCGTTGAGGTGTTTTGTGATTGTGTGAGGTGATGGTGGGTGCAAGATGGATGGAATGTTCCATTTCCAAAATTGTGTGTGCATTTAACATTCCTCACCTTGTACAAGTGTGGCAGTTCCCAAGCCATCCAGAGGTAATGCACAACTTCATGATCAGTGTATATACCAATAATTGATACCGCATGGTCTTATACATCTACATCTTTTGGAGCACTGGCAGGTTTCACATCATCAGTTTTCTGTAGCCTAGAAATTTCAATGTTTCCATTCATTAATCCTGCACTTTTTAGGAGCTAATATTTGCCAGATCAGATAATGAATGTAATAAAAGTAATGACTCCCTCCATCAAAGTCTTCGAAGGGGAGAGAAGTCTAAAAGAAGTGCGATCAGAAAGGCGGTGTAAAGACAGGGAAATGGTTAAGAGTGTTTTTCAGGTCTACTCACCAATAAGGGGATGTCCTTCTTCTTCTAAATGATCACAAGAAAAACCATCATGTACTTCTGGAAAAAAGTTTCCTCAATTCTATATTCTCCTATCAATAACTAAATATCAAAATAACTTATCAAAAAACTATAGCTGGATCTCTTAGTGCTCAGAAACACAGTAGGCATGTTCAGTCTTATGGTGTGGAGTGTCTGAAGGTTAATGCTGAAGATGCAGCTTCCTCACAGCAGTAGACTGAGTCTTACCTGTCGATTTAGACTTCTCTTGGGAATCTTTTTGGACACTACAGCCTGTAAGCCAGAAAATTCCAAATTAGAATGTGTCATGTCAGTGGGAGGATTATAATGAGGACTTGATGCTAAGTGAGTAATATGGTCAAAATATAATATCATAGTAACTGAGGACTCTGGATCATGATATTTAATTTTACTGAGGTTTATTAAATTGAACCAAACCAATTCTATACCAAAACATTCTATCATAATCTCTGAATTCAGTGTTGTTTATTCAGCATTACACAAACTGTACTGTACTGAACCCAGATAAACAGGACTAATGATGCTCTTTTAGTGGTGAAAAATCCAGTCAGTGTTTGTTACAAACCTTCAATATCTCTGATATCATCATATTTTCCAGCCTTATCGATAATGGCACACCTCCTACCTCTGGTCCTGATGATGAAGACTGCCATTATAGCCAACAACAGCAGACTGATAGCCAGTGAGATAATGACAGCTGTGTAACCTGGAGAGACACCTGATACAAATAAATCTTGTTTTCTTATATGCGTATATAAAAGTGTATAATGTAATAACATTAATATGACCACTATACAGTGTCAGGTTGTCAGGTTGAACAGTGTCAGTCAGACACACCTGGTTCTAATGTAGAGGCAGGATCACTACCAGAATCAGGTTTAGAGGCAGGTTTGAGTGGCAGCACTCTTCCCTCCTTCATCTCCTGATCAGATAAACCCACAGAACAGGAGATCCACTCTGACTCCGAGGGAGGGAAAAGCAGCCAGGAACTCACACTCACCAACCTATCAGAGTCTGAGAGAGAGAGAGAGAGAGAGAGAGAGAGAGAGAGAGGGTGGTCTTCTGTGTTGTTTAAGTTGTCACAAACCTCCTGAATGTAGGTGTGATCAAAATGAATGAATATGGCCTTTATTTAAATAAAACAGACCCTGAAACTCATTTAGCACCATTTATAACAGGCACACAGTGCAACCCACTTTCATCTTAAATGAAATTGAGGCTGTAGATTTGTAGATCAAGGTACCCTTTGTATCAGGTGCATCTGTGTTCTCTTCATTTGGCAGGGATGTTGGTTGTAGTGGGTTAATTTCTTATTATATCCCTTTGCTTCATGATGCACCAGTGAGGCAGGGATATAGACATATTCCCCATATGACTGTGGTGCAGCCAAGACTTACATTTAATGTGAGATAGCCAGGCTATCATGGAAAGTTGTAATCCACATGCCTTTCCTACTGTCCTGGTAAAGAAGAAAGGTGACAGCCCCTGTATGTATGTTGACTACTGTAGGCTTAACAGTTAAACTACAAAGAATGCATTTCCCTTTCCTTCTTGAGAAGTCCTTAAATGCCTAATCAAGGCCTCAGTGGTTCACAAATATGGACTACAGACCATGGGTACAATCAGATTCCTGTTACTGAGTGGGATGTCTGAAGATGGCCTTTTTGCACCCCTTTGGGTTATTTGAGTTTAACCGGATGCCCTTTGGATTATTTAATGCTCCAAGTACATTCCAGAAGTTTATGGATGGAATTTTGGTGATCAGAACTGCCAGTCCCACTGTTGAAACTTGATGACGATGTCTGTTCTTCTGACATAGATAAGCACATGGGTGGCATGGAACTTTTAAGTTGATTGAAACAAGAATGAAGGCGAAACAAGAGAAACGCAAGAGAAAGATCAGTGGGAATAAGATTTAGAAGATCCCATGGTCTCCAGCAGATGTTTTATCAGAACAATGTGAGTCCAGTTTTCTGGACCTAAAAAATTGCTAGTGATCAGGGTTTCTGGGCTGTGTAATACTGCTTGAAATCAGGCCTCATAAATAAAAATTTGGATTATTATAATTTATTATTCTGGCAGTTTTTCCCCTTTGCAGCTGGACTCTTTCTCATATCTCTACTGACTTGAAGCACTTGCAAGAAGCTAACTCGAGTATTGTGACAACTGCACCACAATCATGTCATTAGGGTGTAGCACATAAGACTGGTGCGATGTGAACAATATAGGAGGTGTACTCTTGCCAGGCCCTCTGGGATAGTTCTAAGATACAAGGCTGAATGATGTAATGGCCATTGATTTTTTTTTCTTTCTTAGAGCCTGCCAGAGATGGCACTGAACAGGTCTTGGTTATACTTAAGTAAAACCTATTTGGTAATCGAACATACTACTTAGGGACTGGTTCTATCAGTAATGGGTTCCTGCCTATTTGCATTTAGTGGCTGGAGTTTTGAGAGTGCTCTTGTCTATTAACTTATTTGGACTTTAACTTATACAGAGTTCTAAGGACATGCACTAACCTGTACCACCTACAAGCTAAAGGCCAGTATGAGAGATTCAACTATAATTGAATGCATAATTAGTTATGTCCCAGAAGCAGAAAGTCTGACTTATGGCACTGCACCTTCTCAGATTCATGGGTCAAGTTATTTGCCAGAGGTAAATATTATACCTTGGAGTTTTACCACTTTCGCCAGATTCTTTGTCAGTAAATTGCTATTGTGTTTTTTGGTGGGATCCCAGCACAAAGTGTGGGGTTACAAATTAACCAACCAAGCTTTGGCATTGCTGTAACTCTTTAGAGCCACATTTGCTTTGTCTGGTTTTGCTCTCCTTTGTTTTACTTTGCCTGCATTAGTTTTCTTTAAGAGGCCTGTTCTCTCTAAGCCTTGTCGTGTCATGATTACGAATTATGAATATTTATTCTGTTTATGATGCAACATGTTCCACTAGAAGTTTGATTCTTGATTTCTCCACCTAGATCTGTAACATGAATGTTAGTCATTGTGAATTTAGCTTAACACAGTTTTATATCTGTTTATTGTGTTTACAGACCTGTTCTATAGTGATCAACACTGTTCCTGAGTTTTTTCCCTTTCTGGTTTCTCCAGGTGAGGATTGTGTTTGGTGCCCATCCACCTGATGCACAGGTAACATTCACTTGTTCTCCAGATTCAGTCAAAGAGAGGACAGGAGGAGATCCGATCACTAGAAGATTGATCAGAGCATATTTCAATTTAACACATTTCACAATTTAACAATTTGCCATGAGTGATCTATTGGAAAAGTGGTTGTGTCTACGTAAACTAGTAACAAGTTTAACCAGAACGTCCTGATGAGTCTTTATGTTTATAAGTGTTGGGTCATGTCTTTACCTGGAAGGTTGAGGAACACACTCGCCTCTTCATACCATTTATGACTTTCTACAAAGCACACATATTCTCCTCTGTCTGCCAGTGTGAGGTTCTCCAGCTTCAGAGAGACGTTCCCTTTCTCCAGTTCTCCAATCAGAGACACTCTGTCCCTGTACCGAGGATCTCCAGTGTCCTCCTGGACCTTCAGATCTTTGTACAGCAGAACCAGGTTGTCCTTGTTATTGGGACCATGCCAGTGTACTTCAAAGCTCTTACAGTTCAGTGAGGGAGAAAGTGCACATGGCAGGACCACTGAAGATCCTAACTGTCCTACAACGGAATCAGGAACCACTAAAGAGAATTTCTCTAAAATAGACAGATGAAATCAGAATGAAATTTGCTTTCCTGTATTGTCATATGCAGACATTAAATTTTAGTGTAAGTTAAAGTGTAAACAAGTGAAATTCTACAAAGACAATGCTGCACATTTTAATGCAAAAAATGGTCCTAATATACACAGACCAAAGATGCATTTAATTTGGATTTGAATCTGACTGCTCAGTCAGGTTTAACCTTGTGACAAGATCTGGGATATGTTTTAGTCAGAAGTACAAATACAGTACATTCTTCTGTCCAAGCCACAATTGACAACCTAAGCCCCTCCCAGGTGTGAAAGCAGCTTTTGACCATCACCTGAAGTTTCAATCACCTGAAGATTCAATCACCTGCTTTGGGCAAGTGTGCTCACCCATGTGTGTATTCAGTGCACAGTAGGTATGGGTGATACCACTGATTTAAGGGGACAGTTGTGGAACCAGTCTTTTGACCAGGGGTTCACCGGTTCGGTTGGGGCAGTTGTGGGCTGGAGGTTAGGGAACGAACTTTGTGACAGGAGGGTTGCTGATTTGATTCCCTCATCTGAGAATAATGACTGAAGTACCCTTGAACAAGGCAGCTAACCCCAGATACCCCCGGGCACTGTGGATAGGGCTTCTAGTGCATACACAAAATGCGTGTATGTGGGTGTTTCGCTTTATAGGTGGGTTAAATGCGGAAGACACAATAAACGGCCCTAAACTCTCTACTCAGAGAATGTTTGGCAACAAGAGAATTAAATCAAGACAAAATTATTAATTACAAAATTATTTCAGAGGTAGAAACCATCCTTTAAACTAAACAGGAAATACAAAGTACAACACAGGTGACAGGTTATTGTTTATCAGCTGATACAATAAACAGGAATCACATTTTAATCTGAATAAACAGAGACATATTTAACTGAGTGCAAATCTGAGTTGACATCTAATTACAATCCAGATGCAAGTGAAATGAAATCACTAACACATTACCTGCATTTGAACAGCTGAGAAGGTCAAACATCAGCAACAGAAGAATCATGACTGTGAACCAAAAAAACAGAATTAGTGTATATTACAGGTTTACCTCAATGAACACTGCAGTGTGTAACTGTTAAATGACCATGTAGCCCCACCAGAGGAAGCCCCAACAGAGGCTACCCAGTCGGGACAGTGAGGGATGTGCTACCAGCCTGCACACAAAGTGTCAGTGGCATATTACAAAAAAATGTCTCAAACCAGAAAGGGTCAGAAATGTCTAGTAGTTTTACTTCCAGAGTGTCTGCTAGAAGAGGCATTGGGACAACTGCCTGACAATCAGGGTCAATAAAGGTGTAGGTTGTGTGTTGAGGGAGCGGTGCTACTGGCAGGGGATGGGCAAGGCTAAGTCAATAGTATTTGATTGTTAATTGTGATACAAAATATATTATGATATATTACAGCGTTGTGTTTAACCTATGAGTTTATGAGTGAACTTTGCTCACTATTTACCACAGCAGAAACAATGCTAACTACCACTAGCGCCTGAAAATAGTTTCCTGTAAAGGTTTCTATAAAGGTTGTCCAGTAACTTAGGAAGTTGGGACAGTCATTGGTGGATAGCTTTGAAGCAATGTTACAAGCTAATACTGTGCTAAACAAAAAGCAGTGTCACATGATCGCTGGAGGGATTCCATGAGTTGGAGTCCAGGTTGTGATCGGTGAGTGGAGGGTTGTGGACTACAGGACTGAGGGGCGGTGTGATAGTAAAAACCCAAAAGGATTTTTCAAGAAGGTTGTCCTTAGCAACTGTCCCCTGCACGCCTGAAGGTAATGGAGGAACAACCCCCAGATCTTCTTTTTAAGGGCAGCCAGGCATAGACAGGGAGGATACTTTTTTAGGATGTCCCCGGGGGGTTATCAAGATGCTAAATGTGAAAATACCGGCTACCAGGCTAGGATCCAAGACACTGCGAGCAGAAACTCAACTCCATCCCCCTCCCGCTAAGCCAATTCCTGAAATGCTCCTTTGTGTCTCCTGGAGTCCAGCAGTAGGAAAACCCAGTGCATACATAACCATTTCATGCATGAATATTTAGATCTTAATTATTTAATTATGCAAAAATTTTAATTATGCATAACACTGTTAACTACAGACTAGAAGGAACAGTAACAAAACCAAGTCGCAAACAGGGAGTGGTGGGATACTACGGTGCCTTTTCAGTGAACTACACACTAAGAATAAAGCCACTGACAGGTGAGGTAAGAATACTTATTATTATTATTATTATTACTATTATTATTACTGTTATTATTATTATTATTATTATTATTATTATTATTTAGATTTAGGTTTAAACTATGAAGCTTCTCATACAACACCAACTGCAATTCATATGTCGCCAAACATGAATACAGATCATATGAACATCTGACCCAGTTAGTAGCAAAGTAAGGACTATAACATGGGAAATAAGAAAAGGTCGTCTTGGCACTAAATATCACCAGCATTAGAATCAGCAGTGCACATTTCACACAAGCTAAAATACTATATTAATATATGATTTGTAGAATGCCTCAAGAACATGTCATTCCTATGTAACACATTATCACCCCACCGACCCACTACACAACCTTACACAAACACCTGTGTACCGCCACCATGTTACTTTTTCTTTTAACAAGCTCCTCCAATAAAGAACATTGTTAAAGTACAAGTCTTCTATATCAGATACAGAGTTACAGTAAAAGCTCAGTCTACCTTCGTGTGGAGCCACCGAGGCGTAACTGAACATGTAGAGGTTCAGGATGATCTGCAGATCTGCCGAGTCCACCGAGAGCTTATTATCAGCACTGATTCATACAGTACAGTATCTCTCCGTTTAGAATGAGGAATGAGATCCGGAGCTGCTCACATCCTCCCTGCTCACCTGGACTAACCTGCTGATAGAGGCGTGGCAAGGACAGAGATCAGTGCAGAAGGCAGTCTGACCTTGATCTGATCTGCAGCGAGCTGCTTCTTTCCTGCTCACAAACTGCATATGCACCAATCAAGGCCCAGCTCTTTAACAAGCTCTGACTCAGCAGGACATTTTAGTTCTGAGTTCATATTTACTTTCACCCATCCAGGACAAGCAGCATTCTCTTCCACAGGAAGTCTCAGGAAAAGCCAGTAAAAGGCATACACATTTGGGAATGCTGGGGAAATTCTGTATCTCAGTAAGTTTTTTCTGGAACTCTGTTTGATACCAGCCACCTACATTCTATAGAGGCGCTCTCGTATTTCAGGTTCAGAACATCATAGTCCAACTTAAACAGGTTGACAACTTAAAAAATGCACATTCATTTCCACATTAAAACTAAGTCCACGGCACGACAACATGTTCAGAAACAATATGCGGCTGCCTCGTTCCAGGGCAAAATCTATGGCTGTCCAAATAAAAAATAATACACATTCTAAAATAGTACATATAAATAAATTAAAACTATGAACTGATTACTCCGGATTAAACTGAATTCTGTTACAGTGGTGACCGATATACTGGTGTATTCAACATTAAGTACAGCAATGATCCACAAGAAGTGGCTAATGTGGACTTTGGTAATGCTTTAGGCAGTAATGTGAATCTTCCTAATGTTTCAGGCAGTGATCTGGACCTTTCTCATATCTGAAGCATTGATGAGGACCTTGCTCCTGGCTTAAGTAGTAATGAGGATCTTCCTAATGTCTCAAGCAGTAATGAGGACCATCGTAATGTCTCAGGCAGTGATTAGGACCTTCTTTTTGTTTAAGGCAGTGATGAGGACCATTCCCATGTCTCAGGCAGTGATGTGGACCTTTCTCATTTCTCAGGCAGTAATGAGGACCACACTAGTTGAAACTAGTAATATCTTCCTGAAAAGACCTGGACCTCAATAACAATGACACGCAGAATTCAGGAGTGGAGCTGCTCTCTGCTGAACTGATGAGTTAACCTAGAGATGTTGAGGTCAGCAAGAACTACAAACTTAATTGACTGTACTGCATAAAGTTGTGTTCACCCTCTGTGGACTGACTTCATAAACCCTTGGGAAAAAGAACTGCGAAGATCGAGAATGAGATTTGAAACTAGAAAGAACTGAACCTCAGTAATAATGACCTGTAGGATTCAAGACTGGAGGTGTTCTCTGCTGGACTGATGAGTTCAAAATGTAAACTAAAGATTCATAGGTCAGCAGAAACATCAGTCTCAACTGACTGTCCTGCCTGTAATCTTGAAAAAACTGTCAAAGTCTGGAACAAGTTTTAGAACTAGAAAGAACTGGACCTCAGTAACAATGACCTGCAGGATTCAGAAGTGGAGGTGCTCTCTGCTGGACTGATTACTTTTAAAGTGTAAACTGAAGATTCTCAGGTCAGATATCTGGGTTCAGTTTTAAAAACATCCTCCCTAAATTATTTAGGCCTCAATAACAATGACTTAAAGGAGATGAATGGAGTGGAGATGTTCTCTGCTGGACTCAAGAGATCAAAATCTAAACTGGAGCTTCTTAGGTTGCCAGGAATTATAAACTCAGTTGACTGCACTGCATAATCTGTTATGTTCTGCCTCAGCAGTCTGTGCAATCTTAATTAATTATACTGCACAGTTATAAAACTTCAGTCTGCAGAGAGAGAACACAACAGAACACACATTCCTCTGAATCTCCAGGCTACAATTTGAACTCATCAACCCAACAGACAGTAGCTCCTCTCCTGAATTCCACAGCTGTTTACTGGGGTCTAAGTCTTTCCAGGAGGATGTTGCTAGATTCAAAACTGACTCTAGAAGAATGTACACACCACCATCACTGGGGCTAATGAACTGACATCTTGACTTCCTAAAGAATCAATACACTGATACCGCATTGCAGTAAAATAATCAAATGAGATTGAAGTACTGATTGAAGTATCTGACCTGGGAATCTCCAGTTTACACTGTAAAGTCTTCAGTCCAGCAAACAGCAGCTCCACTCCTGAATCCTGCAGGTCATTGTTACTAAGGTCCAAGTCTTTCCAGGAAGTTGCTAGATACAAAACTGATTCCAGATTTTCATGTCTTTCATCAAGATTACGAAAAAGCAATCTGCAGAGGGAGAACACAGCAGATTGCACAGTATAGTAAATTGAGAAGTTCTACCTGACCTGAAAATCTCCAGTTTACAGTGTGAAGTCTTTAGTCTAGCAGAGTGCAGCTCCACTCTGGAATCCTCCATGTCATTGTTACTGAGGTCCAGGTCTTTCAAGGAGAATGTTTCTAGTTTTAAAACTTGTTTTGAATTTTCACAGATCTTTGTTTTTTTTAAAAAACAAAAAGCCAGTCTGCATAAGGGAGAGGTCAACAGATATACAGTGCAATACAGTCAGTTGTATTCCTAATTCTTACTCATCTAAGAATCTCAGTTACAGGTTACAGTTTAAACTTACCATGCCAGAGAGAGCAGTTCCACTCCTGAATCTTGCAGGTAATTGTTATTGAGGTCCAGCTCTTTTACGGAGAATGTTTTTAGTTTCAAATCTCATCTTAAATTTTTAGTTTTTTGCCTATGATTATGACTTAGTCTGCAGAGGGTGAATACAACAGATCGTGAAGTACAATCAATTGAGTTTGTAGTTCTTGCTGACCTCAGACTGTCTAGTTTACACTACAATTGCTTTAATGCATAATAAAAAGAGCTCCATTAATGGACACTGCCAGTCATTGTTACTGAGGTCCAAATCATTTAGGGAAAATATTTCTAGCTTCAAAACTGATTTGAAATTTGAAAATCCTGCAGGTCATTGTTACAAAGGTTAAGATCTTTCAGGAATGTTGTTTCTAGTTTCACATCTGATCAGTACATAAGTGCCCAATCATCCATGCAAACACATCATCCTTTTTTGGTACTAGGAGAACAGTAGCAGACCAAGGTGATGGTCAGCATTGCTTCAATTTCTTTGTGCAATAATTTCCAAAGGCCAACCTCAACTTACATGTGTTTTTTATAGAGGGCAAAGCTCATCAGACTTCTTGGCAGCTTTGGACATCTCCTTAGGTGGCAGCTTACTTTCTACTACCTGGCTGCATTGGACATTGGAAGATACCAGACTTTGAGTTTGGGCCTCTGCATTCTGGTTCTCTAAGAATTTATGTGACCATGACTATGTGTTCCAAGTACACTGTAACTGTAATTTACTATATTGTGTGTTCTGCTGTTTCCCCTCTGCAGACTGCCTTTTGGTAATCTTGATGATAGACATGAAAATCTGGAATCACTTTTGAATCTATTAACATCCTCCTGGAAAGACTTGGACCTTAGTAACAATGACACGCAGGATTCAGGAGTGTAGCTGCTCTCTGCTGGAATGAAGACGTTACAGTGTCAACTGGAGATTTCAAGATCAGCTAGTACTTCAATTTCATTTGAATATCTTTTCGTCAAGTTCAGTGGCCCCAGTGATGGAGAGGAGTGCGTGTACTTTCCCATTTCCTAAAGTGCAATATCAGCTCATTGGTCTTGTCGACATTGAGAGAAAAGTTATTTTCCTGGCACCAGTGTGTCACAAAGCTGACCACCTCTCTGTTGGCCTCCTCATGGTATTGAAGGACAGGCACATAATCGTTACATCATCAGCAAATTTTATGATGACATTTGAGCTGTATCTGGATTGTGCAATGGTGGGCAGTTTGAAACATGCTGGCACAACTGAGAGGGAGATTAAGAGGTTGAGGATGTCTAAACATTCCTGCTAGTTGATGTACACATGCTTTAAGAATGTATACCAGAATGCAGTCAAGTCCGGCTGCCTTGTGGGTAATAAGTTTGAAAGCTCTGCCCATGTCTGCCATGCAGACAAGTGGGAGTTTTTACTTGGTGGATGCAGGTGCTCTTTCCAGGAGGAGGCTGGATTTACATGAAATGTGGATTGTGAATGGACTGCCTGATGTCTTTTGCATTGATTATTGTAATAGATTCATCACTATTAAACTATAATCAACATACAAATAAACCTCTTTAGAAAAGCTGTATGTATACTGATTATGAAGCGATGTTACCTTTGGGTGTGAGCGTATTTATCCAGTCTGCGTAAAGAGGAAAAAGGAGAACTGCAGTCATTTAGAAAGAGCAGGTGTGAAACATGTTAGACGGCTATAAAGATGGTGTACTGATGGAGATGTGTATGAGACGGCTATAAAGATGGTGTACTGATGGAGATGTGGATGAGATGGCTATAAAGATGGTGTACTGATGGAGATGTGTATGAGACGGCTATAAAGATGGTGTTCTGATGGAGATGTGTATGTGAGGAAATGTACCTGGACATTCTGCTCCTGAATTTTACTGAGAGTCAAAACTAAAATGAATGTGAAAGGACAGTGCCACTCTGAAGAGATGACGTACCACCTTCTGTAAAGTTACTGATTAATCAAGGATGTAATAAGTCTCTGTCACATCCTTCTCTTCTCTTGTGAGTCTAAGCCATGTTTCTGCTAAAAAAAAGGACTGAATATCATTTATCTAGTAGATATTTAAATACCATCTATAATATTGTTTTAAAGTGCAAATATTTTAAAATGACTAATTATGAATTATGCATTTTTGTGCAGAGGTCATTGCCAAAAATCGTTGCATGTTCTCTATATGTGTCTATGTCAAAGTTCAGAATCAAGTTTATTTAAATTTCATAAACAGACTCTGTGTTCCTGAATGTGGTCACACATTTTTTTTCTCAGATGAATGTCCTGTATCTTCATGCTTATATCTTCAAGTGTCTTATTACAGATTCTGATTAGAGCCCTAATCTGACAGTTCTCTTGTGTGATACAGTTGACCAACAGAGACGCATTACAGGGGACATGCTAGCCTCTTATACTGTTGTTATACATTAAGAATATTTCAGAAGCTGATGTGGTTCAGTTGAGTCCATCTATAATTAGCCTAGGACATTCCAGAGCCATGACACTGTCTGAGTAAAGGGTTCTGAATAGAAACGGTCATTACTATTAATTTAGACTGTATAAATTACCTGGTGTTCCTGGACCTGTTGAAGGAGAAAACAGCTCCATCAGCTCCACTTATTCAGAACAGAAACAGAGCAGATTATTTCTGTAAATCCAGACTGTATAAGTAACCTGCAGTTCTTACTTAGTTGACAGTTTCTGGACCTGCTGAAGGATTTGATGTTAATGCTGATGTTAAGGCTATTTGTGTTTACAGCGTTTTGTTTGTATTTGGGTCTCTATGTAATGATATAAACTGTATATGATGGTGATCGATGGTGTTACCTGAGTTCGGAATGGCTTCATCAACAAAAAATATGAGATTCATAAATGAACATGTTTCCTGTTGTGCTTTGATCGTTAATTGATTGATTTGATTGCTTAACTCAACAATTGGTGTTACCTGAGGCCTGAGTGTCTCCATCAGCTCTTTTTATTTCTCTGAATTCCTCTATAAAATGTGACATTTATAGACAAATATGTATATATGTTTCCTGTTATGTTTTAGATGTTTCGATTGTTTAATTACTCAAAGATCCATAACTAGAAAAAAATTTACATTACTTAATGTAAACATGAACATTGTTATTTGAGATTTCGCCTCTGTACCATTTACCATTGGAATTTTTTTTTAACATTGGTTTTCAATATCTACATAGTTATTCATAAAAGCCAGTGTTGATTTGCTTTGCCTGGTTTTATTCTGCCTTGTTTTACTTTGCCCTGTTTTGTTTGTGATTTGGTTGTAATGCGATTTTGCCTTAAATTTTATTTTCTTTCAGGGGGCTGTTTTGCCTAAGCCTTGTTTAGGATGATTAGGACTGAGTATTTAGATTGTTCTCTTTATAATGCCAAATGTTCCATTAGAACTATGACTTTTTTCTAGACCTGAAACCATAAATGTTAGTCAGTCTGCTTATAGGGTTTACAAACCTGTTTTGTAGTGATCAATACTGTTTAAAAGCTCTTGTCCTTCTTTGTCTCTCCAGGTGCAGCTGGGCTTTGGTAACCATCCACCTGATGCACAGGTAACATTTACCTGTTCTCCAGCCTCAGCAAATGAGAGGACAGGAAGTGATGACGTACAGAGGATCTCCAGTGTTCTCCTGGACCTTCAGATCTTTGTACAGCAGAACCAGGTTGTCCTTGTTATTGGGACCATGCCAGTGTATTTTACAGCTCTTACAGTTCAGTGAAGGAAAAAGTGCACATGGCAGGACCACTGACGATCCTAACCGTCCTACAACACCATCAGGAACCACCAATTTCTCTAAAATAGAGACACATAATATTAGTTACAAAGACATTTGCTTTGCAAACATTTGCTATACTGTCTTATGCAGCCATTAAATTGTAGAGTTAAAGTGTTAACAACGCAACTTCTACACAGACAACACTGTACATTTTAATGCACACTTTAATTCACAAATCTAATGCACAATTTTTGTTTGATATGAACAAATTGATGTGTGCAGCAGTTAAATGAATATTTATTTTTCCCTTAGATATCTGTTATCCCTTAAATAATTAACAAACATGCACTTTAAAAGGGGATGTTCAAACTTTTCCATTATATTTTGGATGAAAATTCTGAGACCCCATTTATAATAGACACATGTGTCTATAGTGTAGAGATTATCCTCATATATATGGATCAAAGATGCATTTAAATCAGATTTGAGTATGACAGCTCAGTCAGGTTTAACCTCAGGAGGAGAGCTGTGAATTTTAGTCAGAAGTACAAATACAGTTCATCCATCTGTCCAAGCCAACTGACAAGTGATACTTGCCCTGTTGTCTTGCTACATAACAGATGCTGTCCATGACTGAGGAATAAACAATGAGGGTTGTGGACTACAGAACCTAAGACGGTTTGATTCCCCATCAAGGATTTTTCATTGACCTCAACAACTAACCCCTATATGCCTGGAGGTAATGGTGGACCGACCCATGTATCTTTCACAATGACCACAAATGACCATTAATGATCTTTAAGGGCAGCCAGGCATGAACAGGGAAGGCGATTTCTAGGATGTCTCTTGGGTCTTATTGAGATGATAAATAGGAAAATCGACTACCAGGCTAGGATCCAAGAGTGGGGAAGGCACATCCATGACACTGGACAGGTAAGTCAAGCTGGTAAATGACATAATGAGACTTTTTAAAGGCTGATACTTAAGCTGAGGTTTCTTTTATCCACAAATGGTTCCTAATGGTGTCCTGTGATAATCCATCCCATGCAGCTTGAATATCCTCACACAGTTCCTGCAGATGGTGCAGTAGGGGTGGAGGTGAGTGACACCAGACCTCATGGACATGTGACACGTGACAGCGAAGGGTTCATCTTGGCACTGATTACGGTGTCTCCACACATGTATTTGTTGGTCTCCATCAAGAAAAAAGTGAGACTCGTCACTGTAGGTGACCCGCTGCCATTCTGAGTCACTCCATGACAGTCAGACACGACACTATTGCAGTGTCTAGTGACACTGATGTGGTGTTAAGTACAGTTGTCATAATGGTCTGTGTGCATGTCGCCATGCATGGTGCAGCCGTCTGCCAAAGGTGCTGCACTGACAGGATTACTCATGGAGGACACCACTGCTCGCTGAATGTCTGTAATCATGGCTGTTGGGTCTGTGGCTGTGGATGTCAGAAAATCTGTATATGCTCCCCCTGTGTAGTTTTTGTAGGTCTCCCCAGATCTTTCTTGTCGCTGGTGCATGCTTTGTTCCATCCACTGCTCCTAACAGCATGCTATGCTAGCATCCACATGACCTGTATGGCTCGCAATATGTCAATAAGACTTCAATAAGACAATACATCCTGCTTCCCAGAGCCCCTCTAAAACTGTGAACAATACATCAAGAATAAAGCAGTGTGGTAAAAATATTTAGTATATTTATTACTATTATTGTTATTATTATTAAGGTTTAGACCAAGAAGCTCTTTCTCAATCTCCACTGTACAACACCAACTACAGTTCATCATGACGGCACAGATGAATGCAGATCCTATATGGTGTCTGACCCTGTTACAGTAGCCAAGGTCAATAAGGACTGTAATACAAGAGATAAGCTTAAACAGTAGCACTGAATATTACCAGCGCTATAAACAGCAGTGCACATTTCACACAAGCTAAAATACTAAATTAATATACTGCATATGGAATGCCTCACGGACATGTTAATGCTATTTAACTCATTTTCACCACCCCCCCCCCCCACACCTATTTACCCCCATCATTTTCGCTTTCACTTTTAGAGATCTCCAATAAAGAGCTCCTAACACTGTTACAGTATGAAAATGAGAAACACAGAGTGAGAGATGATGAAGTGTGGAGAGTCCAGTCTTGTATATCAGATACAGAGTTACAGTAAAAGCTCAGTCTACCTTTGTGTGGAGCCACTGAGGCGTAACTGAACGTGTAGAGGTTCAGGATAATCTGCAGATCCGCAGAGTCCACCGAGAGCTTATTATCGGCACTGATTCATACAGTACAGTATCTCTTCAGTTTCTCATCAGTCCAGACTAAACCTACACACAACCAAATACGATGAGCCCTGAACACAAAACAGCCGCAGTACAATAATAAAAAAGGTTTTATTACTACAACCTTATCTGCAAAGGGCAGGTGCGGTAGCATATTGTCAGCCCAACACTGCAGGAATACACAAGGGCAGTGTCTGAAGACCGACAGAGTGAACCAGTAAAATCAGCTACTCTAATCAGGGTCTACAGCTCCTCCAACTTGATTAGACTGGACACCCCTCCATTACCCCATCACACATCCCTCATGAGTATCTGAGTATCTCAGTGGGCCGATCATCAAGGCCCAGCTCTTTACAAGCTCTGACTCAGCAGGCCATTTTTAGATCTGAGTTCATATTTACTTTTACCCATCCCGGACCCGGAGCATTCTCTTCCACAGGAAGCCTCAGGAAAAGTCAGTAAGAGGCATATGCGTTTGGGAATGCTGGGTGAAGTCTGTAACTCAGTAAGTTTACTTGAACTCTGTTGGCAAGCTGTTTCATACCAGCCACCTACATTCTACAGAGGCTCTGCTAACCTAGCTCCAGTAGTGGTTTAGATAGCACCAGTATTATAGACTCAGTAATACTGCAGGATATATATACCGGCCCTTATGTATCCGGGTTTATTCAGTGAGCTATAAAGATATTCTGCATGAAGCTACACAGTTCTGGAGGGAATGTTATTTTTAATAAAGTGGTCAAAGTATAAAACTAACTGATACAGAAACATTATAAAGGCTTATTACTCATCCCATATTACTGGTATTGGGACAAAATCCTTCAATCTTTTATTTAAGACGATTAAATACAAACATACAAAATGTGTATATTAATATCTAGCTGTGGAGTTTAGTCTATGAATAGCGACCTTTGAAGTCAGAGTGTAAACATAGACCTGGACACTAAGTAACCCTCCCCTCTTTTAAAGAACTGCAAACAGGTTCAGTTCAAAAAGATTCACTAGAGGTTATTATATAATATATATAATAATAAACTGGCCCCATCACTTCTGGTGCTTTACAGATTTCTAATGTTCTTGTCTTTCTCTGGAAGTATTTATGAATATCTTTATAACATCCCTGGAAAATAATTTACAAAAGTAACTGGACTGCATTTAAAATATTTATTGTTTGATATTAACAATAAAAAAATCACTTCATAGAAAAAAAAAGTAAAAACAATCTCATGTACAAGATTTATTGTGTGAACAATTCATAATTAAAACCTATAAAATTCATATTAATTCATTTAATAACTGCCTTCATTAGGAAACTTTGGCATTTAGTGTAACATAATAAACATGTATTGATACAGTACAGTACTTGGATCAGAGCCGAGGGGTGTATTGTGAATATAGTTCATCACATTCATGAGTCCAGGATATTTACTCTTCATTAAAAGATTCCATTAGCACAAACAGCTCCACCCAGAAGGAATCGACCCACAGGACTGAAACTTGGTGGGTAGGTTTGACATTGTGAGATATGCCAAGGGTGCTTGCTAGCAAGGACGGGCCTTATCTCTGTACCTGACTGACCCAAAAGCCACAACTATGGACATCCAGTGAGCAGTGGTGTCCTCCATGAGTCATCCTGTTAGTGCAGCACCATTGGCAGACGGCTGCACCACACAGGACTACATGTACACAGACTGTTACCACGACTGTCCTTAACACCACGTCACCGTCACCAAAGACTGCAGTGGTGTCGTACCAGACTGTCATGGAGTGACTCAGAATGGCAGCGGGTCATCTTCAGTGACAAGTCCCGCTTTAGTCTTGGTGGAGACGACCAACGAATCTGTGTGTGGAGGCACCGTGGTCAGCACCAAGATGAATGGTTTGTGATTTTTACCTGTCCCGCTCCTACTTTTTTCCCTCCTTCTGTTCTGCTTCTTCATTATCTCTATCTACCTGTCCCACTGCACCATCGCTGCCAAATCCCTCATTTTGTTTCTCACTTCTCACATGCCCTCACTTCCTTTTCCGACCTTTAACTGTTAACTTCTCCTTTTTCTACCTGACCTGCTCCTTCTTCGATGCTTTTTACCTTTTCGTTTCCTTCTTTTCTTGACATCTACCTGTCCAGGTCCTCTTTGGTTGCCATCTGCCTGTCCTGCTCCTTCTTGGTCGCCATCTACCTGTCCTGCTCCATCTTGCTTGCCATCTACCTGTTCTGCTCCTTCTTGATCGCCAGCTACCTGTCTCACTCCTCCTTTCTCCACACCTCCTTTATCACCATTTACCTTTCCTGTCTCTCCTTGGTTGTCATCTACCTGTCCCTCTTCTCTATTCCCACCTTCTACCTGTACCACTCTTCCTTTCTTGCTGTCTGCCTGTGCCTCCTTTCCTTGGGCACCATCTTCTTGTTGTGCTATTCGTTTTGTGATGTCTACCTGACCCTCTCCTCCTTTTTCCTCTCTCGTTTCTCCATTTTTGTTGTCCATCTGTTCTGCTGCTCCATTTTTGCTCTCTGCCTGTCTTGCTCCTTCTTGGTGGCTATCTATCTCTCCCGCTTCTCCATTTTGGTTGTCCGCCTGTCCAGCTGCTTCTTGGCTATCTACCTCTCCCGCTTCTCCGTTTTTGTTGTCCATCTGTCCTGCTCCTTCTTGGTGTCTGTGTATCTCTCCCGCCTCTCCGTTTCTGATGTCCATCTGTCCTGCAGCTCCATTGTTGCTATCCACCTGTCCTGCTCCTTCTTGGTGGCTATCTTTCTCTCCCACTTCTCCATTTTTGTCGTCCATCTGTCCTGCAGCTCCATTGTTTCTGTCCGCCTGTCCTGCTGCTTCTTGCCTATCTACCTCTCCCGCTTCTCCGTTTTTGTTGTCCATCTGTCCTGCTTCTCCATTGTTGCTGTCCACCTGTATTGCTGCTTCTTGGAGGCTATCTATCTCTCCCGCTTCTCCATTATTGTTGTCCATCTGTTCTGCAGCTCCATTGTTGCTGTCTGCCTGTCTTGCTCCTTCTTGGCTATCTACCTCTCCCGCTTCTCCGTTTTTGTTGTCCATCTGTCCTGCTGCTCCATTCTTGCTGTCCGCCTTTCCTGCTCCTTTGTAGTTGTTATCAACCTCTCCCACTTCTCCGTTTTTGTCGTCCATCTGTCTTGCAGCTCCATTGTTGCTGTCCACCTGTCCTGCTCCTTCTTGGCTATCTACCTCTCCCGCTTCTCCGTTTTTGTTGTCCATCTGTTCTGCTGCTCCATTGTTGCCATCCACCTGTCCTGCTCCTTCTTGGCTATCTACCGCTCCCGCTTCTCCGTTTTTGTTGTCCATCTGTCATGCTGCTCCATTCTTGCTGTCCGCCTGTCCTGCTCCTTCTTGGCTATCTACCGCTCCCGCTTCTCCATTTTTGTTGTCCATCTGTCCTGCTTCTCCATTGTTGCTGTCCACCTGTATTGCTGGTTCTTGGAGGCTATCTATCTCTCCCGCTTCTCCATTATTGTTGTCCATCTGTCCTGCTGCTCCATTCTTGCTGTCCGCCTTTCCTGCTCCTTTGTAGTTGTTATCAACCTCTCCCGCTTCTCTGTTTTTGTCGCCCATCTGTCCTGCAGCTCCATTGTTTCTGTTCGCCTCTCCTGCTGCTTCTTGGTGTCTGTGTATCTCTCCCGCTTTTCCGTTTTTGTCATCCATCTGTTCTGCAGCTCCATTGTTGCTGTCTGCCTGTCCTGCTCCTTCTTGGCTATCTACCTCTCCCGCTTCTCCGTTTTTGTTGTCCATCTGTCCTGCTGCTCCGTTCTTGCTGTCCGCCTGTCCTGCCCCTTTGTGGTGGTTATCTACCTCTCCCGCTTCTCCATTTTTGTCGTCCATCTGTCCTGCTGCTCCATTCTTGCTGTCCGCCTTTCCTGCTCCTTTGTAGTTGTTATCAACCTCTCCCGCTTCTCCGTTTTTGTCGTCCATCTGTCCTGCTGCTCCATTGTTGCTGTCCGCCTGTCCTGCTCCTTCTTGGCTATCTACCTCTCCCGCTTCTCCGTTTTTGTCGTCCATCTGTTCTGCAGCTCCATTGTTGCTGTATGCCTGTCCTGCTCCTTCTTGGCTATCTACCTCTCCCGCTTCTCCATTTTTGTTGTCCATCTGTTCTGCTGCTCCATTGTTGCTATCCACTTGTCCTGCTCCTTCTTGGTGGCTATCTTTCTCTCCCACTTCTCCATTTTTGTTTTCCATCGGTCCTTTTCCTCCTTGGTCAGTGACTACCTCTCCCGCTCCTCCTTGGTCGGCGAGTACCTGTCCTGCTCCTTTTTGGTCGTTGTGTATAAGTCCTGTTCCTACATTACTGCCCTGTACAAGTGCCTCTTTTCTTTTCCCACTTTCTACCTTTCCCGCTGCTCCTTTCCCGCTGTCTTCCTTTGTCTCTCCTCCTTGGTCGCTGTCTTCCTGTTGCATTTCTCTTTTCGCAAAGTCTCCTCCTTTTACTGTGAGTATCTGTCCTGTTTCTCCATTGTTGTCATCCACCTGTCCCACTCCTCCTTGAGTATCGTCTATCTGTCCTGCTCCTTTTTTCCTGCCTTCTACTTGTCTCACTTCCTTTTTCTCGTCTTCTCTATTGCATGCATGCTTGTTTTCATATCCTGTATAAAAGAGACAAGAAAACAGAAGTACTGGAGCACAAGAGAGCACACAGCTATCAAACATGTGAAAACATCTACAAAGCCCCTAAAGACTTACATGGAGATGGACACAAGCTCTCTTTCAAGTCACATTCCACCTTAAATGGCCACATTCTGGGGTTGACGTTACATTACATAGTGCCTGTAACTGCTGCACCATTTAAAGCAGACTGGAGAATTTGAAGAAATAATAAGCCAGTTTTAAGGTAACAAAGACATAAGGGCTCCCTCAGAAATCAGTGACCCTGTCAACAAACCTGAGTGAGTGTGTGAGAGCAGCGGGACGACAGCACCAACATTCCCATCTTACCAAAACACTCAGAAAGAACTGCACCTTTTATCTAGCAGGGCAACTAACTACCAAACGCTTGACTGAACAGGTAGGGTTTAAGCCTAGACTTAAGGCTTTCATGAACACTGACTGGAAGGTTATTCCAAAGCTCTGTATAAAAAGCCTCTGGCCCCCTAAACTTTATTAACTCTAGGTACTTATAGAGAGCAGCACCTTACGATCTGAGTTAATGTGTCAGTTCATAGTGCAAGATTAGTTCTCTGAGGTACTAAGGAGTGAGGCCATTTACAGTATATATGTCAGAAGAAGAATTTTATACTCAACCCGAAATTTAACTAGCAAACACTGTAATGAGAGAAGGATGAGACTGGGCTATTAACATATACAATTTATAAATGTAATAAATTGCACATGCTAATAGCTCAGTCTCATCCACCTTCTGTTTTCTTTGTTTACTGTATTTTGGGCATATCTTGGTATTCTATATAAACTGTATATTACTGTGATAGATGGTGTTAACTGAAGTATTTTTGACTCAAGTTCTGTTTAATTCTCTCACAGCACGAACTGGACACGATCTGACAACGGGTCCGAGGCTTTCATCCTGATACCTAATAACAGTCAGGGTGCGGTTGTCTAGCCTGTAGAGGTCTGTGCGTCCTTCCAGGTATATGCCTCCCTAGACCATCACTGACCCACCACCAAACCAGTCATGCTGAATGATGTGAGGTGGCATAACATTCTCCATGGCGTCTTCAGAGCCTGTCACGTCTGTCACATGTGCTCAGATAAAACCTGCTCTCATCTGTAAAAAGCACAAGGCGCTTGTGGCGGATCTGCCAATTCTGGAGTTCTGTGGCAAATGCCAATCCAGCTCTACGGTGCTGGCCAGTGAGCACAGGGCCCACTGCAGGACGTCGGGCCCTTAGGCTGCCCTCATGAGGCCTGTTTCTGATTGTTTGGTCAGACATATTCACAGCAGTAGGGCTCTGGCAGTGCTCATCTTGTTCCTCCTTGCACAAAGGAGCAGATACCGGTCCTGCTGAGGGGTTAAGGATCTTCTACAGCCTTGTCAGGCTCTCCCAGAGTAACTGCCTGTCTCCTGGAATCTCCACCGTACTATTAAGACTGTGCTGGGAGACAGCAAACCTTGTGGCAATGGTACACATTGATGTGCCATCCTTCAGTAGTTGGACTACCTGTGCAACCTCTGTAGGGTCCAGGTACCGACCATGGTACTAGTAGTGACGCTGACCCAAGTCAACTGCAGAACTAGTGAAAAATCAGTGGGAAAAGATGAGGGGGGACAAAATGTCAATGACCTCGTCCTTTTAAACCATTCCTGTTTTGGGGGGTGTCTCATTGTTGCTCCTCTACTGCACCTGTTGTTAATTTCATTAACACCAAAGCAGCTGAAACTGATTAACGGACCAGATCAATATCCCTGAAGTTGAACTAAGTTAATGCTATACTCTGATTAAAAAGTATTTCCTTTATTTTTTTGAGCAGTGTATATTCATACGTTTCCTTTTATGTTCTCAGTGTCTCAAAACTTTGACCATAGTTGTAATACTGAAATTCTCTTTGATGGTCATTACTGTAGATTTGGTATTCAGAGGAAATAGAACACCTTTGGGATGAATTAGAGTGGGGACTGCGAGCCAGGCCTTCTCAGTCAGCATCACTGTCTGACTTCACAAATGCCCTTTATAGCAGTTTTACCCCAAAATAAATTTCATTTGAACAGGTTCATCACTATTTACCATCATCAGTATTACAAACATAGACAACACATGTAGGTCACTGTCCTACTCTATTTCTATTGTGTAATTTTGCAATAGTGACAGGTTTCACATCAACAGTTTGCTTGTCTTGACACTTTCCATTTTTCTATTCTCCTATGAAGCTCATTTTATCATATCAGATTTTAACTAATTTAAAAGAAAGGAGGTGTAAGGGCAGTGAAAGTGTTAGGAGTGTTATCCAGGTCTACTCACCAACAAGGGGACGTGCTTCTTCATCTAAACGACCTTAGGAGAAACAACAACATGTACATCCTGAGATGATTTTCCTAATTTCTATATTCTCTTATTAATAACTATAGCTGCTTAGAATGTGTTATGGCAGTGTGGGGCTCCCAATGAAGACTTGCTCATAACTAGGACAAGCAATATGACCAATATGTAATATCACAGTAACTAAAGATGCTGGATCACGATGTTTAGGTTTTCATATATAGATCCCACCTGTGCACTTCTATGTATTTGTTGCAGAGCGATTACAAGATACCATTTAGATAAACAGTCATACACCAAATAATTCACCAGGTGCACTGATTCTGTTGTTTTTAATAAAATGAAAACAATTTAATAAGCAGTTCCTTTTTTTCCACAAGGTTTGGTTTAGTACACACAAACAAAACAGAAAATACTGTGACTGTCCATCATTCTATATCATCCAGATAGCTTGTAGGTTTTGTGAAAATTGCATAATTTAAAACAGCTTGGAATATTTCTACCTGCCCCTTGGACTATTTACATGAACTTATGTTGAAAGTACAGGAAGTATTTGGAATATTTGTGGTAAATTGGTTTCATATTATCATCGTCTGCATAGTGTCTGCACAGTGTTTCTGTTTCAGTAGCTGAGATTAACCTGCATGTGTAATGATCTGTTACCTGAGGTCTTAGTTTCTCCATCAGTTCTGTTTATTTCTCTCACAGCACAAACTGGACATGATGGAGGAGTGTCTTCTTCTGTGAAAATGAGCTAGGGTTAGTGTTATGTTCATACATGTTTCCTGTTATGTTTTGAATGATTTGGTTCTAATTGAGTCAAAGTTGGACCATAATTATAATACTGAATGTTCATAGACAGATCATATTTTGGGTTTCTATATAAACTGTATGTAACTGTGATAGATGGTGTTAACTGAGGTTTGAATGACTCCAGCTCAGTTTATTACTCACAGCACTAACTGGCCACCAGGGGGCAGTGGCAAATCGGCAATCCAAACTAACACCCTGCACCTGGTGAACAGGCTATATATAGCCCTCAGGAAGGAGTCTGGGTTGCCGGTTGGGTGCTTGTTGGTAATAGTAGTGGGTGAAGGGTGTTTGTGTTCACCCTTACATTAGTCTTTCTCTGTCTCTCTACTGAAGGCTGAGAGTGTTTGTGTCCTCTTTCAGCATAACCCCTTCTTTTTTTCCCTCTGTCTGCTTAGGGCTGTGAGGTCTCACCCTCCCCCTCATGCCGGTGTTGGTTTCCTCAGAGGGATAAAGGGTTCTCCCACCCTCTCTCTGTTTCTCTGAATGTCTATTCTCAAGCTAAAGGAGAGAGCTGTTGTCCTTTTCTGTGTTTATGTATTTTACAGTATCTCCATCCCTGACTTCTGGTTATTTTTGTTGGGAGTTTCATGATAACTAAACCTCTGTAAATTTAGGAGGTAGCCAGTTTTCCTTGGTATCCTTTGTTACCTGATCAAACTTCTCCCAAACTTGGTTTGGTTTGTGCAGTGTTTATTTTTATATTTACAGCTCATTCACTTCCTGTTGTCACATCGTCGTCTGTCTATCTGTTTGCCTGTCCCTGTTCATGTCTCACAACACCCCCTCTGGTTACTTCTTGTCATAGCACAGCTTTTCCTGCTCCCCCCTGGCTCCGCCCGCTCCCACACCTGAGACCAATCTGTTACCCATTAGGACGTGTATTAAGACTCCTCTGTTTTCCCTGTCTGTTTGTGAAGTCTCTGTTGTCCCTTTGTGAGTCTGACCTGTGTTAGTTCCTAGCTGTGTTTCCTTTAAGCTCTTGTTCTCTTTGTTTTGTAGTTTTTGTGTTCATCTTGATCTTTACCCTTGTTTTGTTTCTGTTATCTTACTCTCATTTATGGGCCATGTCCTCTTGATAATCCCACCTGTGTCTTTGTGACCCCTGATTATAACCTGGACTAAATCGATAATAAAACCACTACGCACTTGGCAATTCACCAGCCTCAAACCGTTCCGTCTGCAACCTTGTTTTTCAGGGATGCCAATATTTGTCGAAGCGCAGAATCATCTGAGCACACATTATTAAAACTGGGTTTCTTGCATATATTAGCAACATAGCTAAGATCGACTAGGATAGGGATATCACAGTAACGCACATGGACAATAGTACAATTACAAATATCTTAAAACTTTTTCCAAATGATTTTTATAGAAGTATATTTCAAAATTTCTCTAGAGAAAGTAAACAGTTAAGAAATCGTTGAGACTGAGACTGATGTGAATAACATTGCCCATTTGAGAACAGATTCAATCACTATTTGCCATTAGTCAATATTACAAAAGCAACCATGTAGTGTTATTGTCCGCTCCTACTGTATCATTGTTATTGTGTAGAATTTTGAAAATAGTGGCAGGATTTACACCATCATCAGTTTACCTGTCTTGACACGAATAAAGCTCATTTTAACAGGAGATTCGATCAGATTTTTAATAAGAGTAATGACTCCCCCATCTAAAGTGGCTGAAGGAGAGAGAAGTCTCTAAAACAATGAGATCAGAGATAAAGGAGGTGTAAATGGTTAAGAGTGGTTATCCAGGTCTACTCACCAACAAGGGGACGTCCTTCTTCTGCATCTAAACGACGCATATGAAATAAAAACATGTATAAACCTGAGAGGAGTTTCCTCATTTGTATATTCTCTGTATATAATAACTATAGCTGGATCTCTTAGTGCTCAGAAACACAGTAGGCATGTTCAGTCTTATGGGTGGAGTGTCCTGAAGATTAATGCTGAAGATGCAGCTTGCTATCCTCACAGCAGCAGGACTGAGTCTTCCACCTGTCGATGGGAGGACTCCATATCTGGGAACGTTTGTGTGACAAATACGGCCTGTTATCCAGAAAATCCAAAGATATAGAAATGTGTCTTGATGGTGTGAGGCCTTTAATAAGGCTTAGTTTCCATAACTAGGGGTAAGCAAAGTGAAATATCACAGTAACTGAAGATGCTGGATCACAGCATATTTCAGTATTTCCCGTAAAACAATCTGGCAAACTGCACTTGTGACAATGAAATTTGTCATTAGTGGGGATTATGATATATTCATTTAGTACATGAAACAGGTCCATACATCAAATTCTACACACCACTGATTTTTGTTTTTTATATAACTAGCAGTTCACTTTCTGCCAGCCTCTTAGTTAAAAAAAATTAGTGCTCACAAACAAAACTGGTACATTATAAATAATACTCGGTTCATTTATCTGGCATGTATTTAGTCTGTGCGTATGAGGTTTTGAACAAATGGAACCCTGATTAAAGAAATACATATCAAATGACTTAATTCAGTGTTGTATTTTAACAATCTAACAAACTGGAACTGTGCTAATCTTAATTAAACAGGGACTAATGATGCTCTCTTTGTGGTAAAAGATGCAGTTAGTGTTCTTTAGGATGTACTACAGTATCTATGATAAACTCAATATTAACTGTATTTATCACAATAATGATAATATCATATTTCTTGGTCCTCTAATATCGAACCACTTGTCTACCGTCTGATCCTGAAGATGAAGACTACACTACACCTGCAACATCAGGCAGTACTGATACCACCTGGAGATGATGAAGGCTATCCTCCTGTGAGCACTTACTGGAAATTACATTTATTCTTAGTGGTATCTGACAATATTATATACCTGATGATCATATGACCGCTGTAGAGTGTCGGATAATAGAATTACAGATTCAACCTTCATAACAATCAGGTTTGACTGGTAGGCACTCTTGCTTCCCCCTTAATCTTCCTGATCAGATAAAACCCACAGAACTCGGAGCATCCCACTCTGACTCAGATGGGGGAGACAAGGCAGCCAAGAGCTCACACTCACCAACCCCTCAGAGTCTGGATGGAGAGAGAGAGAAAAAGAAGAGAGAAAATGAAAACACAATCAGCATAAGGGAAATTTTCAAGGGCGGTCCTAGCTATAAAAGTTACTTTTCTCATTGGCAAAACATCAGGACAAAGAAGGAGTCTGGTGGAATAGAATGAAGCTGGTATGTAATGGTGGTGCTGGTGGTGATGGTTGTGGGATGAGATGATGATGATGATTGATGATAACATGATGATAAGATACTGTAAAGTGATTACAGTGAAACAATGGATTTAGGGAGAGACTATACTTTGAAGAAGCAAGTGAAAGGCGTAGGACCCTGTTGGGCACCTGTATCCTGATAACAAGATGAGATACGCTTGGGGCATGGCAGGTTCCACATTGCATCATACCGCACGTTTGTCCCACAGAATTTGCGCTGGGCTGTGATCCTGCAACTTGTTAGATCGTCCAAGGCACGCTCTGGCAGCTGGTCTCGTAAATGATTGGTTTGGTGATTCAAACTGGAGCACCGGTGCTGGCAAGGAGATTTTGCAATTTGCCGCAGGAGCTACATTCATGGGAAACATTTTGACTGTGCTATGGCGAGAGCATTATCCTGCGATGAAGAGATGCCTAGTTGGAAGCCCTGGCCATAAGCGGCAACACTGTGGCCCGAAGGATGTTCCCGCCATCACATACAGCATGATGCTCTCATACAGTGCAAAGGTGTAGGACTGAAGTGCTCACCACAAGGCCTTCCATGATCACCTGACCATAATCAGATTCTAAACGACGATACGGTTTCACGTCTGTAGCAAGTCTGGGTTTTCTTGTTCTGCATACAACACACATGCAACGAAGGCAACAGCGACTGCGGTCGTCATCGTAGAACTGTGATGAGTGGAGTACACAAAGTTTCCTTCTGTGTGAGCTCCTGGTAATGAGTCCGGGTGGAGAGGCGGGGGTGTGATGAAGGCTCACCACCTGTGTCATGATATTGTACAACGAAACGGTGGTAGTCTGCTTGTAATTTCAAGTGCTGATCCTCTCTAACCGAATATGGGGGGGAGCCGCTCGGTGTGCGGAGTGCTTCGTCTTATCCTATTTTTTTTCTCATTTTGCTGGTCCTCACTCTCCTTTGT
>JAMWET010000607.1:0-22500 GCA_024036415.1 Prochilodus magdalenae
TTTCCGACTTTTTCTCCCCTCATGCTCCCTCTCTTTAGATCCATTAACATCCACTATAAACCCTTATATCCCTTCTGTTTCCTATTACATAGCCATATGCGACCTAGAAAAGTTCTTGTTTTACCACAATAATCACAATCTTACTTGTGTAACATGTTATCGCTCTACTATCTCCTATAAGTAGGAATACATCTAATATAAATCCCCATAAGTTTCTATTCAACATAACAAATTCTTGTAACCTACATCTAACTTCGGGGCTAGACATCCTAAGAAATCCAGAATAGCTTAATTCTACACAAACAAGATAGAAAATTCGTCTCTATACACTGTAGTCCTAGCTATCTAAATAATTTAGAATCCCATATATATTAGTATCTCTGCTACATGAAGCTGAGCATTCTCTGTTACAGTGATTAGCACATGGCCTAGATAAATCCCAAATTAGGTTATACACAAACTAATCTTTAATTAACAATCATAAACCATAATACCATTAGTTCTATACAAACATATTTTCTATTAAACATCTTTTAAATAAATACCATAGTTCTGTACAAACTTGCACATCTATATTAACATCCAACTAATAGATTCCCCATCCATAGTGTCCATACAAATACATCCTAATATTAACATCTAAAATACATCCCCATTAGTGCTCTACCAAACATTTCTTTATTCATTAACATCTAAAATCAATCACAAGACCTACACAATACTAATTTCTATTAACATTCTAAAATAAATCCCATAGTGACCTGTACATACGACATCTCAATTAACATCTAAAATAATCCCATAGTTCCATACAAACACATACTTTATTAACACCTAAAATAATCAACAATAGTTCTACACCAACACATCCTTTATTAACACTCAAAATAATCCCATATGTTATACACAAACACATCTCATGAACATATAAAATAATCCATAGTTCCATACACAAGTACATCCTATATTAACATCTAAAATAATCCCCATAGATTTGAACTACACAAACACATCTACATTAACATCTAAAATTAATACCCATCAGTTCTACAACCAACACATCTACCTTTAACTATACTCATAAATCAATCCCATAGTATCCATTACAAGTATACAAATACATCTTACATCTAACATCAAAATAATCCCACCTAGTATCTACACAAACACATCTACCTACTAACATCCTTTCCCTTGCCATAATTTATCCATAGTTCTAATAAAACACATACTACTAGCTAATATCTAAAATAAATACCCATAGTTCCTTACCTAACCCACTGTCTTATCCACGCGTACAATCGCAACCATTCCGAAAGACATATGCAACAACAAGAAGCCGTCGGTCCTCTTCAGAAAGGAACTCGATGTCTTCTGCAAGGTCTTCTCAAGACAGAAATGCATTATCTAAATATGTCTCCATATGTCGCCTATTAGCTAACAGCGCTTCTTTTGCGGTATTCGTCATCATTATGCTAATTGACAGATCAGGGCTCATTTTCAACAGGCTGCGACACAATGTAGGACACGACGCGAATCCAGGTTCGCCGCCGACTCATGTGAGCACTTCACAGAAGTAAGCAGGAACAATGCCTAGGTAATATCCAATCAGGGAGAGGTCCCTGTGTGAGGGCTACACAGCTGTCTACAAAGATAGCAGTACACAGCTTTCTACGGGAAGGGTCGGGTTTGTGAGACAGCCCTTAGTGTGTGGAAGCGTGGAACACACATGTGTCTCTGTCATTCGCTGAGAACCCTCAGGCTGAAGAAGATACCTCTCTGCCTCTTCTTACCATGTCTCGGCAGGCGAATTAACTGTGCAGACAGACTGTGGTTTAAATTAGAACAGCCCTGAGGCGCCTGTTCTCGAGAGCGGCCTTAATCCTGCCATCCCTGGGCGCTATTATAACTCATTACCGCACACGCCCTTCAACCTCACAGTGATAACAAATGTTTACACATCAACGAGCCCAATATAGTTCTACACAACCGTCCACTCCCTGCTAACAAGACCCTACACCCAGCTTTCACAACCCTACAAAACATACCCCACTAGAGTTTCACCACAACTGACCCTCGCTAACAAGACCTACACCAGCCTCATCAATCTCCAAAATAACCCTTATAGTTCTTAACACCAACCACCCATTCTAACAACGACTACACCAGCTCATCAACCTCCAATAATAAACCATTATAGCTTCTACACCAACCACTCTGTCTTAACAAGACCTATACACCATGCTTATTAATCCTCCAGTTCCAGTATAACCCCTATAGTTAACTACACCAACGCCCTTCTAACACGAGCCATACACAGCCTTCATCAACCTCCAAAATTAACCCATGTATTAGCTTTACACCAAATACCGTCCCCAGAGTAACCAGACCTACACCAGCTCATCCTTCTCCAAAACTAACCCCTATGTAGTTATACACCCAACCACCACTGCTAACAAGACCTAACACCAGCCTTCATCAATCTACCAAAATAACCCACTAGAGGCAATGGGTCCTCCCCCCCCCCCACCTTCTTACATACAACCGCCCCCTGCTTTCCCTAACACAAGATACCCACCAGCTTCGATCAATCTCCAAACAACCCACCTAAGAGTTTACACCCCAACTGCCCTGCTAACTAAGACCTACACAGCTTGTCATCCAATTACTCCCTAAAATAAACCCCTACAGTTACTACACCAACCGACCTGACTAACAAGACCCCACACCAGCCATACTCAATTCATCCAAAAATAACTTACCTATTAGTTCTAACACCAACTGCCCTGCCTAACCCCCTCTTTCCCTTCTTCTAATCTCCTTTTTTTTTCCCCATCCTTTCCTTCCCAAGACCATACATCCAGCTTTATCAACCTCCAAAAATTAACCCCTATAGTTCTACACCAACCGCCTCTTTCTAACACGATCTCACACCAGCCTTTTTTCCAATGTGCAATACTCAAAATAATCACCACTATATGTTCTGTACACCAGACCGCCCTCAGTAACAAAACCTCACACCAGCTATTAATTAACCTCCAAAAGTAACCCTACATAGTTCTACACCAACCGCCATGCCCTAATAAGACCTACACCAGATTCATTTGCAACGCCCGCCACAAATACACCCCCATATAGTTCAGCTACACCAACCCGCGTCGAATTAACAAAACCTAACACAACCAGCCCTTCATTCACAATCCCAAAAGTAACCCTATTTTTTTTCTATAGTCCTACACCAACCTCGCCCGTGGTAACAAGACCTCAACTAGTTTTATTCTACCTCCAAAATAAACCCTATAGTCTCACCACCAACCACATGCTAACAAGAACTACACCAGCTCATCAATACTCCAAACTAACCCTCACAGTTCTACACCAACCCCCAGTAACAAAACCGACACCAGCTTTATTAATCCCTTCAAAATAACCCCTATAGTTCTACACAAATGCGCCCGCTAACAAGCACCTACACCAGCTTAAATCAATCGCCCAAAAATGAACCCTTATAGTTCTACACCAGCTGCCCTCTCGCTAAACAAGAACCTACACCACCTTTATTAACCTTCCAAAAATAAAACCTACAGTTCTACCCCAACCCCTATAGTCCTCCACCAAACCCGCCCCCTGCTAATCAAGACCTACACCAGCTTTATTAAACCTCCATTAATAAACCCCTTAGTTCTGAAAAAAACCAACCGCCCTGCTAACAAGAACTACACCAGCTTCATCAATCTCCAAAATAAAAAACCCTACAGTTCTACACCAAACCAACCATGCTATACAAGGACCTACACCAGCTTCATCCAATCTCCAAAATAACCCTTCTAGTTCTCACCAACGCCACGCTAACTAAACCTACAACCACGCTTCATGTCATCTCCAAAATAACCCCTGATATTTGTCCTACACCACCCGCCCTCGACCGAACAAGACCTACACACATGCTTTATTGACCGTCACCCACCAATAACCCCCTATAGTTCTACACCACTGCGCCCTGCCTAAAACGACCCTACACCAGCCTTCAACAAATCTACCAACATAAGCCCTATAGTTCTTACACCAACCGCCCTCTCGCTACACAAAACCTACAACTCAGACTTCATCAATCTCCCAAAATTAACCCCTATAGTTCTACACCAAAACTGCCCCTGCTAAACCAACAACTCTACCCACCACGCTTATTAAACCTCCAAAAAAACACCTATAGTTCTACACCAACCGCCCTTCTAACACCGACCCCCCTACACCAGCTGCATCAAATCTCTCCAAAATAAACCCACATAGTCCTACACCAACCTGCCCTGCTAACAAGACCTACACCAGCTTTATTAACCTCCATTCAAATAACCCCGATCTGTTCTAAAAACCCAAAACCGCATCTGCTAACACACAAACCTACACCAGCTTCATCAATCTCCCAAATATACCCCTACAGTTCTACACCCAACCACCATGCTAACAAGACCTTACACCAGGCTTCACATCAATCTCCAAAAATAACCCCTATAGTTCTACACCAAGCGCCCTGCTAAATCAAACCTACACCAGGCTCTATCAATCCTCCCAAAATAACCACTTAGAGTTGAGTAAACCAAACCGCCCCTGCTAACAAGACCTACACCAGCTTAATCAATCTCCAAAAATAACCCCTTATTAGTTCTTACATCAAACCGCCCGCTGTATAAACAGACCTACACAAGCTTCAATCAACATCCAAAATAACCCCTGGTAGTTCTTACACCAAAACCACCCGCCTAACAAGACCTACACCAGCGCTCATCCAATCTCCACAAAATAAACCACTAGAGTTTTACACCAATCCGTCCATGCGTCCATAATAAGACCTCAACCAGCTTCACTCAATCTCCAAAATAACCCCCTATAGTTCTACACCAACCGCCCCAACTAACACCAAAAACTAATCCTAACAAACCTCAATCAGCATTCACCAATCTCCAAAATAACCTCATATAGTTAGGACAACAACCGCCCCTGCTAACCACGAACTTACACAAGCGTCATCAATCTGCCCCCCCCCCCCAAACAACCACTAAGAGTTCTTACACCAATCTCCCTGCTTACAAGACCTACACCAGCTTCATCAATCTCACAAAACAACCACTAGAGTTTTACACCCAATCTACCCTGTCTAACTATTAGACCTACACCATGCTTCATCCAATCTCCAAAAAAAAAAACCCTATAGTTCTACACACCAACCAACCCTCTGCTAACACGACCACTCACACCAGCTTTATCCTACCTCCAACAAAGTAACCCATATATTTGTCTACACCAACTGCCCTGCTAACAAGCACCTTACACCAGCTCATCACATCTCCAAAATATAACCTATAGTTCTACACACAACCGCCCTGCTAACAAGACCTACACCAGCTTCATCAACCTCCAACAAAATAAACCCTATAGTTCTACCACCAAACCGCCCTAGCTAACCAAACACTTTACACTAGCACAGTTACGAAAGTGTATGTCTTACTTATTTATTATAGCATGTTATAAAGCACTTGCATTAGGACTGATATGAATTGAACTTATAGATACATGATTCATGAATAGTGTTAAGCGTATTTGAGCTAATTCCCTATAATTAGGACTGTTTGCACACGCTGTCCTGCGACTCCCAACTTCGCTTATTATTGTTCGTTACGCCCAATCAAACATCTTTGTTCGGTATAGTATTCGGCTAACAGGCTACAAAACCTTACTACCACTAGGGAAAACATTCTGCACCACAGCCCATGTGATTAGCTGTGGATACGTATTACTGTTCATGGATGCACCAAAAGCATTTTGCGTTTGTTTATGAAGGGATTCTAAAGTCACTGCGTTTTCAGTATTAGGTTTTGGCCTTTGACCCTTTACGCACAGTAGATCTTTAAAAGAGTGCTAGTCTCTTTACTAGGTATTACTAATGTATTCTAAACTACCCAGGTCTAAAGTTTTAGTCACGGATCCTCATAGCAGGGTTCGCGTTAAGTTTATCTTCAAGCTCTACTCCACCTTTTTGAAAACCCTCCAGAATGGAAGCTGTACAGGAGGATGACAACCAGCCTTCTGGATGGAGCAAGGTTTAATACTAAGCAGGTTATGGAGCGATTTCTATGGTCAGGCGTTCCATCATGAATATTTCACGATAGCTGAAAGGGAAGAACTAGAGCTTTAACACTGTGAATCAAAAAAAAGATTCAAAAGCTTTCTACACCACTAAATATATATTAGAGGGTGGAGATCATGGAGTAAGTATCATACTCGTGTACATCAGGAGTAGATGTGGTGTATAATGATAATGGACTGTGGTTAGTATATAAGCCTGTAGAGTATTTAAGATCCCCAACACCGTCCTGTTGGCATGGGGGTGTCTGAAACGCTTTGAACTGGTCGTGTATCATTTAACGCTAACGTCATGAAACTTTTGCCAAACCACCTCTTTACACGCAGTTGAACAGGCTCGGTCGTTGTTCCAGTGCTTGTTTATATGCGCTGCCTTCACAGGCTAAAACGTAAAAGGAACTCGGAAACCTTCGAAGGACTGGAGTATGTAAGGTGAAGCCCCTCATAAGAGATTCACCTTAGGCAATTGAGGGATTCTTCGGCGGCGTGGTGAACGAGGATTAAGGAGTTTGATCTATTATACACTGACTACAGATGAGGTTGAGGAGTAGTATGCCCCGAAATCCAGGCGATAAATGAGCACGTCGTATCATCTATTACACTCTATCAGACCCTGCCTCCATTTGAGAGCCAGACAGGACTCGTACCAGCCTGCAGCTGTGTTGGATTAAGTATGATAGACAAGCTCCTTGATAGTGTCAGTCTTCTGCTGGACCGTTCTCGAGTTCACACAACCGTTACGCGCATGTGGGAAGAAAGAAACCCAGTCGTTTAAGAGAACAGAGTCTCGCCTTTTTATAGAACATACACCATAAACGGCGTTTCTTGGTTCCAGTGTTACATGACATACACATATAATGTCTCTCACCTTGCCCATAGACACACCCTCACATCGAGTATCTCCATCCATTTCTCAGTGTATGAGCTTCTACTTTTTCTGCATTAATGGCATTTGTACACAGTTCGAACATTAGCAGCGGCTGGTTTGAAAATAGTCACACTTCGAACAGTATTATTCCCAGCCAAAAAGGAGGCCACCAAAATCCGAACCTCCGATGAGTCTGGATGAGTAGCATCCTCCGTCTTTGGTCCCCCACGTCATATGTAAGATGAATGGGAACCTAGGTTGATGAGGTACAGTAGAGTTTCCATTAAACATGACACAGTGGGCAGAACAGTACTATGACTGGACACAGACGACTCAAGGTCTGCTATCAAATTATCATGGTGAATGATCCCAGCCACCACAGCCCCCCCATGACTACTGATTTAAGTCTAGTACATACCTTGACAATGTGATATAGTCTACCTCACGGCGTACCTTGGACCGTGACGGTCAGCATCCACCTACTACAGCAGTAATCTGATAACACTAAATTCTGGACAGGTGATCCAGCCAATAGAGCAGTAATCCAAAAACACTAGGTACCTGATAGGTGATCCAGCCACTAGAGCAGTAATCCAAAAACACTAGGTACCTGATAGGTGATCCAGCCACTAGAGCAGTATTCCAAAAACACTAGGTACTTGATAGGTGATCCAGCCACGAAAGTAGTAATCCAAAAACACTAGGTACCTGATAGGTGATCCAGCCACTAGAGCAGTAATCCAGTAACACTAGGTACCTGATAGGTGATCCAGCCACTACAGCAGTAATCCAATAACACTAAGTACCTGATAGGTGATCCAGCCACTAGAGCAGTAATCCAAAAACACTAGGTACCTGATAGGTGATCCAGCCACTAGAGCAGTAATCCAGTAACACTAGGTACCTGATAGGTGATCCAGCCACTAGAGCAGTAATCCAGTAACACTAGGTACCTGATAGGTGATCCAGCCACTAGAGCAGTAATCCAATAACACTAGGTACCTGATAGGTGATCCAGCCACTAGAGCAGTAATCCAAAAACACTAGGCACCCGATAGGTGATCCAACCACTAGAGCAGTAATCCAGTAACACTAGGTACCTGATAGGTGATCCAACCAATAGAGCAGTAATCCAATAACACTAGGTAACTGATAGGTGATCCAACCAATAGAGCAGTAATCCAGTAACACTAGGTACCTGATAGGTGATCCAGCCACTAGAGCAGTAATCCAGTAACACTAGGTACCTGATAGGTGATCCAGCCACTAGAGCAGTAATCCAGTAACACTAGGTACCTGATAGGTGATCCAGCCACTAGAGCAGTAATTCCAGGTAAACACTAGGTACCTGATAGGTGATCAGCCACTAGAGCAGTAATCACAAAAACATAGTTACTGATAGGTGATCCAGCCACTAGAGCAGTAATCTAATGACACTAGGTACCTGATAGGTGATCCAGCCACTAGAGCAGTAATCCAGTAACACTAGGTACCTGATAGGTGATCCAGCCACTAGAGCAGTAATCCAAAAACACTAGTTACCTGATAGGTGATCCAGCCACTAGAGCAGTAATCTAATGACACTAGGTACCTGATAGGTGATCCAGCCACTAGAGCAGTAATCCAGTAACACTAGGTACCTGATAGGTGATCCAGCCACTAGAGCAGTAATCCAGTAACACTAGGTACCTGATAGGTGATCCAGCCACTAGAGCAGTAATCCAAAAACACTAGGCACCCGATAGGTGATCCAACCACTAGAGCAGTAATCCAGTAACACTAGGTACCTGATAGGTGATCCAACCAATAGAGCAGTAATCCAATAATACTAGGTAACTGATAGGTGATCCAACCAATAGAGCAGTAATCCAGTAACACTAGGTACCTGATAGGTGATCCAGCCACTAGAGCAGTAATCCAGTAACACTAGGTACCTGATAGGTGATCCAGCCACTAGAGCAGTAATCCAATAACACTAGGCACCCGATAGGTGATCCAACCAATAGAGCAGTAATCCAATAACACTAGGTAACTGGATACGGTGATATCCAACCAATAGAGCAGTTAATCCAGTAAAACTAGGTACCTGATAGGTGATCCAGCCACTAGAGCAGTAATCCAGTAACACTAGGTACCTGATAGGTGATCCAGCCACTAGAGCAGTAATCCAATAACACTAGGCACCCGATAGGTGATCCAACCAATAGAGCAGTAATCCAATAACACTAGGTACCTGATAGGTGATCCAGCCACTAGAGCAGTAATCCAGTAAAACTAGGTACCTGATAGGTGATCCAACCAATAGAGCAGTAATCCAATAACACTAGGTACCTGATAGGTGATCCAGCCACTAGAGCAGTAATCCAAAAACACTAGGCACCCGATAGGTGATCCAACCAATAGAGCAGTAATCCAGTAACACTAGGTAACTGATAGGTGATCCAACCAATAGAGCAGTAATCCAGTAACACTAGGTAACTGATAGGTGATCCAACCAATAGAGCAGTAATCCAATAAGACTAGATTCCTGACAGGTGATCCAGCCACAAATAGCTGTACCCAGATGGAGTCAATTGAACTGGAATGAAACTTGGTGGGTAGGTTTCACATGGTGAGACATGCTAATGAGTCAAGATTCACACTTGGCCGCACATGTGACGTAGGCAAGGACGGGATTCATTGCTGTACCTGACTGACCTAACAGCCACAGTTGCGGGCATTGATGCCCTCCATGAGTCACTCTGGTAGTGCCAGCACCCTGGGGCATCCTAGCTTAGCCGTTGTAAATATGGTTGGGAAACATTTGGACGGCTGTAAAATGTGCTGTGAATTTGTAAATCTGGAAACATGCCCAATTTCCCAACAGAAACAGTGAATTGTTGCTCATCTCTCAAACGAAGGCCCAGGAGAAGATGTGTAAGGTCTTGGTCAATGTGTCAAAGACCTACCTATCTAGAAAAGAGCATTTCCTTAAAAAGCACTCGTAAAACATTTTACTGCCATTGAAGCATCAGCGCTGCCATGGCTATTACCTTAGCAGGCACCTCTAGAATAGTCAGTCAACCTGGGACCCTCTGAATATCAGGGGGTATTTCACACTCTGTGCACAAGTAAGTCACAGTCAAGCTACAGAGAACTGTCTTTGGGCAAATATAGGTTAATATATCATGTATACCTTTGGGATGCTTGCATTTAACCCTACTGTGCTTCAACTGAACACTGCCATTCATTGCTTTCCAGAGAAGTATGAGGCAAACCACATGGTCTGGCCAATAAATAAATAAATATATTTATATATATAAACCATTAAAGAAAATAATAATAATAATAATAATTAAACATTATATATATATATATATATATATAAATATATATATATATATATATATATATATATATATATATATATATATATATTTTTTTTTTTTTTTATTATTATTATTATTTTTTTTTTTTTTTTATTATTTAATTGGACCGCCTTGAGCTTTGATCACAGCATGCATTCAATGTGGCATCTTTCCACAAGCTTCATTTTCCCCCAAGATTGATGGATCTGTATTTGCTGGCGAGTAGGATACACTTGAGCAAAGTCCTCCCCAGCCACATCCCAAAGCCTCTCAACAGGGGTTCAGGTTGGACTCTGTCATGGCCAATCCATGTGTGAGAATGATGTTTTATGCTCCCTGATGAATCTTGGAATATGGCCGTGCCATCAGGGAAGAAGAAATCCATTGATGGAATAACCAGGTGGTTCAGGATGTTCAGGTAGTCAGCTGACCTCATTCTTCGGGCACATAACGTTGTTGAACCTGGACCCCACCAACTGCAGCCACCCCCAGTTTTAGTAACACTGCCCCCCACAGGCTCGTTACAGGAGGCATCTAGGCATGGTGGGTGCACCACCTCAGCTGCCCGCTCTCTTCCTATCTTGATGCCCCATTCACTCTGGGAACAGGGTAAATCTGGACTTCATTCAGCCCAAACATGGAGATGTTCTTCCACTCTCACTATATTAAACATCTCCCTGAGTTCTACTGCTGATTCTCTACCATATCTGATTTCACCAAATGTTTACGGTGATCGCCAATCACCATCACTCAAGATTTTCAGGTGCCAGGTGAAACATAATCACCCATGCCCCAGTAATTATCCAATGGGAGGCTCCTAGACAGTAGACTGTAGACTACTGGACAGTCCAGCCGGACAGTTCTAGAAAGTTCTGAAGAGTCACACAGTCAAGAGGACTACTTGAAGTCTCCTCAGCACTGAATGGGGACCAGTAGCCATGTTTTAAGCCTGAGGAATTAAGGAAAACACACTCAGTTATAGATTAGTCCCCGTAAGCCAGACAGCAATAACCACATTTGTAACATAGTGTTATTCAAAGATGTCCTTCTTTCTGGATTATCGGGGGGGTACCAGTCGGTATACAAGTCCAACAAGCCCAACACAACTGCAATACCAGGCAAACGTAGAGTAACAAAACTGTTGCAGGACATATTGTAAGCCCCAGGAGCGAAATCAACAGGGGATCAGGCAGGCATCTATAAAAGGGAGCTGTGTAAAGCTCATGCAGGCCGTACCCACTGTACGAAGGCTAAGATCAACACCAGAAGGGTGGGAGGCTGGCACTACAAAAGCCTAGGAGTCCAGCTGAGAATCTGAAACGAAGCTAGCGCTAGTCAAATCAATACCGTAACTGCATGAGAGACAGCCAAGAGACAAAAGGGTGAGACAAACTTATGTACCTGCTGGAAAAAAAAAAAAAAGGGCATTCGGCCAGGTGAGAAACACCGAACGCGTTGTCACACTTAGCGACTCATAGGGAGTTACCAACTACACATTTAACCTTCAAGCTTTGACTTGTTAGCAGTTTCACAGTGCTGATCTGGACGATCTGCCACGTAGAGGAACACGAGTCTTTTCGTCTTTCTACATGAACGCTGATCTGTTGCTCGAAGCTAGCTATAGTGCTGATTTAAGATTAGGCACGTCTTTAGCGCTTCATAGTTTTGCCTTTTCCCTGCTATGTACTCTGCTATTGAGGCAGGGGTGATTAAATAAAGGGGCATGGTTATTAAAGAAACTGGTTCATACCACTGGGTCCTTGAGACTTGAACTAAGTGTATTTTGTGTTTATTGGGAAGCTCGCTTTACAAGTTTTAAAAGGGCTGTGAAAGAGAAGGAAAGCGGTTCAATCAGACTCCTAACCACCAGCGTTCAGCAGCTAGCTGTAGATCTATAAAGGCATGGCTTGGAAATGCCATTTAGCAAGAGGCAGGCGTTGTTCACCTGGGGACATGAAATTACTCACTAGGTAAACAGCCTAACCTGTCGCTATCAAGTATCCTCATCAAGCACCAGGGAACCTCTAGGAGCAGAATAGGGTGACGCCCAACACACACCTTGGCGGCTGCGTAACCATGGAGGTATAGATTTGTTGTGTGCACGCTGACGTAACATGGTGTCTAGCTCAGCTTGGCGGAACCTTGGCTTTCGAGTTCGGGTCTTGGGGCCACTTCAAGACCCGCGAATGTGTCTCAGCGCTAATACACTCAACATCTAAAGAGAAACAGCTGCACACCAGGAGGAGCGTGTGGGGGTGCAGGTGTGTGGGAAGGAAGATAAAGGTTACCAGAATCAATTAGGAGAGTACCCTAGAGAGTACTCTAAAGGGAGAACTATACTAAGAGAATTAGAGAGCCACCTAGAATAGGGACCAATATTCTACAGGTGGAAGTCTCTAAGACCATGTAGAGCAAAAACTAGGAGAGGTACCAAGACACTAAAGGACGACTCTCTCCTTCCACAAAAAAAAGAGAATTAGAGAGAACCTAGAAGACGGGTGCACCAAGATTCTACAGCGTGAAGTCTCTGAAGAAACATTGTGGCTACCAACCGAGGATGAGGTACACAAGATTCGTAAAGCGAGAACTCTCTAAGAGAATTAGGAGGAGAACTAGAAGAGGTACCAAGATTCTACAGGTGGAAGTCTCCAAGAGCATGTTTTCGTAGAAGACGCTAGGGAGAGGTTTACAAAGACTCTAACGTGAGAACTCTCTAAGAGAATGTGGTAGGAACCTAAGGAGAGGGTACCAAGACTCTAAAGGAGAAACCTCTAAGGAGAAGTTAGAGAGAAACCTAGCATAAGGTACCAGAATTCTACAGTTAAAGTTTCTAAGGACACATGTGGATAGAACCTAGACGAACTCCTCCCCCGGTGACCAAGATTCTGTACAAGGTGAAGTCTCTAAGAGCATGTGGTAGAAACTAGGAGAGGCACAAAGACTCTAAAGGAGAACTCTCTAAGAGAATGTGGTAGAATAGAACCTAGGAGATTTTTTCCGGTACCAAGCACTCTAAAGCGAGAACTCTCTAAGAGAATTAGAGGAGAACCTAGGAGAACGGTACCAAGAATCTAATGGAAGTTAGACCTCTCTGTATATGAGAATAAGAGAGAACACTAGAAGAGTCTGTACCAAGATTTCACAGGTTGCGAAGTCTCTAAGAGACATGACAGGTTAAAGCCTATGAGAGCGTATACCAAACTCTAAAAGGAGAAACTCTCTAAAAGAATTAGAAGAGAACCTAAATAGACGCAGTACCAAGATTCTACAGAGTGGAACGTTCTCTAAGAACATTGTGGTAGAACCTTGAAGAGGTACCTAGACCTTCGACAGAGGTTACCAAGACACTAAAGGACGAACGTCTCTAAGGAGAATTAGAGAGAACCTTAGAAGAGGTACAAGATTATACAGGTGCAAGTCTTAACGTAAGAGTACGAAACCAGGAGACCCCCCGGTACCAAGACACTAAAGGAGGAATCTCTTCGGAGAATTATGAGAGATACCTAGAAGACGGTACCAAGATTCGACAGGTAAGTTTTCTTTTACGGGAACATGTGTAGAACCTAGAAAGACTCTAAAGGAGAACTCTCTAAGAGAATGTGGTAGAACCTAGGAGAGGTACCAAGACTCTAAAGGAGAACTCTCTAAGAGAATTAGAGAGAACCTAGAAGAGGTACCAAGATTCTACAGGTGAAGTCTCTAAGAGCATGAGGTAAAGCCTAGGAGAGGTACCAAGACTCTAAAGGAGAACTCTCTAAGAGAATTAGAGAGAACCTAGAAGAGGTACCAAGATTCTACAGGTAAAGTTTCTAGGAACATGTGGTAGAACCTAGACGAGGTACCAAGATTCTACAGGTGAAGTCTCTAAGAACATGTGGTAGAACCTAGGAGAGGTACAAAGACACTAAAGGAGAACTCTCTATGAGAATTAGAGAGAACCTAGAAGAGGTACCAAGATTCTACAGGTGAAGACTCTAAGAACATGTGGTAGAACCTAGAAGAGGTACCAAGATTCTACAGGTGAAGTCTCTAAGAACATGTGGTAGAACCTAGAAGAGGTACCAAGATTCTACAGGTGAAGTCTCTAAGAACATGTGGTAGAACCTAGGAGAGGTACCAAGACACTAAAGGAGAACTCTCTAAGAGAATTAGAGAGAACCTAGAAGAGGTACCAAGATTCTACAGGTGAAGTCTCTAAGAGCATGTGGTAGAACCTAGACGAGGTACCAAGATTCTACAGGTGAAGTCTCTAAGAACATGTGGTAGAACCTAGGAGAGGTACCAAGACACTAAAGGTGAACTCTCTAAGAGCATGTGGTAGAACCTAGAAGAGGTACCAAGACACTAAAGGAGAACTCTCCAAGAGCATGTGGTAGAACCTAGGAGAGGTACAAAGACTCTAACGGAGAACTCTCTAAGAGAATGTGGTAGCACCTAGGAGAGGAACCATAACTTGAACCGAGAACTCTTTAAGAGAATGAGGAGGAACTTACAAAAGGAACCAAGAATCAAATGGAGAACTCTCTAAGAGAATGAGGGAGAACCTTGTAGAGGAACCAAAACTCAGAAGGAGAACTCTCTAAGAGAATGACGGAGAACCTATGAGAGAAACCAAAACTCAGAAGATGAACTTTCTAAGAGAATGTGGTACCACCTAGGAGAGGAACCAAAACTCAAATGAAGAACTCTCTGAGAGAATGAGGGAGAACCTATGAGAGGAACCCTAACTTGAACCGAGAACTCTTTAAGAGAATGAGGAGGAACTTACAAAAGGAACCAAAACTCAAATGGAGAACTCTCTAAGAGAATGAGGGAGAACCTATGAGAGGAACCAAAACTCAGATGGAGAACTCTCTAAGAGAATGAGGGAGAACCTATGAGAGGAACCTTAACTTGAACCGAGAACTCTTTAAGAGAATGTGGTACCACCTAGGAGATGAACCAAAACTCAAATGAAGAACTCTCTGAGAGAATGAGGGAGAACCTATGAGAGAAACCATAACTTGAACCGAGAACTCTTTAAGAGAATGAGGAGGAACTTACAAAAGGAACCAAAACTCAAATGGAGAACTCTCTAAGAGAATGAGGGAGAACCTATGAGAGGAACCAAAGCTCAGAAGGAGAACTCTCTGAGAGAATGAGGGAGAACCTATGAGAGGAACCAAAACTCAGAAGGAGAACTCTCTGAGAAAATGAGGGAGAACCTATGAGAGGAACCAAAACTCAGAAGGAGAACTCTCTGAGAGAATAAGGGAGAACCTAAGAGAGGAACCAAAACTCAGAAGGAGAACTCTCTAAGAGAATGAGGGAGAACCTATGAGAGGAACCAAAACTCAGAAGGAGAACTCTCTAAGAGAATGAGGGAGAACCTATGAGAGGAACCAAAACTCAGAAGGAGAACTCTCTGAGAGAATGAGGGAGAACCCATGAGAGGAACCAAAACTCAGAAGGAGAACTCTCTGAGAGAATGACGGAAAACCTATGAGAGGAACCAAAACTCAGAAGGAGAACTCTCTAAGAGAATGAGGGAGAACCTATGAGAGGAACCAAAACTCAGAAGGAGAACTCTCTAAGAGAATGAGGGAGAACTTATGAGAGGAACCAAAACTCAGAAAGAGAACTCTCTAAGAGAATGACGGAGAACTTATGAGAGGAACAAAAACTCAGAAGGAGAACTCTCTAAGAGAATGACGGAAAACCTATGAGAGGAACCAAAACTCAGAAGGAGAACTCTCTGAGAGAATAAGGGAGAACCTAAGAGAGGAACCAAAACTCAGAAGGAGAACTCTCTGAGAGAATGACGGAGAACCCATGAGAGGAACCAAAACTCAGAAGGAGAACTCTCTAAGAGAATGAGGGAGAACCTATGAGAGGAACCAAAACTCAGAAGGAGAACTCTCTAAGAGAATGTGGGAGAACCTATGAGAGGAACCAAAACTCAGATGGAGAACTCTCTAAGAGAATGAGGGAGAACCTATGAGAGGAACCAAAACTCAGAAGGAGAACTCTCTAAGAGAATGAGGGAGAACCTATGGGAGGAACCAAAACTCAGAAGGAGAACTCTCTAAGAGAATGAGGGAGAACCTATGAGAGGAACCTTAAATTGAACCGAGAACTCTCTAAGTAGAGGGTTCTACCGCACTCTCTGTTTGATCTCAGAACACTGGCTGAGGTGAGGCAGGTCTGCTCTCCAGGCCGTAGAGGGAAATGTCACAAGCAATTACACCTGACAAGACGTAGAACATCTGGCTCGGATCAGGATATCAACACATCCGGGCTTCTTCGGTACCGCAGCAGGAACACTGGAGCGTCCCAGTACTGGCTCCCTCACCGTGTATGTGCAGGAGCCGTGGTCAGGCAGAACCTGATGGGAGCACTGGACTGTAGACTGGTAGACCCGTATGACCGTACGCTTCCATACACCTGCAGATTCAGCTACTTCCTCCACACTATGGTCTTTGGCCACGCCCACATGCTCAGTCACTCCTTTTAGCCAATCATTAACATGGGCTCTGGGGCGACATTCCCTGCACTGTAGCACCTCCTCCCAATCTATGGATCCCGTCACTCACACCCCACAGGTATTACACCCCATCACCCTCATGCAGCGCCATCTGCAGGAGCCTGAAGGTACTACCACCTTGAACACACAAGGTGAGCTAATAAGAGGACGTATAACAGATAGGCATCAAAAAGCTGACCCACATGGCCAGTCACCCCGCTGACTCATTATCCTCAACACCCCTTTTACGTCCTGTCACCGCACATCTGGCACCTCGTCTTCCCGGTCCTGCTATTTTTAAAAGCATGCCTGCGGTCATGATAGATTCCGTACCTGCAATCGGAAAAGGCCTAGAGGCCCTCTGCGTCATGAAGCGCTTAGAACAGCAGGAATACAGGGAACCTTACCTCTCTACGTTCTAGATATATCCTCATATCCGCATCACTGATGATGGGGAGGGAGCTTTTACGAGATATGACTGCCGACTTCATAACATTTCACCATTCAAAATCATCAAAGCATCATTTGACCAGGGGTTGCCCAAAGAACAGCTGCACCCAGAAGGAGGTGGGGAGTGCGGGTGTGTTGGGAAGGAAGGTAAAGGTGACCAGGATCAATAACTGATGATAAATTTAGACTGATATGATCAATATTTATTGAGCTACACATACAGAAGTCTGTCTCTCAGTATGGCGTCGGGCCGCCATGTTTGCTAACCCACCACGCCAGACGTCTCGGTATGGAGCTGTAGAGGTTCCTAATGGTGTCCTGTGATAATCCATCCCATGCAGCTTGAATATCCTCACACAGTTCCGGCAGATGGTGCGGTAGGGGTGGAGGTGGAGGGACACCAGGCCTTCTGGACATGTGACGGTGACCACGGTGCCTCCACACACGGATTCGTTGGGCGTCTCCACCAAGACTAAAGCAGGACTCGTCACTGAAGATGACCCGCTGCCATTCTGAGTCACTCCATGACAGTCTGGTACGACACCACTGCAGTGTTTGGTGACGGTGACGTGGTGTTAAGGACAGTCGTGGTAGTCCTGCGTGGTGCAGCCGTCTGCCAATGGTGCTGCACTCATGGAGGACACCACTGCTCGCTGGTCAGTCAGGTACAGAGACCTCCTTGCATGAAACTTGAATCACCCGCATGTCTTATGATGTCAGACTTACCCACCAAGCTTCACTCTAGCAGATGAGCTATCGTCTCTGACTGTACATCTACAAGGTGGACCGGCAAGGTAGGCATGTCTAATAGAGTGGACAGTGAGTGGACACAGTGTGACCGGTACTCTATATAAAAAAGCAACCCCTGTCTTCCTTCATCACATGTGTCCTCTCTCACTTTCACACATACACACCTATGCTGACCTTTCCGTCCATGCCTTTATCTATACTGGCCGGGAGGTGAGAAGGATTTAGCTCGTTAGGCTAATAGAAAGTGACCCCAGTTAGCTGAGGTGTGATAGCAACTGGCCAGCATGATAAGAGGCGAGAAAGAGAGGAGACAGAGGAGCAAAAATGTCAAGCGCCACCATTTTTCAAGGTCATTGTGTCCAGAAGGCATCGTCCAGGGATACGGTGAGTACATGTTCTACTGATCATCCAGCTAAGAGAACACCAGACAGAACTCAGCCAAACGAAATGCAGATCAGGCATCTGTGAGAGGCGTCTGGCTGGGGTTGGAATATTCCAATGAGGACGCTTGATTGACATCCCTCAGCCGAAGACTCCCAGACTGCTGCACCACTGAAGCAGAACAAAACAGGATAGCAGTGTGTTGCCTTTAGGTGGCGGTGCTTTGAAGGAGGAGGGCTCTGGCAGTTGTCTAAACGTCACCTCCAAACAAGCTGAATGCCATTGACCGAGAACAATAATAAGACGACCTCTACGAAGTATATGGACCACCATAATACCATCATCACCAGATACTCACCAGGTCCAAACCAGATCCTCACCAGATCCTCTCCTGATCTGAACTAAATTCTCACCAGAACCTCACCAGATCCAAACCAGATCCTCACCAGATACAAATCAGATCCTCACTAGAACATCACCAGATCCACACCAGACCAAAACCAGACACTCACCAGATCAAAACCAGATCCAAACCAGAACCTCATCAGATTCAAAGAAGATCCAAACAGATAGATAGATAGATAGATAGATAGATAGATAGATAGATAGATAGATAGATAGATAGATAGATAGATAGATAGATAGATAGATAGATAGACTGGCATGCTGGCCTGGTCATGCTGGCTGGGTTAGCTTTCGCTTGGTGGTTAAACTTCTCTCCCCAAGACAGAGGCTTTTGGTGAAGTTGTATGGGTGAAAGAACCTGCATCAGCCCTGTACCTGACGAGGGCGAATCTTGCACAAGGTCTACCCAAGATTAGGACCCCCAAGTTTGAAGTGAAAGTGGGCAACTTGGGCAATTTGTCATTTAAGGCAAGGAGCTACAGGTCAAAGGGGTAAATAATTTGAACTACTAAGATCACCAGGAAATTTCCCCAGTTGATTGCTTGTATTAAGATGGTTCTTTTTTTGTATTACGGTTTCTATAATTTTATATTCGAATATGCAAATGGGGCATTATCTACACAAATATGTGCTAACTTGTCTGCTTTTCAAGAACAGGAATTTGAACAGCAGATTCAGTCAGGTTTAAAATTCTTGCTCCGTTTTGCTGACATACTATAATCAAAGGTTTTTACCAAGGGAATCCCAGTGTGAAACCCTTGGCTGCCACTATACTCCAGTCAAACCAACAGCCTAGATGCCTGACCAGTGTGCAACTCTTTGGCTGCCATCGTACTCCAAGCAAACCACCAGTCTAGATGCCTGACCAGTGTGCAAACCTTTGGCTGCCATCGTACTCCAAGCAAACCACCAGTGTTGATGCCTGACGAGTGTGTAACCCTTTGGCTGCCACTATACTTCAAGCAAACCACCAGTGTAGATACCTGACCAGTGTGCAACTCTTTGGCTGCCACCATACTCCAAGCAAACCAATGCCTGACCAAAGCCTGGCCATTCTGCAAACATTTGGCTGCCACTATACTCCAAGCAAACCAACAATCTAGATGCCTGTCCAGTGTGTAAACCTTTGGCTGCCACTATACTCCAAGCAAACCAACAATCTAGATGCCTGTCCAGTGTGTAAACCTTTGGCTGCCACTATACTCCAAGCAAACCAACAATCTAGATGCCTGACCAGTGTGTAAACCCTTTGGCTGCCACTATACTCCAAGCAAACCACCAAGTGTAGATGCCTGTCCAGTGTATAAACCTTTGGCTGCCACTATACTCCAAGCAAACCACCAGTGTAGATGTCTGACCAGTGTGAAACCCTTTGGCTGCCACCATGCTACAAACAATCCACCGGCCTAGATGCCTGACCAGTGGGCAAACCTTTGGCTGCCACTATACTCCAATTAAACTAACAGTCTAGATGCCTGACCAGTGTAAAACTCTTTGGCTGCCATCGTACTCCAAGCAAACCACCAGCCTAGATGCCTGACCAGTGTGCAAACCTTTGGCTGCCATCGTACTCCAAGCAAACCACCAGTCTAGATGCCTGACCAGTGTGTAAACCTTTGGCTGCCACTATACTCCAATCAAACCAACGGTCTAGATGTCTGACCAGTGTGAAACCCTTTGGCTGCCACCATACTACAAACAATCCACCGGCCTAGATGCCTGACCAGTGGGCAAACCTTTGGCTGCCACTATACTCCAAGCAAACCACCAAGTGTCGATGCCTGACCAGTGTGAAACCCTTTGGCTACCACTATACTCCAATCAAACCACCAGTCTAGATGCCTGACCAGTGTGCAAACATTTGGCTGCCACTATACTCCAATCAAACCATTGGCCTAGATGCCTGACCAGTGTGCAAACCTTTGGCTGCCACTATACTCCAAGCAAACCACCAAGTGTAGATGCCTGACCAGTGTGAAACCCTTTGGCTGCCACCATACTACAAACAATCCACCGGCCTAGATGCCTGACCAGTGGGCAAACCTTTGGCTGCCACTATACTCCAAGCAAACCACCAGTATAGATACCAGACCAATGTGAAACCCTTGGCTGCCACCATACTCCAAGCAAACCAATGCCTGACCAATGCCTGACCAGTGTGCAAACCTTTGGCTCCCACTATACTCCAATCAAACCACCAGTGTAGATGCCTGGCCAGCGTGCAAACCATTGGCTGCCACTATACTGCTGTAAACTGGAGAGTACTATTCCCAGAAGACCAGTGGGAATGATTTCTGAACTAGGCATATACGTGTTTGACAGCCCCATGAAAGGCCGATACTCCTTCGAACAGTTCTTAAATGTTCATGGGGCTACGGCTGTGAGATTTTGGGGTCTGTTTTGGAGAGACTCTAAGACGAGCGAATCTAAGACGAAGACCCCCCCTCCACTCCCCTCAACACGCACACACCCTCCGTCCTCATTCAGTCCATACCAGCTCGCTAAACAAACAAGATCAAGGCCGAGCCGCTGATATCGAGGAGACTCTGCTGCCCCCTTTTTTCCGCCTTGGAGAAGAGCTAACACGTCCAAGAAGATGGGGAGGAAAAAAAACACACCACAGGAAAAAGTGATGAGAGAAACACATCAGTGATTCTGCTTCTTCGCAGCGTGGAGTCCCCAGAAGACATCACGCAAGCCCTGATCAGTTTAATGGAGCTAAAAGTTGCTCGCTCCTCTTTTAGGGCAGCGCTGTTTTGCAGCATCTGTGGTGCTCGTAGCCTTTGCAGCTTAATTATTTTCCTTCTTTCCTTCTTTCTGTCTTTCTTTCCTTCTTTCTTTCTTTATTTATTCCCCAGAAAAAAGAGAGAAAGTGCTCAATAACTTAAGTTGGGAGCTGGAACCAGCAAACTTTAGAGCGGCTGCATTATGAAGTCGTATGGTGCACGGCCTGCGATGCCTGTATCTTCAGGATGTCAGCATTGTGGTTGGTTGGCAGTTCTAAACGTCACCTCTAAACAAGCTGAACGTCATTGGCCGAGAACAATAATAAGACGATCTCTACGAAGTATATGGACCGCCAGAATATCATCATCTAATCCAGAATTGTAATCAGACATTTATACCAACTTCAACTCAAAATAAAGAGGATCTGAGAATATCCTCATCACCAGATTCTCACAAGATCCAAACCAGATCCTCACTAGAACATCACCAGATCCACACAAGACCAAAACCAGACACTCACCAGATCAAACCAGATCTTAACCAGATGCTCACCAGACACAAACCTGATCCTCACCAGATCCTCTCCTGATCTGAACCAAATTCTCACCAGAACCTCACCAGATACAAACCAGATCCTCACTAGAACATCACCAGATCCTCACTGGAGCATCACCAGATCCTCACAAGATCCTCACCGAATCCTCCCCAGATCCTCTCCTGATCTGAACCAAATTCTCACCAGATACAAACCAGATCCTCACTAGAACATGACCAGATCCTCACCAGATCAAAGCCAGATCCTAACCAGAACCTCATCAGATTCAAAGAAGATCCAAACCAGATTAAAACCAGATCCTCATCAGATCAAAACCAGATCCTAACCAGAACCTCATCAGATTCAAACCAGATTAAAACCAGATCCTCATCAG